>JAOTQP010000304.1:1805722-1821504 GCA_026413545.1 Cichladusa arquata | reverse complement strand
GATAAGGAATCACTGCCCCACCCGGCTTCAACAGATGGTGATAGAATACACATTTCTGGCCACATCAACCCAACACAACTGACCACTCGTGTTGCCACCAGTGTACAGGGCTGTGCTCTTGCCCTGGACCCTCATGGGGATGAAACTTCTGGATGAAACACTGTCTGAAAATGGGCAGGAGCAAAGCGGTTTAGGTGTTGGGGGAAGGAGATGGGAGAGAAGATGTGGCACTCTGGTGGCATCTTTCCCATGACAGATGAGAAAGTTTGGAAATGAGGGTCTTGTTGCCTTCCTTGGAGCTGGGGGGATGCACAGCTCTTGCCACAGAGGTGACCTGAGGCAAGGATTTCTCCAAATGCCTGAATTGTGGCAGAGTGCTGCCCAAAGGCTCCTGCCCTGGCTGGTGATTTCCTTTAACAGGACTTGTCCCATAATGTCCTGGAATAAAATAGGTGGGAAGGGGCCACAGGAGATCATCTGGCTCAAGCTCACACTAATCCAATGAGAATTTTCATGTTAGGTCAGGTGGCTCAGGGCTGTATCCAGCCAAGTGTTGAATCTCCCCAAGGACAGAATTCCCACAACCTTGTGCTGCTCTCAGTGCTGGCCACTGCAAGGGAGGTGACATCTGCCCATCCATCAGGGACAGCTTCTGCACCTGCAGCCTGACTTGGCTGGGAACTCACAGCTCTGATGTGAGTTTGGGCTTTAAAGTTGTGGCTTCTGGAGCCAGGAGGAGAAGGTGAGGTCCCTTGTGCATTTTGTGTGTGTGTGAAAGGAAGCAGCTTTGGTAACTGAGAGGTGCAAACGATTGTGTTACTGGGGTGTATTTAATATTCCTGCCGCTGCTGATGGGCTGGGCTCTGATCCCTCCCCATCCCCCTGCTGCCAGGATGAGGTTTCCTCATTAGAGCTGCTTGTGATGTATGAGCCGGGAGCTGGAGTCTCATCTTTGCACCGAGTCACCTGAAACCTTCCCCTGAGAGTGACACTGGGTCAGGGGCATGGCTGCTGCTCTTTGGAGCACGAGGGGTGGAGAAACGACTTGGCAAAGCCCACACCAGGTGCTCCCAGCTCCCAGCTTTGCTCTGGAGCCCCTGGAGCTGGCAGTGCCTTGCTGCTGCTCCTCCCGGCCGTGCTCTGCCTGCAGAGGTCTGCAAAGCAAAGGGAATGGCAGCAGGATGGGAGGAGAGCAGGCTCCTCTCCCCTGCCCTCAGACTCACCTCTGGTTTTGCTGTTACCTGCCCCTCGTGTGAAGGGATGGAAATGGGTTTCTGTGACTCCCCAGGGCACCAGGCCTGTGTTAAGCACTGGTTTTTTACATACCTGGAGTTTCTGTGCCACATCTCGCTGTCCTAAAACCCAATATTGCAAAGCTTGAGTATTCCCCATTTCCAGAATTGACCTGTGCCCAGCCTGGGGAGCAGGGAGGGCAAAGGTGCTGGTTTGGAACCGTGGAATCTTAGAGTCACAGAATGGTTTGGGTTGTAGGGGACCTTAAAGCTCCTCTAGCTCAGCTCCTGGCATGGGCAGGGACACCTTCCACTGCTTGCTCCAACCTGGCCTTCGATGTTTCCAGGGATGGGACAGCCACAGCTCCTCTGGACACCCCACAGGGAAGAATTCCTTCCCAATATCTAATCTAAACCTCCTCTCTTGCAGTTGAAGGCCATTCCCCTGTGTCCTATCACTCATATGTACATTTCTCTGCATTTCTCATGTGTAGAAAATCAGGGCTGGCTGAGGAAAGGGAGCTGCAGGCAGATGATCTGGACAAAATAATATATATAAAAGCAGAAGAGGCTGAACCTTAGTGCCGTGTCACAGCTGTGAGCTGTGGTTCTGCTGTGAGGGATTTCCAGGGCTGCCTGCCTCTTTGGGGTGCAGCAAGCCCAGTGTTCCCCCTGTGCAGCCACTTGGCCTTGGGAGCTGTGCTCTTCTGGAGGTTGGCCTAATCTAATTACGAGGCAGCACGTGCCAGCTTCCAGTTTCTGCCCGTGATCTTTAACCAAGGGCACTGATCAGAGGTAATGAGCCACAAACACTCCTGCTCTTCTGCCAGGGAGAGAGAGCCTTGCTTTGCCAGGTACTGTGAGAGCAGGGCATGGGGTCTCACCCCCTAAAAGGACTCTCCAAGGGCTGCAGGCTGTGGAAGGTGTCAGCAATAAACTTTTCTCTGTGTGTGGGGGCTCTCAAGGAGATGTGCACTTGCTTTTGAGACCTGTGCCACGGTTTTCTTTGTTGCTTGTCCATGACTACTCAAAGCTGGAGGCGATGTGGTATGGAAAAATGTTAGGGGACACCTAGGGAATCAGCCATGGTGAGGGATGACAGGTCACCCCATGCTCCAGACAGCTTGAGGGTGAGCAGGGAGGGCACAGGTGCCAAAATCCACCTGAGACAGCACCCAGCCCAAATCCAAGGGCTGGTGGATAATGGGTGAAGAGGGCAGGAGCTTGGAGAAAGAGAAGAAGCTGGTGTGGTTTTCAACAGGCTGGCTCTGTGCAGATTTGGCAGCTAATGAGGGTTTTTCTCTTTTTAATTTTGAGATAAATGGATGTATCGATTCGCAGTTGTCGCAGCTAATGGAGCGGCGACCGAAAGGCTATTTAAACCTCGCTGCTATTGTGTGCCACTTGGAAAGTCAAAAGAAGAGCGTGCATAAATAAATGGAACATGGAGTAAACTGACCTTTAAAAACAATACTGCCTCTGAATACCCATCTTGGTGTTTTACGTGGTGCGAGAGCAGGAATTTATCCGGGCACGGGCTGCGGGTTGTGGCACAGGGAGGGATGGAGAGGATGCACCGCAGCAGCTTGGGATTGCTGGAGTGGCACGGCTCCTCTGTGCTTGCTGTGTGCTAATCCCATCCCTGGAATAGCTGCTGGTGGGCTGGGAGAGGTAAATTGCTCCGGGGCAATCGTCCGTCCCGTCTGGGCCAGGGCGCGCTCTCTCGCGTCGGCGAAGGGAAGGGGAATCCTGCTAGAATTGGCAACTTAATTCTCCAAGCTGGCCTGGCCAGAGCTCATTAAGTTCCCGTGTATTCATTTCGGGCTAATGGCCGTCATGCTGGCTGCTGTTTGATTTGCTGTAATGGGCTTTTATGGCTTTCCAGTTGGCGAGGACGTGCGCGCCCGTGGCTGCGCCCCGCGGTGCTGCTCCAGCGCATCGGCGAGCTGCTCGTGTGCTCTGCTCTGACCTTCAGGGCTTGCTCTCCTCTTGGATGCAGCCCCTGCACTTCCACCTCCTGCTCACAGCCTCTTTTCTACCCCCCTCACCCAACCCCACGTTTCTGGGAGTCTCAGATTTTTGGCTTTTAAACAAGGAGAGATCTATTGCCAAGCCTGTGGCGGGCTGTTGTGGCCATGCCTCAGTTTCTGGCAAGTCCAATCTTATTTATCTGACCTTTTTTTCCGTTTGGCTGGATCCCTAGGGAGCTCAGAGTTGTTGGATTGTCACAGTTCAACACTTTTAGGTTGAAGGGGAATGGAGCCACCCCCCTCTTTGTGGTACCTGGTGTGTTGAGGACATCAGGGGGGACTGTTCCCCCTGGGTGCTTGCTGGGCTTTCTATCCCAGTCCCAAGCAGGAAACCTCCTGGGGCTTCCACTCAACTTTCCACTTGCCTTTAACTCCTGGGGCAGTGGTGGAGTCACCATCCCTGGAGAGGATGGTGGGGACGTGGGTTGGTGTGGCCTTGGCAGCTGGGGGAATGGTTGGACTCATCCCTAGAGGGCTTTTCCAACCTAAATTGCACTAACTTCAAGTCTAGTGTCCCCTTAGGAAAAGCTGTTTTCTCCTAGAAGCCCCCAACATACAATCAAGTTTAAGCCATCCCTAGACTTCTCTTGGCCTTGGAACATCAGCAGTTCTGGCAGAAAGGTCATTCAATTGTTGGTTTCTTTGCTGGATGTTTCCATTGGAGTTTTCTCTCCTTTTGTGCTCTCCCCCACCTCATTCCTTCTGTGATATTTATAAAACACTGGAAGTATTCAGGGACAGGGTTGGAGGGGGCTCTGAGCAGCCTGGTCTAGTGGAAGGTGTCTGTGGCAAGGGGCTGGAACTAGAAGGTCTTTAATGTACCTTCCAACCCAAACCATTCCATGATCCTATGATCTTCCAGCAAAAAGCCTGGCATTGGGCCAGAGACTGCAATTCAGTCATTCATGAAATCACAGCTGGATCACAAGAGAAGTACCTGAAGCTTCACAAGGACACAGGAATTAGAGCTCTGCCTTCAAATATTCAAATTTGTAACCGCAGCCCTTGGGAATGTGCTCGTCTCGTCCTGAACTCAAGCAAGCAGGGCTGTGGGAGAGGAGTTTAAAAATGGAAAGGAAAGTTTCTGGTCTGCACACAGCAGCGTTGAGGCAGCCACAGTCCAGCTTGCAGGTGTCTTGTCTCCTGAGCTGAGCCCTGATTAGCTGATTTATTTTAATTGGGAGGCAGGCGGGCGCTCGCCATCAGCAGCAGCCCCTTCTGCTCGGGGAGCAGCCTTTGGGACCGAGCCTTCACAAGCTGCTGGACACCATTCCCATCCTTAATATGGGGGTGTAGCTGAAATCGTGGCTTTTATGATGCCTTTTCCTTAATTGTGCAGAGAAGGATTTGGCGGGAGAGGAGGGAGGGGAGCGCCACTGCCCCGTCCCCACCGTGCTGCACAGTGAGCAGGGGCAGGGAGGAGCAGAGAAAGGCCCAAAAGCCCTTGCTGTAATTAAAATTATTATTTTGCTTTAAGGGTAATAATGTCAGTAATTACATCGGTTTCCCTGCCATCCTGCCCAGGAGTCTTCGGGGGCTCGTATAATTCTATTGCCGTTCCCGTGTAATTCTATTGCAGGCCTGGTGCTGTGCATACAGAGCAGCTGCCACGAGCTGAGCCCCCCTCAGCTCCACCACCCAGCCCCTTCCACGCTCCCAGACACCTTCTGGGGCTTTCTGTCCTCCCCTCCTTTAAATAAAGAGCCTTTACAGTGGACGTGATGATAACAGAGCTGATAAGGAAGATGTTGCTACCACATCGCAAAAATGGCCTGAAATCATTGCTGGCTGCTTTCCTTCCTAATTTCATTTATTTTTTCCTTCACTCATTGTTTTCCTTCCCTCCTTGTCCTTATATTTCCAAGTAGAGTTTGGAGCTGAACAAATAATTTACGGTGAATAACTCATCTCCCCCCAAATCCAGTCATCCCTTCCTTCCGCTACCTTTGAGCGTGCAAAAATTTGCAAGTGTCTTGAACTTCTCCACAGCAAATCAGGTGCAGTTTTAAAATTGTATTTATTTATTTATTTATTTATTTATTTGCTGTGGAGGGTTTTTGGTTTGTTTTCAAAGCTTCCTGGAAAGGCAGCAAGCAATGTTAGTGAGTTATTGAAGCTGTGTTTCATTAAGCACTGGAAAGGACTGAAAAGCTGATTCTCTGAGCACTTCCATCTCCTCTCCAACCCATTGGCAAGCCCAGTGCTGGTCATCTCCCACTTCCAGTGCCTGTTGGACAAATAGGAAATAGGAATTTGCTGTAGCAAGAGAGTCTCTGTTGCACAGGTGATAATCTTCAGCAGTGAAACACTTCCCAAACCTCCTGGACATCCTCAATTTTAATCATCTTTATTGCAGCTTTCCACATGCAGGCAAAACATAAATGGGCTGAGAAGTGCAGGCCCTGTCCTGGGTTTTCCTTCTGGCTTTGGGATGCTGGTGGTGTCTTCAGGCAGGATCTTGGAAGCACAGCAGGCACCAGCTGTCATCTCCTCCCTGCTTTTTTCCACCAGGACTGGAGAAGGGAATTTAAATGAGACAGACTGCAGAGCATTGAGTAAAACATGGGGTTGGGGCTGCAGGGGTTTGCACAGCTGACATTGTAGATGTCAGAATCCTAGAATGTTCAGAATCCTAGAATGGGTTGGGTTGGAAGGGATATTTAAAGGTCATTTACTCCATCACTTTGTCACAGGCAGGAACACCTTCCACTATCCCAGGCTGCTCCAAGCCTTGTCCAGCCCGGCCTTGGACACTTCCAGGGGCAGCCACAGCTTCTCTGGGCACCCTCACTTTAAATAATTGTGTCCTTTGAAGCTGTGACCAAGCAGGTGCTCAGACCTGGAACATCCTTCATGTCGAAGGTCATCTGTGTGCCAGTTTTTTTGGTTACTGCTGGCACATTTGCTGTGATGCCAGAGGGCCTTGTGTGACATCCTAGGGAGAAAAAAAAGTGTCCCCTGTCCCTTGTCTGGATTCACCAGTGAACAGAAGACCCTGGTCCTTTAATACACGTGACCGAGGAGCGAAATGAGAGATGCAACAGAAACTACTGGGGCGGAAAACTCCAAATGGCGTGGAAGTAATGTGTAAAGTGTCCTGGAGATAACAGTCATTTCCACCAGGCAAAACTTGGGCTCTTTCTGGAAGGCTACTGCAGCAAAGGAGGGGGTGGGGGAAAGCCTGAAAATTAGAAATAGTCGTGCTGTTCTGGCCAGTGTTGGGCAGGATGAGGGGGACAGGGAAAACAGCAGGTTTGGACCAGAAAGGGGAGCCAAGTAATTTGGTGCCTCCTTGGAGGAGCTGTTGTGCTGGGAAATTAGGGAATTATCTAGAGGGAGAGGAAGGGAAAGCATCCAACAGCATTCTCTGAGTGAGGAGAGCACGGGCAAAGAGGGGCAAGGTAACTCGGACAGGTCAGTGATCATTCCTCATGGAAGAAATGGGAAAAAGGAAAAACATCCTCACTCCCAGCTCCTTCATATGGGTGCTGAGGGCATGGGTCTGCTGAACTTGTGGTCACCCAGCACCTCCTGGGCTGGAAAAGGTCTGTTTTCCAGGGGACATTCCAGCCCAGCCCTCTCAGGGTGATCACACTTATCTGGGCAGCAGATAGCTTCAAGGTCTCTTCCCTTTTCCAGGAGCAGAGGGGTGAGGAGGGAGTGAATGTGACAACCTGTTGGCAATTAGTTTTGAGTGTTTTTTCCTTTTCTCTGGTCACCATCTCCTCCCAGAAGCCTGGGATGTAATTTATTATCTCATGCCAGCCAGCAAAAGCTGCACCCATCCTCTCCCCTCAATCCCTGTTTTACCTCCCTCTCCAAACCTCGTTTTGGAGTCATCAGCAGGACATTGCCTGGATGGTTTTTACTGGTTTTTAACTCTTTTTAAAATGGTTTTTAACTCGTTTGTACTGGTTTTTAACTCATTTTAATGTTTTTTTTTTTAACTCGTTCAGGTGGTGAGTGGCAAATGCTCCATGCCAGGAAGCAAAAAACCCCATCACTGAAAATATATTTAACATTTTTTACTCGCAGTTTCTTGGTTTAGACCCCTTTTTTTTTAGCCACAGCACCAAAATTAATGTTTTTTTACTCACAGTTTGTTGGTTTAGACTCGTTTTTTTAGTCACAGCGCCTGAATTAAGGGATGATTAAGGTGGTACTGAAACAACACTGAGGGACAGGGGAATTTTAGGGTCTTTTCTACCTGCAGTAACTAAGATGAGCAGCAGATCCCTGAGCTGGGCACACATTAGCATCCTCACTCCATGCAGCACGGGAATGTGAAGCTGCAGCTGGCACTTTTTTCAATAAAAACACCATTTTTAATTAAGATGGAAATATTTAGGGAAAATGTTGCCATTTTGACAGCAAAGCTGGGGAGAAATAGCATTTCAAAAGAACCATAAAAATCGCTCTTGCAATAGATTCATTCCAATCTCTTCTTGAGAATTGCATTTTGTGTTTTATTAGTTTGTAATGTGTCAGTGACAGTCTTGTATAATAAGCTTTCCACTGCTGGTCAAACTTTGTGGTAAAATAATAGACTAAATCAGCCTCTCTATCAGTTTTTTAAATATTTATGTGTGAACTGAACTGTTTGTGTCGGTTTCAAACTATTTTCATTACAGATGGAGGGAATTTGATCTAAGTAGAAGTTTCAATCAAAATTAGGGGCCATTACTTAATTTCAGCCGTTAATTGCTGTGGGAACTTAAAGTGTGGGTGATTAATTTTGTTGGTGCAAATAATGGAGAGAGCAGGGAAAGTGAATAGAGGGTTCAAGGAGGGAAAAAAATAGGGAGCTTTTAGTTTTGGAGATTTGCCTTATGGGAGGTTTGTAAAATGTATTTATTTGTTTTTCTGAGACAGTGTGGGTGATGAAGGAGGGGTGGTCATGGCTGTCACTTTGTGTAGGATGGTGGTTGCTTGTCCCTCTTTTTCTTCCCAGGAAACTGAGCTTGTTCTGTGTGGTCAAGTGGTTTTGCTGGTTGTGCCAGGCTGGCCACCAGCACCACCTTCAAGCTGGTGTTAAAGGAGGAAAAAAAGGAGTTTGTAACTGATAGGCTGGTGTGCTCATGCAAGGGGGGCTTTTTTAGCACTTCTCCATTGCCATCAGTGGAAGATGATCTTTCCCTAATCAGTAAATCTTTATTTAGAGGTAAGTTTTCCGAGCCAAAGATAAAGTGGGATCTACCAGTGCTCCATCCCATTACCAGAGCTGGATGAAAACCCTGAAATTGAAAACAATTTTTACTGCCTGTGTGATTTAGATGGCCCCAAATCTCCCTGGGTCAGCAGCAGTGCTTGGAAAAAACACATTATTAAACATGCTGGAAGTGCACATCCAGATGTTTGCAGATTCCTCAACCCCCCAGGAGAAAATTCTCCAGGATTTGCCTTTGATGGGGCTGAGAGGGAAATAGCAGGGCAGGTTCATGGCTTGTTTTCCTGTGTGCAAATCAGACCTGCACTGTGCTGGCCCCACATTTATGGGGTGGATGGGTGGCCCAGGTGCTTGCAGCCAGCACCAAGGAGCCTCATCCCCACCTGTCTGGTGTTTTTTGGGCTTGGGAGAGGCAAGCAGAGCCACCCAAATGGTAGGTGGTGAGGAGAAGGAGAGTTTTTGGGAAGGGCAGAGCCTCACCTCCCTTCTGCACGTCCGAGCTTGAGGCTGGGCAGCCTTTTTTTGGGGGGGGATCTGCTTAAAGAGCCTCAGTGGAGCGTGATGGAATGGGAATGTGAAGGGTAATGGAGCTGAAAGCCATTCTGCTCCCGCTCCCAGCCAGGAATCCTGCTGGGAGAGAGGGAGCTGGGCTGCACCCCTGCACCCCTGCACCTCCCCTGTGCACCCAGCTAAGCCAGAGATGCAGGGAAGCCACACCACGGAGAGGTGAAGAGGAAGGTTTTATTTTTTATGCAGAAAAATGAATATTTTTTATACAGTTCCTGAGCTCATCTCCTTCCTTGCAGGCATTGCTCTGCTCTCCAATTACTCCCTGCAGCTCAGGTGCCACCACCCTGTGTCCTTCTGTGGTCACACCCTTTGGCTGTCCCCATTTCCCCACCCAGAGCTCCACCAAGCAGCCCCGTGCTTTTTCCCATTGAGAAAAAGCCACACACACACACAGAGATGCTCCAGAGCACTCACAGCCATGGCCAAATGGCTGATAATTTGGAATAATCAGATTGATAAAAATCTTAACAAAAAGAGGAGCGTGGCTACTCAGATTGGATATAATCATTAAACACACACACACAAAAAAAAAAAAAATTAAAAAAAAGAAAGTGAGGTTTTTTTCACTGTCCTTTGTCTCTCTAGTTCTGGGAGTTGGGATTAAAGACCCCCCCAGTTTGGACCCCAGCACAGCAGTGGTGTGAGATGCTCAGCCCAGCTCTGCATCCTGTCCTCTGTTATTGATTGCTGAACAGGCACAGTTAAGTGCCTCTCATTAATATTTGTTTTGGTATTTTCCCTGAATTCTGATGAGTGGAGGAGATGCTGCTTATCTCCCTCCTGCAGGTTTTCTTTCTAGAGGATTCCTCTGGCTGGTGACAGACCTGGGCTCTGTAGCCCTGAGGATGAGGGATGAGGTGGTGGCTGACACCAAATCTCGGGAACTCGGCAGAAAGGAAGCCAGGAGGCAAAATTAACACAAAATTAAGAGGTAAAAACACTCTGCTCCTGTCGTCCGGATGAAATATGGAATTCCAGGCTCACCTGTGTTTGTGAATGTCCTACAAGGGACTCTCTGGGCAAGCAGGATTTCTGAAACTTGCTGCAATAGAGCAAAGCACTTTTTCTTTCTGCCTTGTGTAATAATGCCTTGTTTGTTAGGCTTGACTTAGCTGAGACTGGCCCACCCAAAGCCATTGAAATGATTCTGAGCAGCAGTTCCTGCCTGCTCAGGCTGTGCTCCCAGGCACATCAGGTGCAGCTCCTGAAATGAAAGATTTCTGGTGTGCCCAGAGGCAGTGAAGAGAGCTGTTTTAATGTGGTTGCCTCTCCAGCTTTTCAACGGAGAGTCGGGTTCAGGTTCTGCTCTGAAGTGATATTAGAGTCCATGGAGCATGAGAAACTGCATTTGTTTGTGGCTTACAAATGAAGACCTGTCAAAAACCTTTTTAGGCAGCGACAGAAGTTTTCTTTTTCATGACACATTTAACTTTTGAAGGCTTTGCCTCCCGAGGAGGCTTAGCTCTTCTCTCTCTCCCTTTCTGTGAGTTTGGAAAAAGATGGCTGGCAAACCATTTCTTTCTCTGCCTCCCCACCTGTTTGGGGGAGTGTTGGATCCTCTGGGTTGCTCTTGGTTTTGGAAAATGAAGGAGTGAAGGGGGTGGCACCACTGGGGGAGAGGGGGAATGGGACATGGAGCCCTCCTTGTGCTTGAGCCTGGTGCTTCACCATCTTCTTGTGGGCAGAGGGCACAGGCTATTCCCATTGATCTGGTGTCAGGAGATGTTCTGCAAAGGATGAACTGTGTTTCTGGGATTTCTGTCCCTTTGTTTTAAGGAGCAGGACTCCATTCCTGGCCACAGGATTTTGCTAAAGGAGTGTCACATCAGCTCTTCATCACTCTGTTTGGTGTTGCAGCCCCGTTCTGAGGTGCAGGTGGTGTGTGAAACACCACAGCTCCTTGCTGCCTGCTGAAACCCAGCCTCTTATTCAGTGCAGGCTCTGGACAGGCACTGAGGAGCTGGTTTCAGACACCATCCCTCCTTTTGTGTGCTCCCAGATCCATCCAAGGCTTCCACCTGAGCATCTGAAACATCTGCCTGGAGGTGGGTTTGGCAATGCCACGTGCAGAACAAATAAAGGATTGTCAGAGCTGATGGGTTTGCAGGGGTTTTTTTGCCTCCCTGCAGCTCTCAGCTCAAGAGTTGTCTTAAAGCATTTGTGGCCTTGTCAAAACCAGTGTTTTTATGTAAGCTCAGGAATGTGAGCTCTCTCCTGTCCATCCAGGAGGATGGGGGATGCCAGGAATTGGGCTGGTGGGTGTCAGCCTTGATGCAGAGAGGTGTCCTCTGGTTCAGGTTGTGGGGAGGATTCACAAGGGTTTTCCTCCCCTTTGTAGGCACAGGTGGTGTCACAGCTTAATGGGACTGGTTGGGGTCAGAAACCCAAAGAGCTGGCAGGGGCTGAGGAGGAGGAAGGAAATCATTATTGTGCAAATAAATCTGCTTGCAAGGACCTCCCTTACAGAGAAGGAGGGGAAACATGCTCCTGAGTGTTTGGGGGGAGGATTTTAGCAACCCAGTGGTTGTTGAATTACTAGCAGAGTAAATCTTGCTTGTTCCCAGCTTGGCATTTTCCTGCTGGACGTCCTTTCCAATGCTGTGCTCCCATAAAATTCTCTGGGGTCCTGCAGACCACAGACCTGTCCCACTGCCTTAGAGCCTGTTCCCTGCAGGTCACATCATATTCCCTGCCCTAATATTTGGGAGACACCAAGTATTTCCCCTCCATTCTTCCCTGCTGTGTTTTTCCAGCAGGGATTTCTCTCCCTGGGCCATTCATTTTGAGTTGGCACACTGAAAGTGCTTTCATTTAGGACTTCTTTTATCAAGGTTGATTTTCTATTGCTTTTTCCCTTTGGGTGTGCTCGGGGGAATTTATTCTTTTTAACAGGTTTATTCCAGTGCCAGGTATTGGTTCTAAAAGGCTGGGAGCAGGGGGGGACTTTGATTTGTTGCATGGAAAATGCATTTGGCTTCTCTTCCCTTCCTTGAACTGGGAGGGAGGGAGGGAAAGGAGGAAAAAAAGTGAAACTTCTGCCTGTTTAGCAGCAGCTTTCTCATCCTGTGTGCCTGTGTCACATTCTCTTGCCTTCCACTGTCACCAGAGGCTGGAACCTGTGCAGAGAAGGTGCCAGACTTCTCCTTGTGTGTTTTAAGTGGCACATCCCTAATCCTTGCAGGTGGCCCATGCTGGCACAGTTTTCCACCTGGCTGATGTCACTATTCCTGGTGGAGCTGTGCTGGTGGTCTCAGCTCCTGCAGCTCCTGTAGGAATAAGCACTTTTCTTTGTTGTGAAGGTGTGGAGACAGTGATTTTGTTCACAGGAAATTTGTGAGCTGGTTGAAGTCCCCCCTGTGAGAACTTGGGGAATGGGCACATGGAGACAGGATGATTTCATTATTCTATTGTATTTCTTTTCAGTTCTGCTTTCCCTTTATCTTTCCATTATGTTCCACAAGTCTCAAGTTTCTCACAGGCAGAACTAGAAGCAGGGTTTTGGGTTGGTGATTTGGTTAAATCTCTAGGAGGGATTAAATTGAGAAATACCCCCATACATCTCCCTTGCAGCTGAGGGCAAATTTAACCACAGATTCCAAAGCTCCCGAAAATGGCTTTGTCTGAAAATGAATTTTGGCCTCTCAAAGTTCAAACATTTATCCTGAGCCAGAAATACACACAGATTTGCTCTCTAATTTAATAAAGCCATCCAAATAATATGATTTCTCCCATAACCATCGTTTATGTTTCACAGCGAAATGATAATGAGAAAGTCATTAGAAGTAATAAACAAAACAAAACCCACACAGCAAATCCTTCACTGGGCCTGACGGATGGGGAGAGGAGCAGCATCCCAGTCTTGGCCCACAGAATGTTTGCTGGGTGCAGCTGTTTTGAAGGAGATGTGCTCTTGAAACATTATTTTCGTGTTTTAATGTTGGTTTTTTTTTTTTTAATTTTTGCTTTGCATTTTAATGGGGTTTTTAATGGGGTGGAGCTTGGGGTGGGCGCCTTGTGGTGGGTTGCAATGGGTGATTAACAGGCATTTTCTTCTCCCTGTCTCCAAAAAAATCCTCCTCCTTATCACTGCTTTAACAAGGTGCTTTTGTTTAAATTCCCTGCTAAGTCTTGAACCGGGAATGTTGAGAGCAGGGGCTGCATCCAGATATCAAAAGTGCTCTTTTTTAGCTTTTATTTATAGCTGGCTGTGCACTTTGGGCTGCAGCTTCTGGGTTGCACTCAGCCAGGTGAATTTTTCTTTGACTCCGGTGTTTTGCTCCAGTGGGTGCCTAGATTGGATATTAGGAAGAAATCCGTCACTGGGAAGGTTGTCAGGTTCTGGAATGGGCTGCCCAGGGCAGTGCTGGAGTCACCACACCAGGAGGGGCTCACTGCAGGTGTGGATGTGGCACCTTGGGGGCTTGGCAGTGCCCAAAATATCCCACATTTGTTGCTGCTGGATGTTTATTCCCTGCCTCTGATCCAGGCATTGGGTTTTGGTGACAAAAAACCCGATTTTTTTGGGTGGCACTGCTGGTGCTGAGCCAGGTGGTAATGAATCCTTAATTTTTGGCCTTCCTTCCCTGGCCCAAGCTAAGTGCTGGCAAATAACTCCTCCAATTAAACAGAAAAGTTTTTCGTTCTTCTTACACTTAATATAAAATAAATATCAATAGAAGGAATTCCTCTGGATGAAGGTTTTGTAGAGCATTTTTTTTTTGGTCTTGTGCCTTGCTCTTCTCCTGCTGTAGAGTCCACCTGAGGACCTGAAGGGTGCAAACTGAGGCATGTGACATCTTTTTACCTCCCTTTGAAAAACAAAGGGCACATCTAAGCTGTCCTTGGGCAAACTCTTGCCTGCTGACATTTCAAAAATTGCTCTTTGAGGTTCCTCCCCACTCCCTCCTTGCTTGTGCTTCACTCTCCTCCTAAAAGAAAATCCTTTTTATGTTTTCACCTCTGAAAAAAAAAAAAAAAAAGAGTTTAAATAAATAAATAACTGTGCACAGGCTGCAGGGGGGGTCAGAGAGGAGAGAGCTCTTCTGCTTTTTACTCCTTTTTCCCACCCAGATATGCTGTGAGCAATTGGTTCTCCCCTGGGAAAATGAGACTCCCTGGCCTCCTGGCTGCTCTCATCCAGGAGGAAATTTTGTATTTAAACATGCTTAGCCCTGAGCTGAACATGAATTTCCCCCAAGCAGCTTCCAAGCTGCCTTTTCAGCAGCCTGCTCTTGGCAGGGAGAGCTGCTGGGTGTGTGAAACCTGTGCAAAGCTGGAATGCCCAGAGGCATCCTTGTTTAAAATGAGCTCCCTGTCTGTGTCCAGAGGGCAAATCTTCATCTGGAGGTGCCTGAATCTGTGTTTTCCAAGAGGCTGAGCCTGAGGATGGCTTGGCTTGATGCAGCAGGGAGAAGCAGAGTGATGTTGCTGTCCTGTGCTGTTGTCTTGGCTGCTGGGATGCTCTTCCCTGGGGAGCAGGATGGCTGCTGTGGGTAACCAGCTCTCCTGGGGCTCAGAACTGAAGTCATTGTCACTGGGGAGTGCTGGAGGAGATCCTGGAGCCTTCCCATGGCTTTGTGGAGAGGTGTGAAACAGAGACACTCATCATTTTGGGGGGATGCTGATGGTTCTGTAGGATGGACTTTGTGTGTGGCTGCAGTGTGGAGGGGTTGAGCAAAGCAGGGAAATGGGGATTTAAAAAGTGCTGGTGGAACATGACTGCAGGGAACTGACAGATGTGGCTTGCTAATGACTGCAGAGGTGCTTTGGCTAAGAAGAATTGCAACCTCACGTTTTTCTCCTGCAGCCTCTCCGAAGGAAATGCAGAGGCCAAAATGCCTTTCCCTAAAATCCCTCTTGGGATGTAACCTGGCACCTTCCAGGGGGCACCAAGGGAAGAGGAGAGCTCCCTTCTGCAAGAAGAGAGCCTCAGGAAGGTGGGGGATGATGGCACAGCCCTGTTTTGCTGCCAGACTTTGCCATTCCTGCCGGAGCACCCCCAGGATGAAGGCACACCCTGGGATCCTTCCCAAGGCAATTCTCATTCAGCCAGCAGTGGTTTGGAAATAGTCACTCCTCAGGCACTTATGGATCTTTCAAGCCCCTTTCTCCCCCTAATAATCTCTCCTCTTGGGAGGTATTGATTCTCCAGCTGTTGGCTGCCTCTTGGTATTCCACACTCCATGGAAATCGCTGCGCTGTCATTTTCACGCAGCAATTACCTGCTCCCGATTCCTTTCATCCCCAATCCTTTCCTGAGTTCAGGTCTGAACTCTGTATTGACAAACCACCCTGGAAGAAAGGCGGGGTTGGGGTTGGGGCTGGGGAAGAAGGCTCACTCAACAAAATCTTTGGGCAGAGTTTCCCTGCGGTGTGATTGTCTCAAAGGTGCTCAGCCGGTTTTTGGGGGAGGTTTTTGGATATCCAGCACAAGAGGGATGCTGTGGCTTGCCAGCCTGAAAATGTGACTTCATGCCTTGCTTTTTTGTTTATGATAAAAATGTAGGGAATTCTTCACCCTGGCAAAGGATCAGCCTGGAGAGGTGTCCTGGTTTGAAGGATGGGTGTCTGCCAATAAAGGCAGCAGCTTCTCTTTGAAATGGAGAACGTAAACCCCCTTCCTCCAAATTATTATCATTCTGAAATTAAGGGGCTCTCAGGCAAAGATATGGGAATTAGGAATAACAGTTCTTTACTAGGAAAATTGAAATAGAAATGCAGTATTACAAAGAACAATCCCAAAACACTGACAGAGTCAGAATCCAAGCTGACACCCGTCAGTCA
>JAOTQP010000304.1:1783440-1805407 GCA_026413545.1 Cichladusa arquata | reverse complement strand
ATAAAGATGATTGCCCCAGCTGGTTTAAAGATGGCCCATTAGCAGATAATATGTGCCATGGAGATAAGGAATCACTGTCCCACCTGGCTTCAACAGATGGTGATAGAATACACATTTCTGGCCACATCCTGTATTCAACCCAACACAAGAGGTAAGGGCAGCTGTTTTCCAAGTCATCCTCACTCCTCTGCTGGGGAATAGGCTCCTTCCACTACCTAGAGGGGCTTTTGGTAGGGGCAAGGGGGAATGGCTTCACGCTGCCATAGGACAGGGCTAGATGGGATATTGGGAACAAATTCTTCCCTGTGAGGGTGGGCAGGCCCTGGCACAGGGTGCCCAGAGAAGCTGTGGCTGCCCCATCTCTGAAAGTGTCCAGGGCCAAGTTGGATGGGATTGGAGTAACCTGGTCTAGTGGAAGTGTCCCTGCCCATGGCAGGGGCTTGGAATTAGATGATCTTTAAGGTCCTTTCCAACCCAAACCATTCTGGGATTCCTCTCACTCTCCAGAATGTCATCCTTTGATTTGGGGTTTTCACCCATCTGAGGAGGGATTTCATTTTAATCCCATTTCAGGTGATTTATTTTTTTTTTTTCACTTTTTGGGTTAACAAAAGTTGATTTGCAGCAGTGGGCCTTCCTCCAGCCCTCTCTGCTGTGGCACAGGAGTGTCACCAAACTTGGCACCACCAAACCCAAAGGCATTTTGTGATTAAACCAGCATGCCTGGGCGGTGAGTGAGGGCTCTCACTTGAGCAGAATCCCCATCCTAGCAGAGAATAAATTAAAAAGCCAACTGGCCACGGCTGCCTGAGGAGCACTGGGACCAGAGATAGGGCCAGAAGTCAGATAACAAACAGTGTCCAAAATTGCAGCGCCTGGTGCATGGCGTGAAATTAAAACCTCTCCTGCCTCCTCCTGCACGCTGGAACAAAACAGCTCCTGACACAGTCTGCAGGCACCAGGAGTGAAGGGGAGAATAATTAAATATGTGGGAGTTTTCTGCATCTGAGGGAAGGGAAGGGATGAGGCTTTTGTGCCGTGGACCTCAGTGGCTTGGTCCTGCAGCTGGGCTTTAGTTGGAAGGGTGTGCCTTGCTACCCAGATGGGCAGGAATCTGCTTTTTTTTCCTCTGTTTTGTTGGTCTTTCCTCTGAGTTTGGCCCCTCCACCTTCCCTGTGAGGCTTAGCAGCAGCCCTGTGTCCAGGCTGTTCTCCCCCCAGACCTTGCTGGCTTTCCATCCCTGGGGAAGGACATTTCTGTGGAGTTACCACCCAGGAGTGATGAAGAGGGCAGCACTTTTTAATCAAAGTTACATTAGGTGAAGCTGATATTATTCACTCTGCTTTATTGCAGCTATTTTTACACGGGGGTTAGAAGTTAATACTACCCAGTGAGCCTGGTTTTGCTGGATTCTGGCAAGCCCCAAAATCCATCAGCACATCCAGACAGGGCAGGAAAGAGCCCAAGTAAAAAAATAAACTCACTAGCTCAGCTGGGGGGAAAAAATACAGTCAAAAACCCAAACCTTTTATAAAAACCAGACCCTTGATAATTGAGGGTCTGGTCTGGAAGGGCAAAACCCAGCCAGGACCATCAGCTGCAATCAGCAGAAGGATGAGCTGCTCCAATCAGCACGAGAAGGGGAGCAGGAGCCGTGGCAGGGGGGGATGCAGGGTTAGTTTTTCCCTGCCCTGGCAAACGATCCTGACTCTCTCCTGCTGCTCAGCCACAGCCACAGGTGATAAGGCTTGGTCTGAGCCTGGTGGGGGGATGTCAGCTGGCAAGAAAAGCCTGGGACTGAAGGCAGTGCCTCCAAGGGAATGGTTTCAGCCAGGAAGGTTTTGCCAGGGTTGTGTGGGTTTGGGTCTGTCTGGATTTGGGGTTTTTTCCTCCCGCTCAGGTAATGCCATGTTAATTCCTTGGGATCTCCTCTGCTGCTTGCCACGTGTGATGAACTGAGAGAGGGAAGGAGGGAGTCATCCCTCTGTTTCTAGAAAAGGACAAAAGTGCAGGTTTTTTCTTTCTCCTTTGTTTTCTCGCTTCTTCTCCTTTCCCACCTTGCTCCTGCTCCTTAATGCAGATGTCCCAAGCTGGAAATTTTTTTTGTGCCTTTTCCTGCTGTGTTATCCCTGTGGTGAGCTTTTAGGACCCCATTGCCTTGGTTCTTGTGATGTTCCTCAGAGGCTGGGGCCCCTTTAAAACAAACCCCAACACCCTAGCTGAGCACTTTTATAATAAAACACCAGGTCTTTTTGAAAGCCACTTAAGGTATTTTTTTAAAATCTGCTTGACACAAGTGGTGCCACCAGGAGATTGCTTTGTCCCCTCTTCTGGTGTGACTTCCCAGTGTGCTTGGCCAGTTATTTGGGCTGCATTGTAAAGGCTGGCTCCTTTGGCAACACGGGGAGGAATTAGGGGGAAAAATTGTTTGCCTCAACACAGAGGTTATGAGACTTCAGGCAGATGCCTGCAATTGCAAAAAAAAAAGGGTTTTTAGAAGTTTTTCCTGCCATCTTTCCCCAAACCAGGGCAGGAACACTTTCCACTGTCCCAGGGTGCTCCAAGTGATGTCCAGCCTGGCCTTGGACATTTTCAGGGATCCAGGGACAGACACAGCTTCTCTGGGCACCCTGTGCCAGGGCCTGCCCACCCTCTAGTAAATAATCTCTTTCTCACATCTAATCTAAACCTCTCCTCTTTCACTTTAAAGATGAGCATTATGCTTTTTTCCTCCCCATTTGGGGAAAAAATCCTCCCTTGGATTGCTGCCTTCCTTGTCTTTATTATGTGTCCAACTTCTCAGCATAGCTCCTGCCTGGGTTTTCCTGCAGTTTCTGAATCAGCCTCCATATATTGTATTTTAAAAGGCTGTTCCCTGCACTTCCCACTGTCCCAGGCTCTCTCTGCACTGTCAGGCAGTGGGGCACAGGGAATTGGGGTGTTACCTCCCACGGGAGAGTGATGCCCATGCCGTGGCTCCAGCAGGGATTTTTCCTGACAGAGTTTGCTGCCTCAGCACGAGCAAAACCTGATGAGGAGACCCCAGCTGAACCCGTATCGATCCCTCCTCTGGTAATGAAGCCATCCACGGGAAGACAGGGAAGGATTTTTTTTGAATCAGCACGGCTGTATGGATTTTGTGTTCGCTCCTGTTGAGGGTGGTACCTGCTCTCAGCCTGCTGCAGAGGCTTTTCCAGGAGTTTCTTCTTGATGGATCTTTGGGATTTACAAATCCCAGATTTCAAAGGGGTGTGTAGGGTTTTTTCCTTTGTTTTCTGAGGACAAGTTACTCGCTCCTCCCCTGGTCAGAGGTGGGCTGCCCTGTGCTGGGAAAGGTGCTTTTAGCTTCTCTACCAGAACAGCAGATAAATAAGTAGTAAAATAAACAAATAAGGGAGAAAAGCCAGCAGGTGATAGTAGCACTATTTTATTAGTGGCGTATTAGTGACTGGCTTTCTTTTTTTTTTTTTTTTTCTTTTACTCAGAGTCAGGATTGAAACTCGAGAGACGGATTTTCTTGTTTGGACTTGGTTGTTTATTCATTCTTATCTATAGTACAGAGAGTTCTTCAGCACTTTTGGCTAACAAGCTAAAAGCAAGAAAACAGAGGTGTATTTAGCTAGTTACAAGGTCTTTTAAAGGCAGACTATTCAATTAAAAACTAACATCTATATTATTTATACTTTTGACCCAATAACCAAACACCCATGACCTGCTCTGTGGGATTTTCTATTCAACCAAAAACTACTACCTGAAATCATGAAGAAGAAGGAACAAGAAGAAGAGCCACTGCCCAAGAACCTCCATCTTGTCCCATACCTATTACTCTATTTTAAAACCTCAAAGCCTTTCACCATGTGAAATTACACACTTCTATTCAACTACACACCTGTGATTCTAACCCTGTCACTCAAATTTGGAAGTCTTCTCCAAGGCCTCAAGTCCAAAGCAGTGTTCTTTTGGGGGTCAGTGCCAGAAAGCACAGAAAGTTCAAAACTTCCAGGCTTCAGGGTTCCAGCAGGCAGGTTTCTCTGTGCCTGGCTAAAATGGGAAGGTGATCCTCTTTCCAGGATTACATGTGCTGGATCAGAGGGTCTTTTGAAGATCCAAGGGAAGGGGACAGTGAGAAGTTCTGGGATGAGAGGAGATAGCAAGAAGGCAGTGAAGTGATGAAGCAAGTCTTGGGCAGCTTGGTGGCCCTCCAAGGTGGCTCAGGAGAGCTTGAGAGGCAGGGAGGAGGCATGGAGAGGGGCAGGTGGCAAGATAAGCATCCATAGATTTCATGTATATATTTGCAGGATAAACATCCATAGATTTCATATATACATTTTCAGTACGTTGTGTAAATTAAGACAATACCTAATGATTCGTGGCTATTATTTGAAGTGTCCCACTGTTCCAGATTTATTTGTCATTTCTCGTGGCAACACCGATGATAATGAATCCATTTGTATTAATGGGGGTGTCGTGGACTTCCGTTGATATCCCGCATTAATTAATGTACCATTAAAAGAAAGTGGCACCCAATTAATATCGAGTGGGAGCGGTGCTGCCGGTGTCCTGTCATTAGGGTTTCATTTGTAATGCATTGTGTGAATGCTCTGCCTTAATGGGAGTCATTTGCCATCCACAGCATCGCCCAGTGGGCTGCCATGGGGTTCCAGAAAGTGAAAGTTAGTGGTGAGTGAAAAAAAAAAAAAATATATATATATATATATATAAAACAGGATCTGTCCAGTTTATGGCATAGCCCTCAAGCAGGAACTGGAAAACGGTTTTACTTTGCTACTGAATTTTGATGTTGAGAGGAGGGATGGTGGAAAATCCCCCTGGATTGTGTAATCCCCCTGCCTTTGCTTCCCTAAACAAAAGCAGCCGCTGCAGGAAGGCAGACCTTGACTGTGGCCACCTGGATCCACCTGATCCATGCCCACCATCTCCAGGAAGGTGATAGCCAAAGGGGTGCCGGGCCATCTGCCCTGGGAGGTTGCTCCAAACGCCCTTTTCCAGCAGGAAAATCACACCAGCAGGAGAGACGCCGTGCTGCTGAAGCCAGGGGCTCTCTGACTGGCAGGTTCTCACATTCTTGGCACTCGTGTCTGACTTTCAAATGTCTCCTTAGACCATCTTGGCTTCCCATCTGCTGTCTCCAGAACTGGGGCTGACCTACCACCAGCCAAGGAGGGAAGCACAGACTGCCTCCTAGCCCTTGCCCTGGCTCTGGCTGCTCCTTGAAGATGCAGAATGGGAGAGAAATGTGGCTTTTGTGATGAAATTTGGCTGCAGGTGCTGAGTTAGTGGAGTGGTGGTTGCGTCACCACATTTTTCTCCTGCCCCCTCCCAGAGCAGGGGAAGAGTGGGAAGCTGCTGGCTTCCCAGCAGTGATCTTTAAGGTCCTTCCCTACCCATCCCCAAACCATTTTAGGATTCCATGATTCCTCTCCCAGCTCTTGGGGGTGCTGTGCCGTGGTTCAGCCACAGTGT
The DNA here is from genome assembly GCA_026413545.1 of Cichladusa arquata. Classification (NCBI taxonomy): domain Eukaryota; kingdom Metazoa; phylum Chordata; class Aves; order Passeriformes; family Muscicapidae; genus Cichladusa; species Cichladusa arquata. Next base: position 1,799,923 of record JAOTQP010000304.1, on the reverse strand, counting down.
TGGCAGGGTTTTGGTGGGCAATGGGGGTCTCTGGGCTGGAAAAAGCAAGCAGGTGTAATGGTTTGAAAGCAAAACCGGTGAGAGACTCCAAGTCAGAAGTGCAATTTAATAGGAAAAAAGAGAAAAATAAAATACATGCAATAGTACAAAAGAAAAACTACTGAGAGTCAGAGTATAACCTGGCACCCCACTATTTGGGGTGGTGGTAGCAGTCCAGATGAAGTGATCTTGTTGAAGTAGTAGAAAGGTCTGGTAGCTCTTGTCCTCTGGAAACCAGTTGGTAAGGGCTGCTCTGATGTTCCAGATCTCAGTTTTTATCTAGGTGGGAAAGGCTTGGCTCCTCCCCCTGGGTGGAGCTTCTCACAGTGGGATGATGTAATTTTATCAGTCATGCAGTGGGACTCAATGGCCATTAACAGAAGATATCCCCTGGAGGAAGGATGGGTTGTGGAAAAGACAAAGAACACTGCCCCACCTGGTTTTTAACAGCTGGCCCATTAGCAGAGGATATCTCCCACGGAGATAAGAATCACTGCCCCACCTGGTTTCAGCAGATGGTGATAGAATACAAACTTTTGGGCACATCTTGACATTGTAACCTAGGACACAGGTTTATCCCACAAGACACCAGAGCATCTTCTGCTCCATGTGGCTGTTTTTCCTCTGCCTGCTGAGTGCCTTGCTAGCACTTGAAGGTCCCCTGTGTGCTGGGTGGTTGTGATGTCCCTTCCTCCAGCGCCGTACCTTGGGTTGTGTCTGCCGTGAATGAGCACACGCGGCTCCGAGTGTGGTTATCCAGCAGCTAATTCCTCTCCAGCTCCCACAAAGCATCCATTCCAGCTGTGTTTATGGTGTTTTCAAAAGCCCCTCAATTGAATTATAGCTCTGCGGTGGCCGTTTGCCAGTGTCACCCGATAATGAGGGAGGTCACTTGATAGAGATAGCAACAGGAGGTACATATTAATGAGAGCTGATTGAAAGGTGGGGTGGATTTCCAGCCAAAAAAAAAAAATAAAATTGTAAAAAGGGAAATTATCAGGTTTTAAAATCAAACTTAGAAATTGGAAATTGCCTGGCTCGGACGAGCAGTAATGTAATTAATAAATGTAATTAAAAGTGCAATTAGGCACAGGGGAATTGGAAGTCTGCGCACATCTGAGCGTTCGGAGCTGGCACACAAGTGAGGGACCCGCTCTGGCAGCCAGATCGCTCCCAGGATGGAGCATGGGGACAGGAACCAAAACATGGGGCTGGTTTTTTCCCTCTCAGCAGGGGCTGGCACTCACTGTGACTCTGCTTCTGCAGTTATTTCCTGCAGAATCGAGACCTGGGCAGGAATAGGTGACTTAAAGCAGCTCGGGATGAGAGAGACAGGGTCCCAGCTGTGCTGGGAGCATCCTTGGAATCCATATCAGCTCTGTTCTGCTGCACCCCGAGATGCCCTGCCTTCCTGGCAAGGGGCACTGAGCCCTCCTTGCTGCCTGCAGTGACTGGAGATCAGCAGGATTTGCCTGGAGCCCAGGGATGTCTGAGCTCAGGCTTTCAGCGGAGCGCAAAGCTCCGTCCATCCCCCCCACTGCAGAGGGAAAAGAGGGGCCAGGAACGGCAGCAGGGAATTATTTAGGAGCAATAGGTCGACCTAAGCATCTCCTGGTGGGGCAGCAGGAATGGGGCAGGCAGGGCTGTGGAGACCAGAGCTGCCTGCTGCTCGTGCCTGTGGCCGTGCGCCCCCCGGTCCGTTTGTGTCGCCTCATCTCCCCGACCTTCCGACAGCTGCTCGGCCAGATTGCCTGCCGTTTTTCCACATTATTTGCATGGCTGCAGCATGCATCGGCATCCTAATCATCCCCACCAGCTTCTGCCGGGTGACTTTGCCCTGGGAGGTCAGATGGAGGTCCTCTACATGGCCAGCTACTGGAGAGGGGAAGCTGGCGTAGAGGGATGAGCCCCAAATAAATCTAAATATTCATTTCTGATGCTCAGCCTTCTTGTGAGGGTGTTGTCGTGGTTTAAACCCAGCTGGCAGCTCAGAGCCACGCAGTGTGTTGGAAAAGTGCATTGAAGGGAGATTCTGGAAAATGAACTCTCAGATCTCCTCTGCTTCACCTCCCACCTCTGCTTCTCTCCCACTCTGACCCAGCTGTAAAACAAGTCAGCTCTCCATATTCCCCCTCTCAGCCCTTTGCCCATGGGGCTCCTGTTGTCAGGCCAGTTGGACAAGACTGATGGATCGAGGCACGTCTGGGGTGTTGGTGGCCCGTGGCCCGTGAAATGGTTTTGCTGTGGGGGAAAACTCTCAAAGGCACCGTGCAAATCTGCTCCCTGAGCAGGGCAAGGGACTTAACGCTGTGGGAGCAGGTGCCTCAGGAAAGAGGATGGGAGCTGGCTTTTCTGCAAAAAAAAAAAGCCTTTTTTTTGTTGTTAGCCCTGTGTGAAAGGAGAGCCTTTTCACAAGAATCATTTGAGTTGGAAAGGACCTCTGAGATCATCAAGTTGGAGCATTAACCCAGCACTGCCAGGTTACACAGCCATGCCACAGCCCATATGACCAGACAGGAAGGGTAAATACTTTTAAAAGTCCCTTTTTGGTAACCTCTTCTTCAGCCTTAATTGCCCCTTTGCAGAGAATATTGCACAAGGCTCTGGTGTCCCAGCTGTCAGGGTTACCAGGGCACATCTGTGGCTGGTGCTGAGGTCGCACGGGAGGTGACAGCCAGCCCAGGGGAGCTGTTTGTTGTGGTGGGCTGTGCTTGGGCCATCCCACCACAGCTTTGGGATGGAAACACAGCTCCCTGGGAGGACTGGGACAGAGCAGTCTCCTTATGATTAACAGTTATGGGCTCCTGCATAACAGTGCTTCTTCTTCCAATACGTTTTTTTTAGGCAGCTTAAACTTTTCTTACTCATTTATTGCAAAATAGGGGAGGCACAAAGCATCACCACTAAGCACCCCAGAGTTCTTTAATTCCTGGAGCTGCTCTGGGGGGACTTGGGTGCTGCAGCTGCTCCTGCTGAGCTCCCAGGTGAAGGATGGGGTGCAGGAGGCAGGTCGGGAGCAGGTCCCACTCCTGTTTGCCCTCCTCCACCTCCCCCCCAACAGGCAGCATCTGTCTGCATGTTTATTTTTAATCTCACATCTGCTGGCGTCGTAACAAAGATTTAATGACATGACACAGTTTTGTCACCAGTTCTTTTTTCCCTGTAGTGAATGAAGCCTCCGTCTCAGGCTGCTGCAGAGAGCTGGGAGCTTTAAAAAATGACAGAATTTGGCCACTCGTGTAAGAAGCTCACCTGCTTGCCACGAGCACCTGTAGGCTGTTGTCTGCCTGGACAAAAGAAATGATAGATTTTGTTATTTTTGCCTGTTGGTGGGATAAGCACAACCACAATTAGTCTGTGTTAAAGAAAAATCATTAAGGATATGCAGAGAAGTCCTATAAATGAACCAAATGCTGGAAAAGCAGAAATATTTGGGGCTTTCCAAAGGCATCTCCCTGGTTTGTGTCCTCTGCTTGGTATTTACCATCAAACACGAGCCCCAGGCTCTTCTGTTTATCCAGATGTTTTGCTTCATTGTTTAGATGATGGGCCACAGCTTCTGAGAAATAAAGACATCCGCTTCCTGCTGAGGAATATCTCGAGCCTGTTTGACCCAGAAATGGCAAGAGGATTTTAAAGACATACTTTTAATGCTTTTTAAGGCAGATGGCCTGAAATTCCACTGAGTCTTGACTGTGCCTTGGGCATGAGCATTGATGAGACCTTTTTCCCTGGAGGACTGTTGATGTGGGATGTCTGCACCCTCCAGCTGGTTTTGCTGGTTTGGGGGAATTTCTTTTTTTTTTTTTTTTTCCTTTCTTTTTTTTTGCTTGAATTTGAGCTGTGATTAAAAAGATGCATTACCCAGCGTGCTCCTTATGGGTCTGCATCCTCTCCCCTGTGAGCTGTTGGGAATGAGGGCATGTGCTTGGTGGTGAAATATTCCCATTGACCTGTGCATTTTGGGCAGTACCTGTGATTTCTGTCTTGCACCCATGCCCCTCCTAAATTCACTTGGCTGTGCTTGGCTGGTGTGCCCACACCCTGGGGTCCCTCACAGCCCCTCAGATGCTTTGCTGTTGATGTCCATGACTGATTCTTAGTGCCAGATCTTTGTCCAGAACTGATCCCTTGCTGTCCTGGCCAAGGAAGGGAGCTGGTGAGCAAAGCTGTAAAACAAGGAAAAAGTCACCCGGTGGTGTCTGCAGGGTCTGGAGCTGACAGCACCAAAGCTGGTGACCTCCGGGTTCCCTCCAGGCAGCTTCTCCTTTGGAAGGACGAGGAGATGAACTCCCTTCAAAGCCTGCTTTGGGGCTATTGTGTGGAGCACAATGCGGGGGAAATCAAGCTCTCCTCTCTCACAGCCAGCCGAGAGCAGCCCCGTAATCACGGGTGACCAGAGAGGATTTGCATGCTAAAAGCAGTGGCTAGGGGCACTTAAAAAGGGGAGGAAAACGTGCTCACCAAGGCCAGCTTTATCCTTATGAATATTATTATTCCCAGGGCAATGCAGCCCAGACCCTTCAGTGCAAGCCTGAATCTGCTCCTGCTCTGCCTCTCCCTGTGAATGGTTAATTTGTGATGCTCTGTGTGGTGGCATTGGTCACTTTTTTGGGAAGGAAGTGGAGTTGTTGGAGCGTGTGGAGTGAGGTGGTGGAAGCAGTGCCCTGCCAGCAGCAATAGGAGGGCTGTGGGATGCTCTGGCTTGGGGGAGGCAGGTAGCCCAAAAGAGGGGCTGGGGAGATGCTCTGGCCTTGTCTGAGAAGGTGTTTTAGGGGTGCTCAGAGAACAAATACTCACCACAGTGCTTGAAGAACCCATGAAGGGCTTCCTCACCCAACCCACCCCCCATAGCTGACAAAATCCTGGCTCCTGAGCAGTTTAAATGCCCAAGCCAGGATTAAGGTGCTGAGTGCATGGCACAAAGTCAAGGGTTTACACGGCAGCAGGGCAGGGCTGGGTTAAGCCTTCCAGAAGATGAGCAGCTGTAAGGCAAAGGGCAGCAAAATTCCAGGACAGATGGGCTGGGGAGGATGTGGTGTCTCCATTGCCAGAAGGCTTTAGGGATGGGAATGATTTAGGGGGACAGGTTTCTTTTTTGAGGTCCCTTCCAGCTATATCTGTTATGCTTTTGTGACTGCTGATCACCAAAAAACTGGAAGGAGCTTTAAAAAATAATCCTCAGGCCGTGCCCTGCAAGGCTTTCTGGAGCAGCTTGATTTAGAGAAGGGAAAAAAAAAAAAGAAAGGAAATGGAAAAACCTAAGTGGGAGCTGCAACCTCTCACACCCTGGCAGAAGTGATGCTGATGTAAGGGAAGTGGAATTTTGCTGGAGCCCGAGGTGAGCTTGGGTGTTGGTGTCCCTGCAGTGCCACGTGCCTGGAGACAAGGGCAGGGGCCACAAAGGGATGTGTGTGGGATGAGTGTCCTGGATTCATCAGTGGGAGCTGCAGAGTGGCCCAGCTCTGTTGTACCAAATCCTGCCACCTGCCTCGAGGGCAAATTTCTGCTGGCCTCAGCCCTAACTGGGAAAATTTGGATTCTTTGGTTCTTTGCTGGTGCCAGCATTAAGCTGGTTAAATAAGATTCCCTAGTGTGGAGCTCTGTTTTCCTGTATTTTCTACTAGAGGAGGTGTTGCCTGGGACAGCCTTTGGTTTACTGCAAGCCCTGTGGTTCCCAAAAAACCTGAAAGCGGCTCAGTTTGTTTCACAGCTTTGGCCAGGGATTTTCTGGGAAGCAGTGCCCCTCCACAAACCTCCTTCCCATCCTCTCAGCACTTCAGGATACTCCTCTGTAAGCTGAGGGCGAATAATTTAATAGGGAAGGAGTTAACAATAAAACACAGAGGAGATTGGGGAGAGGTTTTCAGGAATAATCCATATTATCCCATAACCAGCCGCTGTCAGGTCTCGTTTCTGACATTTGCTGTCTCCCTTTTCAAGGTTTAGCTCCTTGCCAACCCTTTTGGTGGTGTCACAGGCAGAGGGACGTGCCCAAGGTGTACCTGGAGCCTTTTTCACTGGCAGTCCATGCTCGTGCCTTCAGGGAGAGACAAGAATATGCATTTTAAGATTTGCATAGGAACATGCAGCTGTTCCACCAAAAATGGATAATTGTTCTCCCCGCTGCGAAGTTAAACAATAAGAAGTGCCAAACTGCACTTGCCATTGCTGATTTTGTGCACTCAGCTGCATATTTTATGCATGTAGATTAGTTCCAGATTTATGACGATGGAGCTGTTCATGCCTGCGTTCATCGGGCCAGGTTGTAGTTGCTGTGGAAACTACAACTTTGACTTTTGCGTGAAGTCCCGTGTTGCATCTAATCTTTTTTTTTTATTATTTTTTTTTTTTTACATTTCCCCTTATTTTTTTGAAGCTCTCCTATATTTATTACTTTGTGGTGAGAACACTGGGGGAGCCAGCGTCAAAAATAAAAGCGCCTTTGGGCAAAAAAACAAGTTTAAGAAAAGAGAGCAATTTTTCTGGAAAGTTGGGAAAAATAAGGGTTTGTGACAGAGTGCCATCTTGACCACAGCTGTATAACTGTTATTATAAGTGTGTAACAACTATTATAGGCCCTGCAATACTGTAATAAAGAACACAGCTGTGTAAGTTATAAATGTTGTGGAAATACAGGACTGAAGGTGCTGGGTCCCTGGATATCACTCCTGGTGGGAGGAGGAAATTGCTGGTGTAGGTTTGATGTGAACACGGTGCACGGTGTTACCAATATCCATTTTTTTATCCCCAGAACACCCCCGTGGGCACCCCAATTTTCATTGTGAACGCCACAGACCCGGACCAGGGGGCAGGAGGCAGCGTGCTTTACTCCTTCCAGCCCCCTTCCAACTTCTTTGCCATCGACAGCGGCCGTGGCATCGTGACAGTGATCCGGGAGCTGGACTACGAAGTCACTCAGGCCTACCAGCTGCAGGTGAACGCCACGGTGAGTCTCACCCTGCCTGCAGGTGTTTATTTTATGGCCCTGCTCTGGAAAATCTCTGTCCTGGTTTGGAGGACAGGTGTCTGCTAAGAAAGGCAAAAGCTTCTCTTTGGAATGGAGAATGTAAACCACCCCCCTCCAAATTATTGTAATTTTGAAACTAAGGGGCTCTCAGGCAAAGATATGGGAATAGGAATCACAGTTATTTACGAGGAAAGTTAAAATAGAAATACAGTATTACAAAAAACAAACTCAAAATGCTGACAGAGTCAAAATACAACCTGACACCCCGTCAGTCAGTCAGGGTGTTGGTAGCAGTCCCATTAAATGGTGGAGTGGCAGATGTGGTTCTGTTGAAGCAGTGCTCCTGTAGAAAGGTGCAGTTTTCCTCCAAAGGTCCAGTGATGATGTAGAAGGGTGTGGTTTTCTCTGGAATCCAGTGCTCTGATGTTCAAAATCTCAGTTTTTATCTAGGTAGGAAAGACTTGGCTCCTCCTCCTGACTGGAGCATCTCCCAATGGGATGATGTAATTTTATCAGTCATACAGTGGGACTGAATGGCCCATTAACAGAAGATATCTCCTGGAGGAAGGATGGGCTGTGGAAAAGATAAAGAACACCGCCCCACCTGGTTTTAACAGATGGTGATAGAATACATACTTTTGGTCACATCCTGTATTGCAACCTAAGACAATCTCCTTTTGGGCTTTTGCAGGAAGGGGACCAGCTCTTGGGTGGTGAAACCCAGCACAGAGCATACAGACCATTCCCAGAATCATGGAATGGTTTGGGTCAGGCACCTTAAAGCCCATTCCATTCCAACCCTCTGCCATGGAGCAGGGACACCTTCCACTAGACCAGGTTGCCCCAAGCCCCATCCAGCTGGGTCTGGAACACTTCCAGGGTTGGAACTGCATCCACAACTTCCCTGGCAACCTGTGCCAGTGTCACCCTTTGAGTAAAGGATATCTTTGGTATATTGAATCCTCCAGATTAATTCTTTGTACGGTTGATTTATTTCAAGTGGATTCACCTGTATTAAGTTCAGACACCAGAAGTTAAAATTTTGGTGGGCAGAGAAGAAACCAAGGTTTTACTTACAGTCAGTGCCTTCACACTGGCAGGGAACCCCTGGGAGAGGCATCCAGCATGGCAAATTCATGTCCCATGTGAATGGGTGTTCAGTCCTGTCCAGAGAGAGCTGGAGAATGTGGAGCAGCACACAGGCCGGAGCTCTGTCTCCTTCCCCACCTCACACACAACAGAGATTCAGCCCTGCAATACATCTGCCCACCTCCACACTCAGGAGAGCGGGGGGGGAAACCCTCTCTGCCCCCTCCAGGCTGCTGGCTAGAGCTCTTGGAGCATGTGATTTAATCAAGATCATTGTCTTGATGCAGAGCCACAAATGTCAGGAGGACACGGAGGGCTGCGCTTCGCTCTTCACAGCACCGAGCCCGGACACTCATGGGCTGCAGGGCAAACACCACAGCCTTTCAGCCCAATCCCTGCATGTTCCAGGCCGTAGAGTTTTCTCCAGACACTTGTTTTTTCTGTTGTTTGGGTTTTTGTTTTTTTTATTTTGAAACGTACCTCATTTTATTTTTAATACTCCGGTGGGAAGAGGGACTCTCTGTTTGTTTCTTCCCTGCCAGTGTCTGTTGCTGACACCCTTTCCTGGGATGTGTTACTGGACTGTCTAGCAGGTTGGAAAATGGGGGACCAAACACAGTCCCTGATGGAAATGTAACTTTTTTCCAGGATTCTGATTTCCTCAGTGCTATCAGCTTGGTCCATCCCGCTCTGCCTGGCCCTATATCCCAGCAAAGATAAAATGGGAGATTCACAGAATCCCAGAATGGTTTGGGTTGGAAGGGGTTGTAGAGCCCAGTTCATCCCAACCCTCTGCCCTGGGCAGGGACACCTTCCACTATCCTAGGTTGTTCCAAGTCCTGTCCAGCCTGGCCTTGGACATTTCCAGGGATGAGGCAGCCACAGCTTTTCTGGGCACCCTCTTACTTGCTCTATACTCTCCTGGAATCCAGTGATTTCCATCTCTGGGAATCCAAGGACTTAAGTGTTGTCTCTGGATGGAAGCTGTGGGAATATCTCTTCAGCTTGGTCAGTGCTAGTAATTCCTAGAAAAAAAGTGATGAGAAACCCCAGGGCAAAGCTGGGAAAGAAAGATGAGAGTCCCACCAGCACAGCAGGAGCTGGAAGAGCCAATGCAGAATTTTGCCTGCCTGCTGAACAATTTGCATGGTCCAGAGTGGGAAATGGGGTGATGGTGTGTTCAGGGTGGCTGCAGGGATTGCTGAGGAGCACAGGAGCAAGGCAGGATTCATTCCACCCCTGGGATGAAGGCGGCAAGCACAGAAAGAGGCTGGGAAAGACAACAGGAGAGTCCAGTGAGGAAACTGGAATCATGCTCACTTTTTCTGTGCTATCTGTGATGCCTTAAACAAAATTTAAGAGGTGAAGGGGAGGGGAAGGACCATTATGTGAAGAAACAAAGGACTTTAACCTGATGGCACTAACAGCAGAGTCAGAATAAGCATCCACCCAGGCCACAGACACTGAGCCCTGCAGGTGAAGAGGATAATGTACAAGCTGAGCTGCTGAATAGAGTTTAAATTAACATTAATCTTCTGGCAATCAGTCTTTGCCTGTGCTCAGAGCTGCTCTGGAGGAGTGTGTGGTGAGCTCTGATGGTCACCTTCCAGCACAGTGCCTGATTGAGGGTAAGGAGACATTGATTCCCTTCCCTCCGTGTGCTCTCCTTACTCCTGCCCTTAGCAAAGGGCTGGGGGCATTTTGGGGTCCCTTTTGAGCACCCATGGGACAAGGCTTCAGCAAGAAAACCAGTGGCAGCAGGAGAAGCTTGGAAAAGAGCCCGAGGCTCTGTCCTGGTGGGATGTGATGGAGTGAAAGGGAGGGGGTCATGGAATGGTTCAGTTGGAAATGGACATTTAAAGACCATTTAGTCCATGGGCAGGGACACCTTCCACAAGGTGCTGGCACCCACCCCTGGGTCTGGCCATGCAGAGGTGCCTTAGGCTGTGTCTGCTTTAGGAAGGAATTTACATTTTGAAGTAGGTGTTGAACAGCGCTGCCGCATTTTCATTCCGAATGTGATGAAAGCTGAATTGGTGTTTGCTTCATTTGAAAGGGCTGATGCTGCAATGAAATGCATATTGTGTTTCAGCTTAGAGGGAGGTGCAGTGGACAATAATTCCAGCAGGTAGCTTGAAAAAGAGATGATTGCCTCCACTATTCAGAAATCCTGCCCCAACTACAACCGCAAGAGACTCAGTGCTGCTGAATAATCCTGTTTTTCTGATAGAAATCCTTTCTCTCCCCTCCCTGCCCCTTCCTTTTTTCAAGGACCAAGATAAAAACAAGCCTCTGTCAACTCTGGCCAACCTGGCAATCACCATCACAGACGTGCAGGACATGGACCCCATCTTCATCAACCTGCCCTACAGCACCAACATCTACGAGAACTCACCTCCGGTAAGGGCTGTGCTTCCTGGGGTTTTCCTCCTGAAACAGCACATTTCCAGCCACATCCAAAACACTCAGCCCCTTTTCTTATTCAGCCTAAGCATGGACCCCAAATAAAATATTTTCTTGAGGGATTTTTGCTTCAATTCCACAAAGGTTGTCACCCCGTCTCCTCCCCACGGTCTATCTGCATGCCATTTCCAGTAGAGAACTTGAAGGAGAAAAAAAAAATCTAAACGTTCCTGAAATGAGGCAGTTTTGAAAATGCCAGAATCATCAGCCATTTCAGCACTTTGAGTCTTTTCCCCCCAGGTTTTGCCAAATTGATCCAATCATTTTAGTTCTTCTGAAATTTGGTTTGTCAGCAAACTCGCTGTTTGTGGAAAAAAAAGTCTCCCAGTCTCTGAATACAGCAGGGATGAGTTTGTTTTTTGTTGTTTTTTGGGTTTTTTTCCCCCACAGATGTCAGGGAGTGTGGAGGGCAGCTTGGGCTTTGGGAGCTGTTTGCTCTGCTCCCACCAAGGGCTTTAATCCCAGCACCAGCCCTTCCCTGCAGCATCCCCAGCTGTATCCCATCACTGTGTCCACAGGGAAGCATTTCTGTGCGTGGGAGGAAAAAACCTGCCTTAAAATCATGGCACTCACACCACATGTGCATCCCACAACTTGCCTGGTACCCTGGATCCCAAATCCCTGGTGGTTCACTTCAGAGGGAGAGGGAGCTCCATTGTGCTTCAGTTTATGCATTTTTATTCATTTTGGAGCAAAGCCCTGACATGCAGAGCGCTGGATCAATAGGGCTGAGTCCCAAAATCCATGGGGACACAGCACATTACCTGTCTGCTGGCCCAGGGGTGGCCAAAAAAGCACAACTTATTCATGAATTACTCACAAGGCAAAAGTTTTGTTGATAATAAGGAGTGTCTCTGGGATGGACAGAGTAAGCTGCAGGGAAATAAAAACCCACAAATTAGATCACACTTAACTAGGAGGAAAAAAGCTTTAGATGAAATTAGAGGAATGGAAGTGCCATAAATATTAAAAATCGTGGGCTGCATCACCTCCATGAAGAGAAAGAGAATGTCCTCCAAATAATGATATATATTAAGGGTCAAGGATCCCTTTGTGTCAATACATGCACCACAGTTATTCCTGGAATATTCTGCTTGCAGTCAGCAGAGCTGCAAGTAACCACTGTGTAACGTGATGCAGGAAAAGGAGGAAGGAATTCCCACCAGGTTTAGAGATTTTAATTTCTCTTGGCCACGTGCAACTGAGGCACTGAGGTATCCCAGACGGGTAGGTGCCACCAGGATGCAAGGATGTGGTTTGGCAAGCCTGGGGTTTAACACAGAGTCATTTGGTTGGGAAAGACCTCAAAGTTCATCAAGTCCAGCCATTAATTATGTGCATTTTTTTGTCTAAATCTTCTCATCAGCTCTGCCCTACCCCCCTGAGCAGAGCCACGTGTAGAGTGACTGTCATGGTTATCAAAATGATCTAGTTTGGGTGGGGAGTCTGGGCTTTGTCAGCTCAAACAAAGCTTGCAGGTGAAACCAAGAGGCTGAGGTGCATTTTTAGGGTGATGTTTACCCTGACATGTGACACAGCAGATCGAAATGTGCTCAAGGCATCTCATCCCAGCCCTAAATCCACGGAGCCGCTGCTCTCGTCTCTCTTCCCTCTCTTTATCTGTGGTGCACAGCATGTCTGTGCTCCCCTATCAATGTATCAGGCCAGAATACCTCATCTAAAGTGTATACATTACCTAATAAAATCCTTCTTATTCGGGATTATTGCATCAAATTTTAATTTCCTCACTCGAGTAACAGCATGTCAGCCAGCCCGTCGGCGGAGAGCCGATAGAAGGTGAAAAGAGTGGATAAACTGCAGCAAATTACCACAAACAGATCTCTATCAGCCCTTTGACTGGAATTGACTGGAATTAAGAAGTGAGAAATGGGATTTCTATTTTTTTATTTTTTTTTTTTTTTGCTTTCTGAAGCACTCACCCCCCCACCCCCCTCCTCCTGCCGCAACGCTGGGCAGCGCTTCGCCTTTCAAGTCCCTAATCCTGTAAGAGGAGAAGAAGAAAGAGAGGTGGAGGGGCATGAGAGGGGAGAGGAGTGCAGTTGTAGTTCTCATTTCTCTCAGGCTGGGATCTGGGAGCATAATTGAGCAGCGTTTTGGGCAGGTGCTTATTGTGGCTCCGAGAAGAAAGCAATTTCTTATCGGGCAGAGGAAGAGGACGCAGCAGGGAGAGGCACTCTGCTGTCCCTGGAGGTGTTGTATCTTCTTTCTTGATGTTGTTTATCATCCCAGCACGGCTCAGACATCTCTCCTAGGGCACCCAAGCACCCCTGCAGATGTGGCAAAGCTCCAAGGCGTGATTTTCATCCTCAAGAGAGTTTTTGGGTGTTTTTGGGAGACTGGGTGGTGTGGCTGATGTTGAATGTCATGGAAAGGAAGGGTTGTCCAAGCACTGGTATGGGCTGCCAGGGTAGTAGTGGGATCATCCTGCCTGGAGGGATTTAAAAGGCATTTTTGGGGACTAGTTTTGGATTAGTGATGGGCTTGGCAGTGCTGGGGGAATGGTTGGAGTGGAGGATCTCAGGAGGCTTTTCCAAGCTGAATGGTTCTGTGATTCCTTTTCCAACCTGAATGGTTCTGTGATTCCTTTTCCAACCTGAATGGTTCTGTGATTCCTTTTCCAGCCTAAGTGATTCTGCTCTGGAGGAGAGGGGCCATTTCCCCTGGCAGAGCTGCTGATGAGCCCCTGCTTCTGCACCTCAGCTGGTGCCTGGTGCAGCTGTACTTTGTGGGTGCAGGAGGAGGAAACCCCTCTCCAGGAGACAAGCTGAGGGCTGTGAAGGTGTGCTGCATCCCACAGGGAGCCACGGGAAGGCAGGAGAGGGGCCACACCCCACTGGCACTTGGTCCCAAGACCAGTGGTAGAATGGAACAGATACGTGTCAAACATGGTTAAAACAGTTTTAATTCTTCAGCATTATCCCCCCCTTCCTCCTCAGAAACTCCTTGAGTTGAAGAAATAATGTAGAATCAGCGCTGGTTTTGCCCTAGAGTCTCAGTAGCTCCGAGTTAATTCTTTCTTACAATATTTCCAGCCCATCAGTGTGAACACTTTATTAAAAGCTCAGGGTTTTATTAAAAAAGGATTGATTTACCCCTGCCCCTCTTCAAAAAACCCTCAGATTTTGTTTGGATAATGTGCCATTCTTTATTTCCTTTGCCTTTTTTTAAGCACAGGCTTTCCCAGATTATTACTTTTCTAAACCTTCTTCCTCCTCCCCCAGGGAGGGGAGAGTTATTCCGTTCTCTCTGTGCCCACCAGCCTGTCTGCAGCAGGAGGGCGAGGTGTGACTTGTTTTAAAAGAAGATTCAGGGATATTTGGGGAGTTTCTAAGAGCTGCAGGGTCTTGCCACAGATTGTGCCCCGTGCCACTTCTCCAGGAAGGTTCAAGTTTGCTCCCAAACACTGTGGATGCTCAGGAAGGGATGGCCCAAGGGAATTGGAAGAGTCGTGGAGGACCTGTCAGGAAGGATTGAAACCAGGTGGGATGTGAAGGATGGGTGGCAGGGAACCCAGCAGCACTCCAGGATGTTTCTTGGACACTGGTGGAACGTGGCCCATCCCCAGGAGGTGCTTGTGGAGCAGGAGGAGAAACACAGGAGGCTGCAAGGAGAAACGGGAGGAGCCCCAATGCCAAAATACCAAAACCCAGCAGCATGTATCATCATCATGGGCCTGCCAAGGGCAGGGGGTGAACCTCAGCATGGTTCCTCCTGGTCCCTGTGATCAAAAGTCTGGATAATTCCTTTCCTGTGGGCATCTCTGCTGAGATATCCAAGTGAGATTCCCCCTCCACCCCTCCTAAACTTCCCCTGCTGCCACATCCACGCTCATCCCTTTATCTCTCCCTCCAGCCCTTCCCCTTGGCTCCTCCAGGAGGGGCCTCTCCTGCAGATAAAGCTGTTCCCCATTGCTATTCCCCAGCCTTCCCTCTGCAGGAGACAATTCCCATTCTGTGTCACACAGACCCGGTGTGACAGTGAGCTGTCACACAGACCTGGTGCCCTCACCCTCTGCCCCTTCCACTGGGGAGCTCCAGCTGTGCCAGGGAGGGGAGGGGGCTCTTATCTGTCCCGTGGGGATGGGAGATTAAAGATTTCATCGAGTTTGATTCTGCTGGATGTGAGTGTAATGTATAATACAACACATAATATGGGCAATTTATAGTATGTAATACAATTAAATATATATATATAAATATATAGTATGAAGTATAATACATTATAATTTAAGCAAAACTATGCTGGGACAGGGCACACTGAAATGCATCACCCTTTTTTCCCCCTCCACTTTGCCCTGCCTTCCTTTCCACATCCCCTGTTCTGCTTTCCCACCTGCTCCTTCCCCATTCCTGTGGTGTTTTTTTCCTCTCTCTGTGCTCTTGGGCAAGCACAGTTATTGTCAGTAATTTAGAGGCTCTCCGGGTGCCTGCTGAGCCTCACCAGCCGAGCGCTGCTCAGAGGCCAGTGACCTGGGATTTATGGCTAATGTTCTCGGTTAATAACATGGATTTACTTAAGGAGTCCATGGAAATGCCCTCAGAGATCAGGGAACAGGCAGCCTGCCTGGCCCTGGGAGCTTTCTTTACGGCACTGAGCCCACAGGGACATGGATCTGGAAGCCAGGGAAGGCGGCAAGTCCCTGCTTTCCACCAGTGATGTTTCTGCCACAGCTTTCCCTTTGGCTTTTAAATGATGGATTTCGGGACAAGTACCCGCTCTGCCCCCTCGTTAGATATGCAAGCGCCTCTGCTGACATTTCCTTTGAGGAGAAAAAAAAATAATAAAGAATTTGCTGCTTTCCCCACTGTTAATAAGCCAATGAAAACAAGAACAGCTGAGTTGTAAATTTTTTCACACTACATTAATTACGGGCATGTGCATGTGTTGGTATTCACAGGGGCTCGCTGCACTGCGGCGGGGGAAGTTGACTTATGGAGCAGGATATTTTTATTTCAAGAGCTGAACAAGAATTTTGGGTCCCTGTTAGGTTCTTCTTGTCAGTTTTGGGGGACTCTTGGATCTTTCTGCTGGGCTATAGGAGCAGGATGGAGGATGAGGTGGGTGAGCTGGCACTAGCAGAAGAGCCTGTGGGCAATCCCTAGTTCTCTGTCCAGCCCTCCTCCTCCTCCTCCTCCTCCTCTTCCTCCTCCTCGAGGGTTTCAATGAAAATCCCAGCACCTGGCCCACGGTGGGAGGTGCAGGTTGTGTTGGGAGCCCCAGCAGTGCTGTGACATCTGTCCCCTGTCCCTCCCCAGGGCACCACAGTGAGGATGATAACAGCCATCGACCAGGACAAGGGACGGCCCCGGGGAATCGGCTACACCATCGTATCCGGTGAGTCCTGGGAGATTTCAGGATGGAGGGATGGATGGATGGATGGATGGATGGATGGGTGATGGATTTATGGATGGATGATGGATGCATGGATGGATGGATGGATGGATGGATGGATAGATGGATGGATGGATGGATGGATGATGGATGGATGGATGGATGATGGATGGATGGATGGATGTAGGGATGGATGCATGGATGGATGGATGGATGGATGGATGGATGGATGTAGGGATGGATGCATGGATGGGTGGATGGATGCATGGATGCATGGATGCATGGATGATGGATGGATGTAGGGATGGATGGATGGATGCATGGATGGATGATGGATGCATGGATGATGGATGGATAGATGGATGATGGATGGATTATGGATGGATGGATGGATGGATGGATGGATGGATGGATGCATGGATTATGGATGGATGGATGGATGGATGGATGGGTGGATGGATGGATGATGGAGTGATGGTTGGATGGTGGATGATGGATGGATGATGGAGGATGGATGGATGATGGATGGATGGATGGATGCATGGATGGATGGATGCATGGATGATAGAT
>JAOTQP010000304.1:1763317-1774791 GCA_026413545.1 Cichladusa arquata | reverse complement strand
ATGGGATGGGATGGGATGGGATGGGATGGGATGGGATGGGATGGTCTGTGGAGGCAGCGCAGATCTCTGGCTGGTTGTTTGCATGTAGGGACAGGCACAGGGCACCAAATTTGGCTCCAGTAGAGGAAAACCAGGCAGCTGCACAGGGTCAATACATATGGCAAGGGGATAAAAGCAGGGCAAGTGCCTACACTGTTTTGCTGATACTTTCACTGGCTTCAAATACATCCAGCTAAAGAATTCCTGGGCTCTGTGAGGCTTCTCTGTTACTTGATAGCATTTTTTTTTCTTTCTTTAAGCTCTGCAGCCTCTCCTTGAATACATGTGGGCTTGTATCCCCCTCAGCACCCTCTGGCAAGAGGCCCCACAGCTAAACCACTGCCTGTTATTTAGAGAATTCCTGCTGAGATTGGTCCATCTGTCTCTCCCTGTGATTATCCTGGGCTGATGTCCCTTAACTCCTGTATTTTAGGAGAGAGGCCATGCCCACCCCAGGAACAGGGTACCCTGCAAATGCAGGTGGTCGCTCAGAGGGGAGCAGCTGGATTTGGTCCTGCTTTCAGCTTTGCTGTTGCAGGTTTTAATAACTGAAAACCCTCTGAAATTCTTCAGCTGCCTCCAGAGCCCCATTTTGAGCCCTAAGCCAGGGCAGGTGAGAGGAGGAGAGAAGTGTTACAGCCATGACATTTTAAAGCACATTGGAATGGCGTGCCAGGTTCCCAGAGCCCATTTGCTTGGAGCTTGTGTCCTCTTGCTTCCCTCCCTGTTGCCTCCAGCCCTTTTTGGGATCAGCTGTGCCAGCTGCCTGTGCTCACATTCCTGTTATTTTTTCCCCAGGTAACACCAACAGCATCTTTGCACTGGACTACATCAGCGGAGCCCTAACCCTGAATGGGCCCCTGGACAGGGAAAATCCCCTCTACAGCGCTGGATTCATCCTCACAGTGAAGGTGGGAGCTGCTCCTGGGGAGCACATCCTGCCTGGGGACACCCCTGGCAGGTGTTCTTCTCTTGGGCATCCAGAGCCATGATGTGCTGACCAAGTGAGATGTTAAACACAGCCCCCTTTGGGTCTGGTGGCTCAAAACATGATTCTCTCAATATGAGGGTGTTTTTGCTGTCCTGCCTGTGGCAGCAGATACCCCACGGTTGCAGATAACATATACTCAGGCACCTGAATTGTGCCCACTTTTGCCTGTTTTCCCTCTTTCTCCCCACCAAAACCCTGGATAAACACGACATTTTGTCTTGTCAGCAGGCAGTGGTGTGGCAGGGCATCGTCTGTGCCTACCCAGCCCGGGGAGGGAGTGATGCTGGAAGTTGCCTTGTCAAGAAAAGGCAGTGGAGCGTGGCTTCCCAGCCCCACCAGCCCCACCTGAGAGCATCTCCCTGGCTCTGCTCACAGCCCTGTAATTAAAATCAATACCAAGCTGGGCAGCTGGCTGGAAACACATTTAGAAGTATGGATTCTGCTGGGCCAGGGTGGGGAAAAATCAGCAGTGTAGGAAGGGGCATTGATTGATTGGGAGGGAGGGAGGCAGTCAGCACATCACCTCCTTGTTTTGGCAAGTGTGATGCTTCCTTGGAGGGGGGCAGAGGGACAAGAAATCACCCTCTAGATCCCAGACACAGTTCATACCAAGGGGTTTGGTTGTGTGTAAGGAAGAGATCCTCACCCATCCCTGGTATCTTTTCATTCAGGCTTTTGTAGTTTCAAAAATCAAGAGAGGGAGGATTGTCTGGATTTAATAGGGACAAAAATATCTGTTCAATCTTGGAAAGGTTTGTGAGCCTGAAAACTTGCCTGTCTTCCCTCCCTGCATGACAATGGAGTTCCAGCCAATGTTCTGTTGATCTGACAGATTTCCATGTCCTCTCCCCACAAACTCGGCGTCCTCCCACAAATGCCAGCTCTCCGCGTCCCGCGTCCCCAGGACCCAAAATGTTCCCTGCTGCTCTCATCCTGGAGCACACAGTGAAAATACAGCTGGGCTGCTCCTCGCTGGGATCAGCCTGTTCTGCTGCTGTGTGCAGAAGCAGTGAATAGCAATGAGCCGTGTGGGTCGTGATAGCGCTGCTTTTCCATGCCCACAGCAAAGCAAGATTATCCAAAGGACAAGAGGAGGGACTCGGCTTGAAAAGGCTGTTTCATGAGTCTTGCTTCTCTGGCATTAAAATCTGTGCTCTCTCCTTTTGGGAAGGCAGAATTAAAGTCCTTCTTGAGACAGAGGTGTGGGTTCATGACTCAGCTCTGTATTTAGGCACGTGCTGCCAAACCTATTTTAAGGTCTAAGTCTTCTTTTCCTCTGGTGCCCTAGTTTCCCATCCCTGTGTTTTTCAGCATACTGTGTGGTTCAGTGGCAGCTCCCAGCCCCACATCAGGGATGGCAGAGGAGAGAGAAAAGTGCTCTTTGCCCTGTTGAGCCTTCCCTTATTTTGTATTGTCCCTTACATCTCACAAGGGACTTTTTTGTTGTTGTTTAAGCGCTTGTGGCAGGGAAATCTACTTGTGCAACTCCAACCTGTTGCATGACAGAGGCAAGGAAAGAACTTGGCCACGGCCATCCTAAGGGAAATGTTAAGCCTCTGGGAAGGCTTTTGAGAGTGTTTTGGGATCAAAGCATGAGTGATGGGAGAGCTGGGCCAACACCTCTCTGTGTTAGTGGGACAATGGCAGAGACAATTCCGTGGCAAAGAGGAGGAAGAGAAAGCTGCAAGAATCTCTCACCACGCCATGCACACTTTCTTTAGACTGATTATTTCTGGAGAATAAAGAACGTTTTTTCACTCTGCCCTTGCAGGGGACAGAGCTGAACGATGACCGCACCCCGTCCAACGCCAGCGTCACCACCACCTTCAACATCCTGGTCATCGACATCAACGACAACGCGCCCGAGTTCAACAGCTCCGAGTACAGCGTGGCCATCCCCGAGCTGGCCCAGGTGGGCTTTGCCCTCCCCCTCTTCATCCAGGTGCAGGACAAGGATGAGGTGAGGTATCCTCTCCCTCCTTCGTGGGCTGGCTTGGTTTTGGGGCGGGCAGGGGAGGAATCACTGAGGTACTTGTGATGAAGTGCACGGTTCTGTCCCAAAATCCACTTTTTTCAGCTTTTCTTTGCTCTGCTTGCTGCGTGCCCCAAGTCCAGCTTCCCTCTCCAGTGTGCAGGCACTGATGCAGTCAGGATTGCACAGCCCCTGAGAGCCAGAAAATAGGATTTTAGGAAATAGGAAAATAGGTCTGGGAGGCTGATCCCTGCCAGTCTGGGTTAGCAAAGGAGGAGTTTTCCTTCTGGGCTCCCAGGGGAGACTTGCCAGGGACAGGGAAGACAGGAGCCCCAAGCTCTCTGTGCCAGGAGGGACGGGTGCTGCTGCTGGCAGGGAAGAGGCAGGAGATGCCCCTCGGGGTGTGGAGGGCTGGGACACCAGTTCATCACTGCAAACAAGCCAGGAGCACGGGAGCCTTGTTCCTCCCACGTGCCAGTGGAGCTCCTATTTGTCATGTGTTTGGGATTGCAGCCTGTTTTTTTCCCAGCCTTGGGCTCCCAGCCTTCAATTACTCTGATTATTTGACTTGTGCAGTTCACGTCTGGCTGCCCCTGCGTGCTGGTCCCCCCCCAGCCCCGCCACGCTGCCGGGTGTCTGCTCCAAACTAGTGCTGACACCTCATGGTGAGCTGTCCAAAATCGCTGGGAAAGGCTCTGCCTGCAGGCTCCTGCTGCCTCCACTCTTCTCCAGGCTGAGCAGGAGATGAGGGGAGAGGCTTGCTCAGAATAAATGGCAACACAGAACGGGCTGGGTTGGAAGGGACCTGAAAGATCCCAGGGACAGCTTCCACTAGAGCAGGTGGCTCAGAGCTCCATCCAGCATCCTGGCAAAACATCATCAGGATGGTTTTACTGATGCCTCAGGTAGTGGGAAACAAAACATCCCCTCCCCACCCCCAAAATCCTGGTGGGTCAGTTAAAATGTGCATCTTTTCAGTTGCCTTTTCTGGCTGAGAAGATGGATTTGCTGCTCCCCAGCCCTGGGTGGAGCTCACCTCCATCTCGTGAAGCCACCCAGAAATCCCATTTTTTTTCCATCTGAAGTGATTATGGCACAGAACTAATAACCTGCTGGTGACATGGTGTCACCATCCAGGAGTTATGAGTTCAGCCTGAAGAGGTGCAGATGAGCTATTAACCAGATAAAGAGACTGTTTTTTCTTGAAAATGTCAATTGCTAATAAAGAAGATATGGATATGACAGATGCTTAGGATAGTTTCTGAATAGAGCTGCTGTCGTGCTTGCTGAGAGATGTCAGCAGATCCATTCTTGAAGGGCATTGTAACACTTCTGTTTGTGCCACCAGGATGAAGGATCTGTCATTATTTCTGCTTAAAAGCTCATTTTGCTGGAGTGACTCCCATTCAAGAATTCACTTTTCAGCCTTGCTAATTTTAAGATGGGAGAATAAAAAATAGCCTTGCCTTCCCCATCGCACCAGCAAAAAATAGACGCTGTTCTTTTGATGTATTTCTTTAACTTCCTGAGATTTCCCCAAAAGAATTGGCTGAGATTTTTAAAACTGCTGAGAGAGGATCTCTCGTGCTAAGGGAGTCTGAAGGAGTTTTACTGTACACATGTTCAGAGACCATCATATTAGCCTGGATTGCTTTGACCATGGCATTATTTTCACTGATAAGAAGCAGAGGAGAACTGATTCTTGGAATATCTGGAGGGAGGAAAGTCACAAGCAATTGGTTGGGTTTTTTTTTTCTACATTATCCTGTGATGTATCTTCCTTATTTCCTCTCACGGATGCTTGCAACTGGGTTAACTGTCAAGGTAGCACTTTGGGGGAAGGAAAAAAAAAGGGAGAAGATGCCCAGCTTGTGAAAAAGATGTGTGTGGGATAGAGGTAGGGCTGCACCTGCAGCCAGCACCGCTTCCCAGGGCTCTGGAGACCCATCAACTTCCAGTGAAAAAATCTACAGAAAGGTTGGATTTGGGATGCTCAAGCACCCCGTGAGAGCTGTGAGGGTTTTCCAAACCATCTGGATTTGGGGTGACTGAGGTGGCAGTGGGCTCTCTTGTCTCTCCCTGGATGCAGGGAGGTGCTGGCAAGGACTGAGGTCTCCAGGCAGGGATGTGACTGAGGACGTGGCTGACAGAAGCTGTTCTGGCAGCCCTGGCTTCGTGCTGGAGATGACAGGACTCATTTGTGTAAGGGGCAGAGGGAAACAAGAAGAGAATCATGCACATCTCCAGGGAAAGCAGGGAGAGAAATAAATGAGAGCAGATGGGTTGAGACACGGGAAATCAAAACCGGAGTCTTTGGGAAGATCACTTTGCTCGAGTTTGTCTCCTGGCTCCCAACTTATGTCACAAAGTCCTGGGAGAGTCACTCTGGTTTATTGGCTGATTTTCTGAGCCTGGAAAATCCAGGCACTGCTCCTTTAGCCCTGCAGCTTGTTGAGGTCCTGCTGCAGGGATGCCTGGACTTTACCCCGTGCAGGGGTCCTGTGGGTCTGGGTGGTTTTGGGGAGTCTCCCTGTCTTTGTGCCTTTGTAGAGCTGGGCTGTCACATGAGTCTGGCCTTTAACATCCACCATGTGGGCTGCCAAGGCTGTTAAACAAGGCTTTTCAAAGCCAGGCCCACACAAAACCATTTTTTTAACCGTGGGGTTTTCAGCCTCTTTTTCTTCTGGTGTGTTTTGCACAAACTGAAATGAGGGCTTTGGAAGGAGTCAGATTCAGCAAAGCACTTCAAACTGCTTTTCCCGGGAGCACATGACCACTCCTGAAAGGCTGTGCTTGGGTTTCCCTCTGTGCTCTGAGAGCCATTCTGCAGCTCAGCTGGCATTAACCTCTCAGACAAGGCTCCCAAAAGAGTGTCTCCAAGGAGAAGCCCTTCCTTGGGGTCCAGCCCCTGCAAATTCTCAGCTTTCACTCCCCAAAATGTGGCCATGGTCCTGCAGGCTGGGGCTGCAGGGTGGGATGGGGATCTCTTCAAGAAGGAGGCAACCCTGTTGAGTCCCACACATGGATTTGGGGTGCAGCCAAGAGGTGTTCAGCCAGGTGTGCTGCTTTTCCTTTCTGCATTCTCCAGGGCTTACTGAAAGAGAAGTCTTTGCACAGGGTTTTAGATCTGGCCTTGCTGAGCAGCCTGTCACGTGGAAGGTGTCACTGCCCAGGGCGTGGGGTTGGAATGAGCTGAGCTTTACCATCCCTTCCAACCCAAACCATTCTGGGGTTCTGTGAGCCAAGGAAAAAGAATTAATTGCTGTGCATCTCAGTTTCTCTCCCTGCCAGACAGAGAGCAGACCCTTGAACAGCTTTCCCAAGCCATTCAAGAGCTGTTTATGAAAAATCCATTGATGTTTCAGTGTTTAGACTGAGCCTATACTCAACTGGCCACCTCCAGGCTGGGCTTGGGTTCTCCTCTCATTCACATTGTGGTGGTTCAGCAGGGGGGAATAAATCCTGTGTGTAAGGCAGAAGATGAAAGCATTGACTTATCTGCTTTTACAGCAGGGTTTGTTTCCAGGTTGGGAACAAGAGCCCTGAGCTGTGGAACAGGTTGGTGTTAATTCAGAGGGCTCATCTGCTTATTTAGGGAGACATGGATGGTTTTTTTTGGATATACTTGTTCTGTTCCTGGTGGCTCAATGCAGGATCACAGGGAGAAGGCAAGGAAAAGGAGCAGGGCATCCTTTGAGGCATCCCCCATTTCCTGTGGCTCCAAGATCCGTGGATGCCTAAGGGAAGCAGCAGGGCATGCCAGGGAAACCAGCTCTCCCATCGTGGCTTCCACTTGATTTTCCTCGATGTGGTTGAGTGAAGAGGAAGAAAAGGGCAGAAGCTGTCTGAAGCACCGCTATCACGGCCTGACATTTTAAAATCATTTGGAAACAATTCTCTAAAATAAGCATATTGAGGGAGGCAAATGGGGAATTTAAAATAAGGGAAATCTGGGCTGTGGGGATACGCTCTCTTTGTTCCACCAGAGACCCCCACCAGGATATCCTGTGTGCTCATGCGTGTGCAGGTGGCAATATATGATTCATCCAGAGCATATATATATGCATATGACAGGCACAAGCACTATAAATATGATCTACATGGCAAGGAACTGTAAAGGGGAATTGACGGCACACGAGTGCTCTCTCCCAAAAGTGCCAGCTGCCAGTCGGGCTGAATTAGATTTCACAGGGGTTTTTGCAATACATGGAATTCACCAGCAAATTACCCTTAAAGAGGGAAAATCAATCATTTGGAGCAGAGATAAGCTGAAGGCGAGGCAGCCTCGGATTGATCCCGTCTGTGCAGGCGTGTGTGGAATTCAGCAGATAACCTGGGGAGAGCAGGGAAGGGGAAAACTCCTCCAGGAGGGAGGGAGCGGGCAGGGACTGACACTTGGGGTGGACAAAAAGATGGGAGAATAGGGCTGCAGGCGTGGGGAGGAGGATGAGAAGGGTTGGGGAGGATTTTGCTGCAGGCATCCTGCATTGCCTGTCAGCTCAGTGAGTTCCTAAGGGATGCAGGGAACGTCACAGTGCCCAGGGAGCCTTTGGATGGTTATTGAAAGGGTTTTTGAAAGGGTTATTGGCACAGGTGGGAGAGGGGTGCTGGGATCCCAAGCTGGCTGGGCACTGGGAGAGAGGCAGGCAACACGCAGAGAGGCTGTTCTGAGTTAAATCCTATGAAATGGGTGCAGGAATAACCCCCTTCATGCCTTATGTTTTCAGAGGAGGGATTAAGGACCATTTGTGTCTGACCCACTAGAGCCAGGCCTAAGTTACCCAAGCCCCACATTGCTTTCAAAAAACCCCAACTTCTTTTTTCCCCTTCCTTCACCTCCCCTCCTAAACTCAGCTCTTTCCTTTCCTTGTAGAATTCCCAGAATGAGGAATATTAAATCCTTCATAGCTTGCTGTAGGTAATAGCCCAGAAAGTGCCTAGAAAGTGGCTGGGAGGAAAGCTGGATTTTTGTGCTTCAGGAAGGCAGGGCTCTTCATTTTGGAAAAGCAAATTGCACTGGGGGACCCAAAGGCAGATCTGTACCGAGGCAGCACGAAAAGGACAAAACCAGAGGATTCCCAGGCTGCTTTTCCCAAGTCTAGTTCACTTTGTGCTGAAAATGATTGCAGGAAATCAACCTGCCCATCTCAGGGAATGGTGTGGTTGAGGAAGGGTTGTCTGCTTGTCTAGGGATTTGGATTATTTTGGCTTTTTTGCCTTTGTTTTCTTGTGTAGCCCTTGGTAAGCGATGCTAAATCTTTGCTGTGACTTGAGCCACATCCCAAGCCCAGAGTGCTGGCATGGGATGAGAGGAGCTGGAAAATCTGTGGCTGCATCCCAGCGTCGGGCGATAGCAAACTTTCCTCCAAAACCTGTTTTTTATGGGTCAATTCGTTTCAGAAGGAGACAGGTTTATTGTTGGAGGGTTGCTGAGCTTTGGCAGGCTGCTCCTTAATTTGTGGCTCTGAAGGAAGGCAGAGGACTCGGTTTGTTTGCAGTGGTGGGGAAAATATCGAGCTGTGCAGGAGCTGGGAGGTCAGGAGATGGAGAGGGGAATGAGCATGTAGAGGAGGTCACTGAAAACATCCTCATCCTCATCCTCATCCTCATCCTCATCCTGGGCACTGCAAGGAGATGATGGTGCTTGGCTGTGATCACTGCACACCAGGACCTTTGAGAGCCCAGGGATGCAAATCTTGATTTTCCTCTTCCCAACCACGTTTCAAATCCGTTGTCTGCTCTGGGTGGCAGGAGCAGGTAGGAAGGGGTGAGGAAAATGTAAGCAGCTCCCTGTGGCTTCCTCTGGAGTGGGGGGTCCTTGCTGTGAGCCTAGCTTAGCCAGGCCCTTCTGCTGGGCAGCTGATAACAATTTGAATATTCAGATTTGCTTTCAGGCATCCGCAGGGGGCTCGCAAGCTCCGGGAACCAGGAGCAAGGAAAGCAGCATGGGGGCCGAGGCAAAAAAAATATAAATAGCTGAATAAATATATAAATGGTAACTCACAGCAGCCCTCCCCAGAGGCAGCTGTATCCCCCTTCTCCAGACCTCATGTGGGGAGACTGAGGCACTGGAGGGGCTGCTAATTAGGGGTACTGGGTATCTGGAGCTGATCTCCTTCCCCAGCTAGAAAGGAATTAATCCACCTGGCTCTCTTCCTGCAAATACTTGGATTTCTTTTGATGTCTCAAGTTTTATCTCACGCCCCCAACAAACTCACCCTTCTCTGGCTTCCAAGAAAACCCCTTGCATCTCACTGCCACAAGAGGTGCCCTCGTGTACTGCAGGGAGGGTGCAGGTCCTGGGAGAGATCCTGAAATCAGGAAATTCCTCAAGGAAGTAGCTTTTTGTCACTGGTGGGAAACTTTCATTTGTTGTAAATCGGCATCCTGAGGATAGGGGACAAAGTAGCTTGGGAAGTAATGCTTCCTTCTGCTATTCTATGGATTCTCTGCTCCCTCCCTCCCAGGTTTGGGGTGTTGGGAGCATCCCTCCTTTCCTTTCTGGGCACTGAAACAGCTCGTGGAATCAACACAAAATTTCTGCCCTGAGACGCTCCCACTGCCCACCAGCAGAGCACTGCTGGGCTCCCAAGGCACTGGGTTGCCCTTGTGTGGTTCTGTGGGTGTCCTCAGGGCTTGCTCCTGCTCTGGGGCTCCACTGGGAGATGCCCTCAGCTCCATGGATTGCACGGAGGTGTGCAAGGAGAAGGGCAAGGCACAGATTCTGCTCATGCCACCCACTCTTGGCGGTCACACTTAGGCAGCTTTCGCTATTAGTGCCCCTTCGTGCATTTAATTGGCCACTTTTTCTGATAGGAGGGAGGTCATTCAGGGAAAATTGGAAATTCATCTCTGGCAGCTTCTGAGCTTGGTTTTCATGTACTCTGCTGGGCTGTGCTCAGAGCAAGGCTCCGAAAGCGTCGAGATATTGGAGGTCTTGCTGCTTGGCTGGCCAAGTTTTGGGAAAGGAGAAGTTTTTCCAGTTCCCAGTTTGAGCTGCCTTACTGGGAGAAGCCTTCTGCACCCACACCGAGGAAGGGAAATCCCAGGACATGACCTGTGTGGTGTGTGAACCTTCAACCAGCAAAGGGATTTTCCCTCCGTGTGCTGCGCGGGATCATCTCAGGGATGCGTTCCCACTCCTCTCACATGCACGTGGATTTTGTAAATAAAACACCTTGTTCTTTCCCTTCCCAGGGTCCCAACAGCGTTTTTGAGGTTTACCTGGTGGGCAACAACTCCAACCACTTCATCATCTCGCCGACCTCCATCCAGGGGAAGGCGGATATCCGTGTCCGCGTGGCAGTGCCGCTGGATTTCGAGACCATTCCTCGCTACGAATTTTCGGTAAGGCTGCACCCCTGGGCTCTGTGGGACAGCCACAGCTTTCAGCATGACCTCAGAGTGACAATTAAACATCCTTCTTGTCCAGTACTTGAAGAGAAAGATGGAACAAGCTTTTCAGCAGGGCCTGTTGCAGTAGGACAAGGGGGGATGGCTTTTGGTGGTTGATTTAAATTAGGTGTAAGGAAGATTTTTTTTCATGGGGGTGGTGAAACACTGGAACACGATACCCAGAAAGATGGATGTCCCATTGCTGGAAATTCAGGGTTAAGTTGGATGGGGGTCTGAGCAAGCCTGTCTAGTGGAAGATATTTCTGTCTATGAGAGGAGGTTGGAGTAGGTGGACTTTAAAATTTCCTCCCAACCTGAATTCTATCATAATCCCCACCATGAAACAGTGGAGCACTACAAGCAGCCAAAAAACCAGAAATTATAATAAAGAAGGAGGTGGGGAAGAGATTGGCTCTGCACTTTCTCTTTCCAACATCCAAAGGCTCAGCTGCAAGAGCTTAAGCTGAGCAGGGCCATAAAAGCTTTATAGAGCATAAAACTTTGTTTTAAGAGCACCTATCAGGTGCCAAAACCCTCCCAGTCCTCCTGCTCCAGCTCTGTCGGCGGTTTGCCTTCAGCTGGCTCAGCTGGTGACAAGAGCCTTGTTTGCCCCACTAAATAAGCAGAGGTAACTCTCCCAAGCTTCCCAGCATCTCCAACCTTGCCTCGTGGATTTTTCCCAGCTCTTCGCCAATGAGAGCGTCCCCGAACACGTCGGCTTCGCGCGGGTGAGGATCAACCTCATCAACGAGAACGACAACCGGCCCGTGTTCAGCAAGGCGCTCTACAACGTCAGCCTGCTCGAGAACACCACCGTGGGCACCACCGTGCTCCAGGTCCATGTGAGTAGGAGCATCCCAGCTCCCTCTGGAGTCGTTGTGCTGGCTCTGTGTCCCTGTCCTGGTTTGAAGGACAGGTGTCTGCCAATAAAGGCAGCAGCTTCTCTTTGAAATGGAGAATGTAAACCCCCTCCCTCCAAATTATTATTATAATTTTGAATTTAAGGGTCTCTCAGGCAAAGATATGGGAATTAGGAATAACAGTTCTTTACTAGGAAAATTAAAATAGAAATGCAGT
>JAOTQP010000304.1:1735624-1748713 GCA_026413545.1 Cichladusa arquata | reverse complement strand
ACTCTCCAGCTGTTGGAAAGACTCCAAACCAGTGCAAAAAAAAAAAAAAAAATAGGGGGGAGGGAAAAAACCCCAAAAGAAAAACACGAGATAAAAGTGGGTGAATCCCAACAGCTCCTGTGATGTTACAGGAACAAAGACTTTCAGTTCAAAATGGGCCAGACGTGGCTGGGGGAGGTCACACCCCGGGGGAGGGGGGCTGGAGGGGCTTCAGCCTCTTGTCCCTCAGTGTCACATCCTCCTGTCCCTCATGGAGGGGGAGGGGTGGCTCTACCGTGGGTGTCCCTTTCCCAGGGACAGCCAACCCTCTCTGTCCTCAGCAGCTGGACACGCCCCGAGCCAGCTGCAGGCCCCACATCTGGCACAAACCAGCCTGGAGCACAGTGTGGACCCCAAGCTGGGGCTGGCCGTGCCCTGGTGGGGGGCTGGGGGTCTCAGGTTTGTCCCCCCCCCGCACATCCCCCGCCCAGGGAGGGTGCAGATGTGGGGATGGGGGTGGAACAGAGGTGGGGGTGATTCGGGGTGTGGGGAGGAGTTTTGGTGACCACTCTGATGTGTGCTGAGTGGTCCCAGTGCAGGGAGGGATCCCAGCCCGGAGGAGGGTGATGGGATTCTGGCTCAGGGGGATGCTCAGCCCTTCCCTTTTGCACCCCAGCTTACAGCCGGCCCAAACCCCCGCGCTACAGCGGCTACCACCGCTACCAGTTCCGCATCTACGAGCAGCCAGAACACGAAACCATCGCCCTGAGCGAGGAGGAGAGGGCCTCGCTGGGTAAGAACCCCCTGTGCCCTCCCTCCCTGCCCCGAGGGGATTTTTAACGCCGAGCAGGCTGGGGATGCTCGCTGGGTGCAAAGGGATCCTTACAGGGGATGTGGGTGAGGTGTTAAATCCTCGCCAGGCAGCAGAAAACCCTTGGGAAAGGTCTGGTAAGGGCCTGGCTAGCGGGATCGGAAGCAGGGAGAGATGTGGGCTGTGAAATTCAGCCCTCGCTGGCACATCCCCCCCCTGCCCCGGCCGCGGGAGTTGTTGCATCACCGGCACCTCGGAGCAGGCGGATAAGGATCAGCCGTGGAGAAGGTTTAGCAAGGGATTGCTCAAACCCGGCTGACACAACCGCCCGCCAACTCCCAGCTCCCCGGCTCCTCCCAAAATCTTCCACGGGAGGGATGGAGCAGCCGAGACCCCCCCGAGATGCTCAGGGGAGGGTTGGTGCTGCTGCATCCCGGGAGCTCGGGGTGGGCAGGGGTCCGTCCTGCCCTCTGCCGAGCCTGGGCTCCTCCCTGCCCTGCCTGGAGCTCGGGGTTCTGCGCTTCACGTGGCCTCCACAAGGGAAATTTCAAAACTTTCCCAGCTGGGACCACATGAGCAGGGCTGGACGGGCAGGTCAGGTCGGTGCGTCTGGGCTGCGCTGCCTGACTCACTGCACTCCGGTAACCCACAGAGCACCGCCCGGAGCGGGGGGCTGGCTCCGGGGGGCTCCGGGGAGCCCCTGACCGCCCCCTGCCCCGGCCCTGAGCCGTGGTGCTCATCCCATGGCTGTCACGAATCTCCCTGCGGGCTCTCGCTGCCCTTGGCTTTGTTTTCTGGCTCATTAACTCCGCTTCTTAATGACCCCGCCGATGTCACCCCCCTGCCAGCCTGCTCGGAGGAGGGGGCTCGGTGCTGTCCGCACATTTCATCTGGGAAGGGACGCAGAGACACCCAACAAGGAGTTTTTTCCGGATAAATCCCTTTTTTAGCAGGATATGATGCTCCAGCCCCCCAGATTTCACCCCCTGGGCGAGGGGCTGGCCGGGCATTCCCCGCCCGGCGCTGGCTCCATCCCATCTGCATTTCCCAGCCCTTCCTGGGAAAGACCCAGCGGATGTTTTCCTGCAACATCCAATTCCTGAGCATCGTTGGTCAGGCAGATCCCCATCTGGCTCGTGTTTAAGGAGTTTGGTTGAAGGTTATTTTTAACCACTTCACTGCTGCAGCACATCCTTGGCCTGGCCAGGGGATGCTGCTGGATTGAGACACTGACAGCTCATCATCTTTATTCCCAGAAAATCAGCCCTAAAAGCAGCCAAATGATGAGATTTCGGTGTCTCAAGGGTTTTAAAGAAATCAGTCCCCAGGGCAGTGGGGTGAAGGCTGATGGATCTGCTGGTGCATCCAGCCCCGTGGTGAGAAGGCAGCACAGGGGGGAGAGGAGCAGACACCTTTGGCAGGAGGTGGGAACAGGGAGGGGGTGACCCCAATCCCAAAGGATCTCGGATTCTCACCCAGCCCGGGCTCTGCTCGCTGCTCTCCTGCAGCAGAAGCGATGCAGGCTCTCCCGGCGATGCCACAGGCACAGTTCACATCCTTGCTCGGAATTTCCCACCTTGTTTGGCCTCAAATGAACCCCAGCCTGCTGTTTTTACTCTGTCCTACATCTGGTGACAGCGACCCCTCCATCTCACCAAGGATGGGGACACCCATCACCACCAGCCCTGGACAGGGACGTGTCCTGGCCGGGCACAGGGAGTGACACTGGCCCATCCCAGCCTCCAGTGCTGCATCCCCGTGCTGGGCATCCCTCCCTCTGGCACAGCTGGCTCCCACCAGAGCGTTTCTGCTCCCAGAAAAACTCCCTCCTGGCACGGGCTGTGTTTTGGACGCCGAAGGTCCCGGGCCAAGGTCCCCGAGCTGGGGGAGGTGACAGTGCCAGGCGGGATGGCAGGAGCTCGGCCGGAGCCTCCAGAAGAGGGCACTAAACCAGGACCTGCCCGCGTCGCCTGTCCCTGCTCCTGGAAAAGATCCCTGGGAATTAAAAACGCGAGGGGCAACGGCGAGAGCGGAAAAAACCAAATTTCTGTTTTTCTTCTCCCTCCTTGCCTGGCTGTGCAGCGCCAGCAGCTCAGAGGGAGCGGGGACAGTTCCAGGGTGTCCCCAGCGCCCACCCTGCCCTGGCGAGGTTGGGATGGCACTGACGGGCACAGGTCGGGTGCTGGAGGGGCTGCAGGACCCTGACACGTCCCCCTGTCACTCGTGGCAATGTGGAAATGAATTTACAGCCGAGGTGTTTCTCCAGGGCGGCTCTTGAGCAAAAACTTTGTTTCATCAGGGGAGAAAAAAAAAAAACACCACCCTGATCCTTTCCCGTGAGTGTTTCTGATCCATCCCAGCACCAGCCGGCTCTGTGTGACCTCGGGCAAATAACTCAGAGCCTCAGCTTCTCCTCTGCAGTCTGATTCACTTCGGTTTTTGGCCGTGCCACTGAATTTTCACTGAGCTCTCAGCACCGAAGGTGGGGACATTCGGGGTGTCCCCACGGCTCTTCCTGCCCCTCGCCCCACTTCCCTCGCAGCCAGGAGCGTTACAAGCCGTGGTTGTGTTTTGGGGAGATGGGAGATAATGATTTGTGGTCTGTGAAATGTCACAGCCGCCGTGGCACCCCGAGCTCGCCACAGGCTCCCCATCCACGGGAAATCCCTCAGCCGGGGGAATTCGGGCACCCACCAGAGCGCGGCTGCGGTGCTGGGGAATTAAAGTTCCCACCACAGCTTTCATCGAGGGGGATCTTTAATTAGCACAAAATCTTGAGATTTAATTACACCTGAGTTCATCCTTCTGCTTCCACCTTTTGCCATCAGCTCCAGCGTTCCCAAAGCCCCTCCTGCCCTGGAAAGATGTTCTACAACCAGGAATGGATTTTTTTTTTTTTTCCCTCCCAGAAATTTTGCCTCCGGGAAGCAACAAGTCCTTTGAGGGGAGCAGGGACAGGGATGTGGCTCCATCCCTCTCCAGCTCCAGCTCCGGATCGAGGCCGCGGCGCTCATTGACTCATGAGCCGACCTTGTGCGCCTCCAACCCGATCCACCCAGCTGGAAAATCGGGTTGGACTGGGCCCTGGAGGGGAGGGAAAGGCTGCGGCTGGGACGGGAGGCGGCCGAGGGCTGCGGGGAGAGCGCGGTGCCAGCCCGAGTCCCCGGGTGTCACTTAATGGTGACCAAAGCAGCTGCCGACCTCCCGCCCACCTCCGCTGGGACATCATTAATCTTGGCAGAGAAGCATCAGGGCTCCCATCAGGAGAACGTTGCCGCTGATGAGGCTGATAAATTACAGCCAGGGGGCCGGGGGAGGAGGGGACGGGCGTTTGGGGGGTGGGCAGGAGGCGAGGGCAGCGCTGGGAAAGCTGTGGGATCAGCGGGAGCTCCCCCAGCCCAGCGGTTGCCTCGTGCCTCAGTTTCCCCATCGCGGCCGCTCCGGGCTCAGGCGGCCGCGCACGTGTGGGTGTCAGCGGGCACTCCTCTTCCTCCGGGTGAGCAGATAAGGGCCGAGTGGGATGATTTAATCCTTTGGGAAATGAGGCTTGAAAGCGGACCAAGCCGCGGATGAAACGCCGTATTGTTGTGGCAGGGAGAGAGGGGACAGTGACACCGCGACCTCGGCTCCCCGGCTGGCCCCCCGCTCCAGTGACTCACAGTCCCCGGCCCTGGGAGCCAGCTGGGATGGTTGGCACAGGGAGTTGGTCACGCTGGGATGTGACACCCGCTCTGAGGATGGGTTTGGGTTTGGTGTAGGGGGGACCCCAAACCCGGCACCACCCGGTGAATCCCCCGCTTTGCCCCGGGGCTTTCCCTACTGTCACCATCCGCTCAACCCCAGCGGGAGTCGCGATGGTCCGTTCGACCCCAGGGTGCAAAAGACAAAAGCAAGAGACTCAGGTTTTATTCAGCAGAAAGCAGCAATGCAGTTTATTGCGTGAAAGCAACTCAGTTTTGTGATAGAAGAGAGAGAGAGAGAGAGAAAGGATGGGGATATAGCTACCAACAGTCGGAACTCATCCTCGTGGTTGTCCAACGAGACGCATCTTCAATCTGTTGGGGAGAAAGAGATCTCAAAGTCTCTTTAGGAAAGTCACTTTTTACAGTCTTTTTCCAAAGCGAGTGGCCTCTGGCCAAAAGGTGGGGAGATTTATGGACTATTGTATGTGGAGATCATTGCTCCAACAAACAGGTGCTGGAACAGGGCGCTATAACCAGTGCACCGCTTGAGAGCAGCGTGCCATGGCAGCACCAGGCACACCTACAAACAGTCCTTGGCAAGCATCCACTTTGGCCAGGCCAGAGCGAATGGTGGGGTCCTAGGCTCTCAGTGTCTGATGATGGTTGTGAGGCAGATCAGAGAAACTTCGCACCGACTCTTACAGACCCGCAGAAAAAAGCCGTGAACTTCACACAGTCAGGCTGCTGCCTCTCCCTCTCCAGTGTGTGCTCACCGAGGCTTTCCCCGCTTCCTTTGCCTCCCCCTCAGTTTCTCCCTGGACAAGGACACGGGTGTGATCGTGCTGACGGCGCGGCTGGACTTCGAGAGCACGCAGCGCTACACGCTGACGGTCATCGCCCGCGACGGCGGCGGCGAGGAGACGGCGGGGCGCGTCAGGATCAACGTCCTCGATGTCAACGACAACGTGCCCACCTTCCAGAAGGAGGCTTACCTGGGCGCCTTGCGGGAGAACGAGCCCTCCGTCGCACAGGTGGTCCGGCTCCGGGTGAGGCACCGCTGTGGCTTCTCCTTTTGGGATGTGCAGAAGGGATAAGGGAGAGGGTTAGAATCACAGAGTGGTTTGGGTTGCAAGGGACCTCAGAGCTCAGACAGATCCAGCCCCCTGCCATGGCCAGGAATGTCTTCCACAAGACATTCCTTGGGTTGATCCAAGCCCCGTTCAGCCTGTCCTTGGACGCTTCCAGGGGTGGGGCAGCATCAGCTCCTCTGGGCAAGCAGTGCCAGGGTCTCCCCAGCCTCTCAGGGGAGGATTTCTATGTGACACCTAATCTAAACCTCCCTCTGTCAATTTAAACTGATCAATGCCTGCCATGAGTTTAACAGACATCTTCCAAACCAGGTCCCAACAGCCAGTTTCCTTCTTGCATGAGAGGCTTTCAGATCCCCTCAGGGCCCCTGATGGGCACAGCTCCCTCCTTCACTTTTCCAGTCTCCCATTCCCTCAGGTCTCCCTGGCGCAGCTCCCACGCCCATGCATTCCCTCTGCTCACACCCTAGGCATCTGATGAGGACTCCCCTCCCAACAACCAGATCTCCTACAGCATCGTGCAGGCGTCTGCCTTCCGCGAGTACTTCGACATCACGGTGTCGGAAGGGTACGGAGGTAGGCGTTGCTGAGGGGCACCCCTGAGCCTGCCCACACCCTGCAGGTGCTCCCCTGACCCCTTCACTGTGCATCCTTCCAGTGATCAGCGTGAACCACCCCCTGGACTACGAGCAGGTGGCCAACGGGGTCATCTACCTGACGGTGATGGCCAAGGACGCCGGCAACCCGCCGCTCAACAGCACCATCCCTGTCACCATCGAGGTGTTTGTAAGTGCCTGACACTCCTCTGTGCTTTCCCTGCTCCACAGCAGTGCTGCCCATTCATCAATAGCCCAACAAGACTGCCCCACCCCGTGGATGTGTGTGAGTGGATTCCTATTACATTTGTCTCACGCCACAGCTAACCGTGGGGTGAGGAGCAGAGCGGGACCAGGTGTGGAATTCCCTCTAGAGGAGGGGTTTCTGCTGGGTGATGCAAAGCATCACAACGTTCCTGGGGAAGATCAGATCTGCGTGTCACTTTGAGGCACATTGTGTTTTGAGGGTGTCTGCAGGGAGGGATCAGTGCTGGAGACAGTTTGGCTGATAACGTGTCAGTCTGGCAGCTGCAGCAGCATCACTCTGAGAAGGTGAAGGAGATAAAGCCAATGATGCTTTATCATCACTGTAAGATGTAAGATGGGAATGAAGTCCCAGGAGGGTGGCTCTCCTTCAGATCCCTCCCTGTGCTCAGGAGAGGGGGAACAAGGCAGCACCCAGGGAGTTAGTGGTGGTTAAATACATCCTTCCCACACCGTGCTTTCGACAGCATAAACACCTCTTTTTCAACACCACACTTCAGTGGGTCATCTCCCCGGGTTGAGTCTGTACTGGCAGGGTTTAAGTAGCTGTCACTTTTCCCACTCTCAACCGAAGGGAATTTCTCTCAGCTGGAAAAAGAAAAGAAATAAAAGCCAAAAACTAGGAAGAAAATGAGGGGGAAGTGTTTTGTGACGGCACTTGAGGAACAAGAGCTGCGAGAAGGCAGAACCAGAGCGAGTGCGTAGGGAGGTAATTTTTTTCCATCCTTTGGTTGTTGGTTTTTAATAAAGAAGTCAAACTCGCCTTGTAGATTTCCCATTAGGGGACAATACGCTTTTGTAGAGGGAGCCGCCGAGTCAGAACTAATAGTGCGCGCCGCGCCAGGATCCCAGGAAATTGCACCGCTAATAAGTTTCTGCCTCACTCCCTGCCACCAACACCCCTCCCAGAGCCATGAGCCAGCGACTCACGGAGTGCCTGTGCCTGGAGGAGAGGGGCTGTGTGCCTGGCAGGAGCTTCTGCCACTCTCAGCATCCTTGGAGAGGGCAGGGAGTGAGAGGATCCGCTCAAACTGGAGGAGAGGGGAGGTTTAGGTTGCATGATGGGAAGGAGTTCTTGCCTGTCAGGGTGGGTGCCCAGAGAAGCTGTGGCTGCCCCTGGATGCCTGGAAGTGTCCAAGGCCAGGTTGGATGGGGCCCTGAGCAAGCTGGGATAGTGGAAGGTGTTCCTGCCCATGACAGGGGGTGGGAACTGTCTGAGCTTCAGTGTCCCTTCCAAGCCAATCCATTCTAAGATTCTATGGTACAATGGCTGTCTGAGGGTTGGCAGGAAGGCTGAGGGCCAGGAGAGCACAGGAAGCTGGTTTTAGCTGGTTAGGTGGATAACATCTTCTGTGGGAGTGGAAGAGTGCCAGGTTCTGTCTGGCATCGCTGCAGGTGCCTTGGGAAGCTTTGGAGCTCCCGTAGCTGAAGTGGGAAATGTCCTTCTCCAGTAGAAGGCAGGTGCAGGCCAGCTCTGGCCAGATGGAGAGCCAGCCAGAAGCAAGCCCTGCCTCCTTGGGACCAGCACTGCTGGGCCGTGGCCTTGCTGAGCGTGGCCTGATGATCTCAGGATCATTAATGACACGACACAGCATCTGCTCTGGCTCGTGTCCACCCAGCTGGAGCCCAGCTCAGCCCCATCCAGCTGCACGTGGATGCACACCCAGCCTTTAACCTGCCCTGGGTTTGCCCTGGATGAGATCCACCGATCCCTGGGAGGAGGAGGAGCGGTGGTGAGGACACCACCAGGACAGGCAACAAGTTCCTCACTACCCTCAGAGGAGGCACCAGGAAAGCTGAGTGGCTCAAAGGCTGATTAAAGGCCACCTGCTTGCAGAAACTAAAGCAGAGGCTGGCAATTTAATTGCAGCACGATGGGCATCGTTGGCACATGAAATTGCTTCGAATCTCAAGTCCAGTGGCAGCAGGAGCAGCTGAGCCTGCAGGTCCATCAGTGGTCTCTGGGTAGAGAATGTCTCCAGAGCAGCCCCAGGGAAATGGAGAGGTCCATAATGGTGTTTTAATGTCCTGGCAGCTCTGTCCTTCCCTCCATAGGCAGTTGGGTTTGCTTCGTTTAAGGCAGATTGTTAACAATGTTTAAACAACATTTAAAGACCCCCTGAGGGAGCTTTAAACAGGTCCAAAATCTGTTTTGAGGGATGTTGCAAGCTACTGCTCCTGCCTGGCTTTTCCAGGATGGCTGTAGTCACTGGCAAAGACAGGCTTGGAGGGAGCACATCATGGATGGGATGCAAACCAGCTCCCTCCCCCCAAAAAATGCTGTGGCAACTCAGCAAGCACCCACAACATTCCTCCCCTGGAAGAGAGGCACCCAAAGCTCAGTAGCTCCCCTGGCCAGCCCAGTTAGCCTCATGACCTTGTGGCCAGCACGTCCTGGAACACAAAGCCAGCCCTGCACTGCTCAGGGAGGGAGGGTCAGGTCTGTGCACCATGCTGTGGTGCTGGCAATCATCTCACCCGAGCCCCAGGCACCTCCACAGTGAAACCCTGCGCTCATAAACTGGTCACACCTTGAGGTGCAGTCGCCCAGGAGCATCCCCATGCCTACTTGACCATTTAGCCCTTTTCCCAACCAGCCTCTGGACCTTCTCTTTGCTCCAGGATGAGAACGACAACCCCCCCACGTTCAGCAAGCCCTCCTACGTGATAACCGTCCTGGAGGACATCATGGCAGGTACCAGCCACAGCCCTGCTCCTCCTCTGGGCTCCCCTGGGTGTTTCACAGCCAGAATGGGGTGGGGGATCCCTTTTGGGGAGGTAAAGTCTCATAGCTGTGGGGTCTGGGGGTTTGGCCACTTTGTGCACGTGCAGAAGGGACCCCTTGGCTGGAGCAGTGTGGGGGGCACAGGGCAGTTCTGGCTCATCCCAGTCCTCATTTCTGCCTCCCCAAGGAGCCACAGTGCTGTTTCTCAATGCCACCGACATGGACAGGTCCAGGGAATACGGGCAGGAGTCAATCATCTACTCCCTGGAAGGCTCCTCGCATTTTCGGATCAATGCTCGCTCAGGTGAGCCTCTGGAAGTGCTCTGCCCTTTTCCTTTCAGGTCCCTCTTCCAGCCCCACCCTTCCCTCCTCTCCTCCAGCCAGCCTGCTTAGGAGTCCCACAGTTTAAGGGATTCAGCAGATTTCAGACACCACCACTTGCTCAGTCACCCTGAGAGCTTCAGCAGAGGCATCTGTGGAAACAACTCAGGAAGGAAAAGCTTGGCTGTGAAGGTTCCTGTTAGTTCAGGAGCTGCCAGCTTGGATCCAAAAAAAGGGGCCCATTTGTGGACTATCCTGACCTCGGTTTTAAGTGTTTATTTTTTAACCTTGTCATCTCCTGTGGCTGCAGGAGAAATCACAACAACATCTTTGCTGGACCGGGAGGCCAAATCCGAGTACATCCTCATTGTCCGGGCAGTGGATGGAGGAGTGGGGCACCATCAGAAGACAGGCATTGCTATGGTGAGTGTGGGGAGAATTCCCATCTCCTCGAGCCTCTGGTGCCCACCTGGGGCTGGGATTGTGGAGACCCAATCTGTGGACCCCCAGTGTTGTGAAGAGCCCACAATGGTTCCTGCCCTGCTGCTCCCAAAAATGACTGTCCAGGTGGTACAAACCTTGAAATCAGCTTGCTTTCCTGGAAAACCATTCACACAGCAGCCACCTGGCTTTCCAGAACCTGTGGATGTGGTAGTGAGTCCTATTCCACCTGCAGAATGCTCCCTTTGTTCCTCTTGAGAAGGGGTTTACTCGGAGAGCCTGCAGGTACCCGTGGTTATTCCTTAGGATATTCCCATGCTGCCTGGGCCAAGGGTTTCCAGCCACTCCAGAATGCCTTTGCTCCTGGGAAGGTTCTGGTGGAGCTGCAGGTTGAAGCCTTGTGCTTTGCCTTGCCCTTTTCAGGCCCCAGGGACCCCCATGGTTGGCAAAGCCAGCAGGAAATATCAGGAGATCAAAAGCCAAGGATCCATCCTTGATGATCTTAGTCTTTTCCAGCCTTAACTATTCCATGATTCTCTCTTACTGCTCATGGCATCACATTTCTTTGGACATTTCACTCATTTAGATGCTCCTGCTCATGGGATGCTTGGTTGGGTTGCAGGGGAGATGTCCCACACAACACGGAGTGATGCAGAAAAATTTGTGGTTGTACTGAGGAATAGCCCTAAAATAATTGTCCCTCCTGCTGAGGGACATCAGGAGGTCTGTGGAAGCAGACTGGAAGCTCCCTGTGGAGCCTCCCAGAGAAATGTGATGGCCTTGGCTGGGCACCAGCTGTGGAATGCTGAGATCTCCTTTGGGGCTCCAGATGGGATTGTGTTTCTATAACCTTGTTAAAAGGCAAGACAAGGGGGAGAGAGATGCCTCCTGAGCCCTAAAAAGTTAAAGAATATTAAAACTCAGTGAGACTAGGGCAGCTGAGTAAGTTTGTGTGCTGGGATATACACCTGGAACTCAAAATAATCATTTTTGATGGGGAATAAAGGTGCCCAGGTGATGTAAAGCACATGAGCTGCTCAGAGTAGGGGTGGGTCAGCAACCTTCCCCAGGGACTACTGTGGTGCCTTGGCTTGTCCCCAGAGCCTGGACTGGCCTCTCTTACCACGGGGTGGCACCAGCAGCTCAGCCTGCTGTGACAGCAGGACACAGTGGGACACAGAGCAGAGAAAATCCCAGGGAAAGCTCCACTCGGACCTGCTGAGGGGTGGAGGGCTCCCCTGGAGCTCCCAGGCAGCAGGATGCACCCCACAGGCTCTCAGCTGTCACTGGGATGCCATTTGTCACGCTGAAAGTGAACACAGGTGACACTTCTGGGCAGCATCCTCACCCCTGCTCTTGTCTTTGCACCTCCCACCCCCTGTTTACCCTAATCTCCTGATTTCTCATTTATTCTTGGGGTTTTTTTCCTGTCACTTTTTACCAGCCACTCATGTTTTTTCCTTCCTTTCCTGCAACATTCCCACTGATTTTTCATCCCCCTTTCCAGTGAAGGAGCTGCTTGAAGACACACTTTGTGCCCTGTGGTTGTTCTGAACTGTGATAAACACACAGGAACAAAACCCAGTTCAGCTATGCCAAGGAGATTTGGCTGCAGAGTTGCAGGATATTGATTTTTTTTGCAGAAAGTGAACACAGAATCACAAAACCATGGAATAATTCAGGTTGGGAAAGGTCTCTGAGAAGATCAGGTCCAGCCATGCCAAGCCCAGCACATGTCCCTAAGTGCCACAACTCCACATCTTTTAAATCCCCCGAAGGATGGTGACTCTGCCACTGCCTGGAACACGTCTGGGTACATCCACGGGATATTCCACACCTCAGGAACCTGCACCTCCTGCAGCAGCTTTGCTTCCTTGCTCTCCCACAGGTGAACATCACGCTGCTGGACATCAATGACAACTATCCCACCTGGAAGGACGAGCCATACTTCATCAACCTGGTGGAAATGACCCCTCCCAACTCGGATGTCACCACGGTATGTGTGAGGCAAGGCTGTTCCAAAGGGTTGGCTGGAGCAGGGGGACACCTCCAGACAGGTGTCACCTCCAAGCTGGTGTCACCTGTGTCATATTCAGCCCAGCATCAACTTGCAGAATTCCATTTAAAAGCTTCTTCTCCCCACTGCTGACCATCCCCTGTGTTTCTTCTCCCTGCTGGGATTTTTTATTCCCCTCTCCCAGTTGTGTGGATTTTGGCCAAATACTCCTTTCCTTAGCCTCGCCTGTGACCTCCTTCAAGGACCTCTCTGAAAGACTTTGATTTACAGTCTTTCAAGTCCCTCTGGCGAAATAAAAGAGAAGGAGAGGGGGAGGCTTCTATTCCATCACACCGAGAGAAAAATGACGGGAACAAAATGGAAAATAAATGAGGGGAAAGTGAAGAGAATCCACAAAATCATTTAAGGAGGAAGGCTGCAAAAAAGAAAAAAATAAAAAAAAAAAAATATATATATATTTTTTTTTTTTTTAAGGGGGAGAAGGGTTTGCCAGTGCTGCCCTAGCCAGAGCACAGTTTTCTCTCTTTCAGCCCTGCTGCTCAGTGCCAGCTTGAAGTCATCTTGCCTTTGACAACCCAATTAGTTGCTGGGAAAATAATTATTTTGTCACTGATCCGATGTAAATTCAGCTGCAGGACAAGCAGCAGGAGCCGGGGAAGTTATGAGGGCAATGAAATTGGGGTGTTTTTTAATGTAAATGTCCCCTGTAATTAAAAACGTCACAGGGAGAACAATAAAGCACAAAATATGTGGCGTGGAGGAGAGCTCCACCAAGGAATTATTCCCAGCGCTCCTGATGTGGCAGCAAAAGTTCCTCAGCGTGCCTCTTTGTCCCATTTACTTTATTTTTCCAAGGGGTCTTTGTTTTTTAGGTGGTCTTATTCAAAAAGGAGGAAAATCAAGTCTGATTGCTGGGTTTTGTCATGCTGTTACCTCCTGCGCTTGCAGGCCAGTTTTGGGGAGATTTAACACCACAGCAGAGGTCTTGAGGGTGCAAAATCCCTGCAAAGGTCGTGAAAATACAGGGCTGGATGGAGGAGCTTCTTCCAGCTTCTTCCAGAGCTTCTTGCTGCTGGTAGTGCAGGGAGGCTGTCCTGGTTTGAAGGACAGGTGTCTGCCAATAAAGGCAGAAGCTTCTCTTTGAAATGGAGAATGTAAACCCCC
>JAOTQP010000304.1:1712286-1734740 GCA_026413545.1 Cichladusa arquata | reverse complement strand
TAATATGTGCCATGGAGATAAGGGTCACTGCCCCACCCGGCTTCAACAGATGGTGATAGAATACACATTTCTGGTCATATCAACCCAGCACAGAGGCCAAGCCCGACACCAGCAAATCTCCGCGCAGATTCCTCATGGGAGTTAATTCCCGCACTCTGCCGTAAATCTGTGCTGTTCCCCCCAATTTTGGCAGGTGGTGGCTGTTGACCCAGACCTGGGGGAGAACGGCACGGTGGTGTACAGCATCCGGCCTCCCAACAAGTTCTACAGCCTCAACAGCACCACGGGCAAGATCCGCACGTCGGGCGTGCTGCTGGACCGCGAGAATCCCAACGCCCAGGAGGCACAGCTCATGCGCAGGATCGTGGTGTCCGTCACCGACTGTGAGCTCCCACCCCACCCTGATTCTTTTCACTGTCAAGCTGAGCCTTCCCCCAGCCTCATTTTGCCCTTACAACTGTTTTCTTTCCTCCTATTTTGAGCGGGAGTGTTTCTGAGGTCAAAGAATGGGAGTAGCTTGAAAGGTGCTGCTACAACAAACTAGAAACCCCTCTCAGTCATTCATGTAGCAGCCCTGAGAATGAGCCTGAGAGGCAGGAACTCTCCCTCCCCTCAGCCTTGCTCCATTGGCATAGCAGAAAATCAATTTGAGCAGGTGAAGGAAACAGAACTGATGGGTTTTTCTGTGGGAATATTGCAGCAGGGAAAACTTCTCTCAGGGAAATAAAGGTAGATATGCAAAGATAATTCTTTGGGGATTGTTTGAGGAATGGTTTTAAACCAAAAGAGGAGAGACTGAGGTTAGGTGTTAGGAGGAAATTCTTTACTAAGAAGGTGGTGGAACAGCCTGCCCAGAGAAGCTGTGTCTGCTCTAACCCTGGAAGTGTCCCAGGCCAGGTTGGACAGGGCTTGGAGCAACCTGGTCTAGTGGAAGTTGTCCCTGCCCATGGCAGAGGGCTGGAATTAGATTATCTGTAAGGTCCCTTCCAACCCAAACCATTCTAGGATTCTGTCTAATTGTCCATCTATGGCAGATCATCCATGACACACCAGGGCCATCACCCCGTCCTGCACTGCTGTCTGCACAGGGGGTCAGGGCTCCTTTTTTGGGAGAAAGGGGTGGGAAAGCTCAAGCATTAACCTTGGGATCCCATTCCTGGCCTCCACAGGTGGGAGGCCACCCCTGAGAGCCACCAGCAGTGCCACAGTCTTTGTCAACCTGCTGGACCTGAACGACAATGACCCCACTTTCCAAAATTTGCCCTTTGTTGCCGAGATCGCCGAGGGCCTTCCCGCAGGCTCCTCTGTCTTCCAGGTGAGCCTGTCCCACTGCTGCCATTCCTCACGCTGGGAGCTGCTCCTGTGCCTGCCATGGCTTCTGCAAACAGGGCTCGCATCCTCTCCCTTCTCCTCATCTCCTCCATCCTCTCCATCCTCTCCATCTCCTTCCCTTTGCCATCCTCTGGCGGGGATGCAGAAGGGGTTGTGCACCTTCAAGGATCCTCCGAGGCCATTTCATCCCTACACCCCAAAGGCTCTGGGGGTTTCTGCAGCACAGGCAGGAGATGATGAGGATGCTCTCCCCACCAGG
The DNA here is from genome assembly GCA_026413545.1 of Cichladusa arquata. NCBI lineage: Eukaryota > Metazoa > Chordata > Aves > Passeriformes > Muscicapidae > Cichladusa > Cichladusa arquata. The sequence continues at coordinate 1,733,149 of JAOTQP010000304.1, read as the reverse complement.
TGGTGGCCATCGACCTGGACGAGGGCCCCAACGGGCAGGTGTCCTACCGCATGCAGGTGGGCATGCCCCGCATGGATTTCCTCATCAACAGCACCAGCGGGCTGGTGACCTCCACGGCCGTGCTGGACAGGGAGAGGATCCCCGAGTACTACCTGAGGGTGGTGGCCAGCGATGCTGGAGAGCCTGCCAAGAGCTCCACCAGCACCCTCACTGTCAAAGGTGGGTGCGCCCAGACCCCGGGGGGACAAGGACACCTCGCTGCAGGAAATGCAGTTCCTATAGGAGACCCAAAAACAGGATCAGGTCTGGCTTTGTGTGCAACAGGGCATAGGGATGGCTCCCACCACACTGCAGAGATGGGGAAAACATTGGTGTTTCTCCCCAAATTCTCTTTTTTTTTTTTTTTTATCCTCCATTCCCCCATCCCCAGTGCTGTTTTTTCTTTTGATTCAGCATGTGATTCCCATCAGCTGCGTGCCTGGACAGCCCACGCAGTCCCAGTTCAGAACTGGAGCCTCAGTGCATGGCCTGTCTTTAATTTAATGCCTTGCTGTTTACTGGCTTTGTGCAAGGCTAGTGCTGGAAAAGGATAAGCATCATCTGGAAATAAACTGACCCTGGATTGTCCCCAGGCCTGGGTCTGGAAAAGAAGTTCCCGGTCCTGTACCTTCAGAGCTCTCTGCTGTGCCCCAGGAAATATTGAGCTTATATTTAAGATTTTCCTTTGGATGGGGATGGAAACAGGCTTGGTAAAAATAACTTGGATTTCAGTGATGTAATGTTTTTTTGGCTGTGAGGAGGGTGATCTGTGGGTACCAGAGGCAACCAAATGCAGCCTACAGCCAGTCTGCAGGCACCCCCACTGCACAAACAGGGAGAGTCAGGCAGAGCATTCCCTGGGATGCTGAGAGCAGCAGGAGGGGGATTTGGGAGCCCTGGCACGTGCAGCAGGGGCAGCACACTCAGCTCTGCTCCCAATTTTCAGTTCTGGACGTGAACGACGAGAACCCCACCTTCTTCCCCACCGTCTACAACGTGTCCCTGCCCGAGGACGTGGCCCGGGATTTCAAGGTGGTCCGGCTCAACTGCACGGACGCCGACATCGGGCTGAACGCCGAGCTCAGCTACTTCATCACAGGTGTGAGCCCCATGCAGGAAGGGAGTTCTGGTGGCAGGAAGGCTCTGGCTGTCCCAGGGTGTTCTGCACTTCCAGCACTGCCTTTCCCAGCCCCTCCAAACCTTGTCCGGCATCGCCCTCTGCTGAACAGCCCCGCTTGGCTCCCGCCATGCTGACCACTCTGCTGACCCTAGAAAAGCACTAGGGCGGGCAGAACACAGCTAGGGAGAAGGGCTGGGGTGGTTTTCATTACTTGGGAGCCATAAATGGAATTTTGGGGCATTTTTGCCACCCCTGTAGTCAGGTGGGATTGGGTGGATGCGGTGCCTGGCTCGCTCCGCAGCTGCAGCACCTGCAGCAGGAGGCTGGGGAATCCCCTGGCCACGGTTTGACTTGCAAACTGAGCCCTCAGGAAGAGGGTAAAAAACAGAAGTGTCACCAAAGAGTCCTTTTTCCTACAATAGCAGCCTGATGTTTCACGCCATGGCCCCGAGATGGGGTGTGCTGTCCCACAGGTACCATGGCTCACGTGCAAACTCAGCCCAGTTTGCTTCCGAAGCATTCAGGAAATTATTCAGCTTTTCCCATGGCCATTGGATTTTCCCTGTGCTCTGTCAGGGGACAAGACACAAAACCATCCTTGCACAGCTGTGCCCAGGCTTCAGGATCTAAGGAAATGGCCTCAAGTTGCACCGGGGAAGGTTCAGATTAGAGATTGGGGGAAATTTCTTCACTGAAAGGGTAGCCAGGCATTGGAACATGGAAGTAGTGGAGTAATTGGAACATGAAGTAGTGGCTTCATCCCTGGAGGTGTTAAAGGTCAGGTTAGAGCAGCCTGGTCTAGTAGGTGTCCCTGCCCATGAAAAATTGTTGGAACAAAATGGCCTTTAAGGGCCCTCCCAACCCAACACAACCCAACCCAACACAATCCAACCCAACCCAACACAACCCAACCCAACACAACCCAACAAAACTCAACACAACGCAACACAATCCAACCCAACCCAACTCAACCCAGTCTGACCCAACCCAACACAACACAATCCAACTCAATCCAACACAACCTAGCCCATTCCAAGTTTTTATTCTACTTGTCCTTTGCTGCAGGTGGGAACCAGGATGGCAAATTCAGCGTTGGCTTCAGGGACGGGGTGGTCAGGACAGTGGTGAGCCTGGACAGGGAGACCGTGGCATCCTACACACTGATCCTGGAGGCCATTGGTAAGGATTTCCCAGGAATCCCACGGGGCCACTGCCACACAGCCCCATGTGTGCACGTGTCGAGCTCCCTTGCAGGTGTGTTGGAGGGGCAGCAACCTCCAAGGCACTCTGCAAACCAGAGCCTGTCCCTGGTGTTAACATTTCACAGCCCATGTGAATTAACACGTCCCAGTTCCATCATGGTTTTTGCAGAGAGTATATTCTCCTCTCAGGTTTTCCCAGCCCCAGGGCTCTCCCTTTCACCCAAGGAAGGAAGGTTCCCTGTTCTTGAGAGGCTCCACACTGTCCAGGCAGCCCTCTACCCAAAAATACCAACACCACAGCGTCGTTCCCCTCAAGCCATGCCAGCCATTGGCTCCGTGGCTGTGATTAACCCTGGGCCACCTGGCACAGGCAGAGGGTCTGTGTGCCAAACTCAGCTTGGCTGCCATCCCCAGAGCTTTATAATGATGTGCCTGTTCACAGATGACTTGGATGTCCCTTTTGAAAGGAGGAATAAGTGGCCTGGACAGAAATGTTGGGGGCACAGCTTTGCAGGTGCCACAGGGGCTGCAGCAGGGATGGATCCCAAGGGGCAAAGGATCTGTTGTGCCCCTCCAATGGGGATCACAGTGCCTGTGTTTACCCGGATCCCACAGGCTCTCAGCTGGGTGGGTTTAGCCTGCAAAACAGGCATGTTGAAAAATCCAACCCCTGTCCATGCTTCCTAGTGCCTCTGTGCCATGTCCTTGCCTATGAACCCATCCTGCTGCTCTTTGGCTGCGGAAAATTCATCAGGCTGTCTCCATCTCCCAAATCCCTGTCCTCCAGCAGTCCCTTCACTTGGTGTATGGAATTGCAAATCCTCTCTAATGATCAGTTGCATTTCTAGCCTCACTGGGCTCCATGGCAGAGCTTGGGGGTGGTTTGGCTTTTCCTTTTTGTTTCAAAATAGGCAAGGGGAAAAAAAAAAACAAAACAAAACTTAAAACCCCATGGTTCAGTGTGGGATTTAAAAGCTGCAAAAAGACGAAATGTTTTGGTTTAGAAATCTTGATCCTGTTGTCTCAGCAGCCATGGGCTGAGCAAAGAGGAGGTGACTGACCCTCTCTCCCTCACTTTTCTCTCCCTGTAGACAATGGTCCCACCGGGAACCGGCGCACCGGCACTGCCACAGTGTACGTGACCGTCCTGGATGTCAACGACAACAGACCCATCTTCCTGCAGAGCAGCTATGAAGTCAGTGTCCCCGAGGACATCCCTGCTGCCAGCAGCATCGTGCAGGCACGTGGCTCTTCCCCTGGGGTGGGACTGGGGGTCCCTCACTGACTGTGCCCTGACCCTGAGCTGCTGCAAGCCCAGGGCTGAGGTTTGCTCTCCGCTTCAGTGTCCAGCTCCCTCGGGGCAGGGAGAGATGTGTTCCTGCTCACCCACTCCTCTGCCAGTCCAGGCTGTGAGTGCCAGGCAGAAGGCAGCAGAGAACAAAGGAAAATTAAGAAGCTCGCCCCGTTTCTGCAGGGGGTGAGAGGAGAAGAGCCAAGCCCTGCTTTCTCCCTCCTCCCAAACACAGATCTCCATGGGGAGGGAGAGGAGTGCCCGCAAAGAGATGCTCGGAAAGGGCTTTGCTTTCATTTTTGTGGCTCTTTGAGGGAGCGGTGGGCAGAGCTGAATGGCTCAGTGAGCACCGAATGAATGCGGGCATTCACACGGGCTTCCAGCATCCCTTCCAAGCCCGGGCTCTTCTGGAGCAGGCACCAAAGGCTCTTTGCACAGGGCCCTGGGAAGGCTCCTGCTGCCTTCAATACCTCTGCCGGCACAGGGAAAGGGGCAGCTTTGTCCCTGACAAAGCTGGCAGGATGAGTCACCGGCAGAGAAGAAAGGAGCCTTTTGCCTCCTGCCACAAAGATTTGCCGGGAGCCGTGTGTCCGCTCCGGGCAGCCGGTCCCCAAGGAATGCTGTGGTTCCTCATCACCTCCTGGGCCATGGCACGGTGTTCCCGATGTCTCTGGGATCACGCATCAGTCTGCAATCCCAGGATGGAGGTGTGTCCCTGCACAGGACTCCTCAAACTGAGCCGGTTTGGCAAATTGGATGAACGGAGGGAGCTTGAGTCTGGCTGGTGTCGAAGTGCCTTCTCCTAGAGGGGGATGCCCTTGGAAGTCCATGGCAAGAGAGGGAGTGATTGGGGGAAGTTGTTTTTTCCACAGAACAAGATGGAAGAGAAACAGAAATGATCCATCACCTGGCTTTACTTTAATTTACACCTTCAGTGTGAACCATTTGTACAGAAGGTCTCTCCCTCCAAATGCATCCCCACAACCCCAGGGCAGCAGGAGAGTTTCTGAATGTTTCCCCATCCCTTTCTCCCAAAACCAGGCAGGCCAGAGAGCAGGAATGGGAATGCATTGACCCCATGGAATGGGGTGACAGGGACCAGGCAGCACATGGAGCACGAGCCTCCCTCCACCTTCTGGGGGAAATCTCCACTGAGGATTGCTTTCTATGGAGCAGGTTTTCTCTGGGCTGCCTCTCTTCAGGTGGCCAGGTTGCTCCTGCTCTCTTCCAGGCTGTTTGTTCAGGTGGAGCAAAACTTGCACAATGTTGTCCAAAAGAAATTAAGCAGCAGGATTTTTTTTGGGCCTCCCGCTGGTAGCTGGGCGTGGGTGTAGTTTGATGCCTCCACCTTCCCTGGCAGAAAGCAGTAACCTGGAAAGCATTTGGGAACCTGGCACTGCAAAATCTCCTGGAAATGAGTTGCTCAAAGGGTCTCTGCCAGGTTGTTCAGGATACCAAGGGATGCTTGAGAAGGGAGCCAAAAGCTTGGGAAGGAGCAGCAGGGCAAGATCACATTTTGGTGGACTCCACGATGTGCCAGTCCTGGCTGGGACAGGCAAGAGGGCTCTGAGGCACCAGCTGGCTCCTCCTGAAGCTGCTGATGGAGCACCTGAGGGAGCCCAGACGCTTCCAGAGCCTCAGCTGGGGCTCACTGGCATCCACAGGGTGGTGGGGCAGGCGCTCCTGGCCACCAGAGAGGGACCAGCCCAGCGCTGCTGGCTTGCAGAGGGTGACAAAGACGAGGAGGGTGGCCAGGAGCAGGAAGATGCAGGTGACCCCGACGATGATGGGCAGCCAGGGTGTCCCCTGAGGGGGTGCAGCACTGGGTGGGAGCAGCTCCGTGGTGGGAAGCCCAAGGAGAGGCGGGGTGGGAGAGGTCCCGTTGGCAGAGTGCTCCGTGCTCATCTTCCCTGCAGTGCAAGGTGACACAGAGAAGTGGCACAGGTGGTTACCACCTGGAAGCCACCCTCTGGTTAAGCTGGTGGATTCTTGTCGTGCCTTGATGCCCAAGATTCTCCCAGCCATGTTTTTAGTGGCACAGGAGGTGTCCGTCTGCCCAAACTGAAGTGCAAAACCACCTGGCAAAGAAATCCACCACTATTTACATGTGGTACCCTGGCCCCTGGGAGGACACTTTTGAGGAGTACACACACATTGCAAGGTTTTCTGGAAGAGGTAAATATCCATGTACTACAGAAAGTTCAAAATCCTCCCCCCACAAGCTGCTGAGGCTTTATTCTCCTCTGTTCCCCAGAAATGCAGGTTTGCTGAACTGGCTGTCATTTGAGGCTTTTGTGATTGTTCTCCTGAGGAAATTGGACAGTTGGTTGAGCCTGTGCCCTGATAAGCCCCCATCAAGCTGTGGTATTGTACTAGCACTGATTTTATTATTTTGCAAGGGTGAAGAATAACACCCTCACCCTACTCGTGCCAAAAATCCTCATGTCAGGCATTTTGCTGACCTGCTTTCAGGCTCAGACATGTCATGGGTGATGCAAACCAGCTTTCCAGAGTGTTAGCAGTGACAGCTCTTACCTAACACCTGATGGAGACTGTCCTCTCCTTCCCCCAACAGGTCAGATCCTCCCAAGAGCATTTTGCACCCACTTTTTTGCTCCCCAGCCCCAGACAGGCTGTGCCAGGGGCTGGCACCTCTCCAGATGGAGATGAGGAGATGAGGGCTGGGGAAATCCTGTTTGTGCCAACCCTCTAGGGGTAAATAAAGTCAGCTTTATTATGATGAGTTTCCTGTGGAGATCTGGGAGAGCTGTCTAACTGGGCTGTGGCTGAGCAATCTCCTGGTGGACTTGGATTTGGATTGAGCCAATTTAAAACCAAGATCTTAGTGGGGGAAAGGCAGGGCTGAAGGGCTGCCAGAGTCTCTAGGTCTGCTCTTGCATCCCAAAGTCACACGAGTGTGTGTAAGGCAGCAGCCAAACATTCACCATAAAACATCCCAAAAAGTGGGGAGAGGACATCAGTGATGTGGTTTGAATCACTAAGGGTCTATCAGCCTGCTCAGAGCTTGGGGGTCTTTGGTGCTGTTTCCAGGGGTCAGAGCCTGGAAAATGGGGAATGCAAAAACAAATGGGTCAGCTTTGAGAGGATGAATCCCTATGTGTGTTGCATGGGGACTGAAGCTCTTGTCACCACCTCCACAGTGATGTTTTCACCTCTCTTCACCCCAAAAGTATTTTTTTATCCTTAACTAGCTCCGTCCCTTCCCCTCAGCTTTGGGAACAGAGCAGCAATCCCAAGGACTCTCTGCTCCATGGACAGGCTCCTCTGTGCTGGCAGGCACAGGCAGGGCTGCAGCATGTCCCAAACCAAAGGCAGCCTCAATCAAGGTTTCCAGGCTACCTTAGTGCTGGCATTCACTGACTGCCTGTGCTCAGCCTGGTGGCCTCACATTGCTCCCTCAGAGCCAGCCAGGAGGCGTGGGCAATTCCTGCAGGCCCTTCTTGCTCATGGCTGCAGAGTTTGTCTTTTAAATTCACTTGACAGTGTTCCATAGAAACCCATCAGGAGGGATCACACCGATGTTTTCCCAGGCTTTTTCATCCACTCCCTGCTCTCCTCTTGCTTCCCATCCAGCTTCTCCTCACACTCAGCTTTCATGGCACTGCCCCTTCCCAGCATCACTGTCCCACCCAGGCTCCATATTTGTCACCCTGATGGGTTAAAAGAGATTTTCCTGTCTTGGAAATCCCCTCCAGCCTGATCAGCTCCAAATGTGACACATCCCCTCGAGCACTCAGGCTCCAGCACTGGCCACGAGGCAGATGAGGATCAGAGGGGGAAAAAAAGAGACATTGCAAAAGGTAAAATGCCCCTGAGAAAGGTGGAAAGGAAAAAAAGGAATGATTCTCATGCATGAGCAGCAGAGAGAGTTGTTCAGCCCAGCAGCAGGCACTGCTCCCTGCCCTGGCCCAGCTGCCTAGTTTGGCAGCTTTTCCATATGCTCTCCCTCCTTTCCTCAAACTCCTGCAAAGAAAAGGCTGTTTTCAGGCACTGCCTGTGACACAGCTCCCATGAAAAGCAGCTCTCATTCCCCTGCCCCAGCCTGCTTAGCAACACTTTTCCTGGAGCTCCCCAACTTATCCCAAATATTCCCACGGGCTGCAGGAGGAGGTGATGCTGGGCAAACACCTGACCCGGATGGTTGGGACCCCAGAGCTGTGAGTGATGCTGCTCCCCATCACCCTCAGAGCTGCATCCACAGGGCTTTCCCCCTCTCCCATCACTGGGAGAGACGCAGCAACGAGCCTGGGAAGGGAGGAGGGATGCCTGACCTCATCCCCACCCCGAATTCTGCATCCCCACCCATTTTCAGCCCTTTCCCCAGGCTGGGGGCAGCAGCTCTGCAGCCGAGGGTCTGTCTCACCCCTGGGGGTGACCAAAGGGAGGAGGTTTTGGGGTCCCTACCTCTCACCAGCCAGCCAAGCCCGGGTTCTGCCTCCCGTATTCCCTCCTTGTGCCTCTCCCACCGAGCTCTGCCCGCTGCCAGCCCCCTCCTCCCTTTGGGGAGGGTGGGACAGAGGTGCCAGCCGGGCTGGGGACAGCCTGGCACAGCAAAGCCGAGGGGGACAGAGCTGTGTCCTGCTGGAGCTGTGTCTCTTGCTGGGGTGGGGCCCCTGGGATGTGTTTTTTCAGGATTTATCCCTGTAGGATGACTCAGTGGTGCAGTCCTGGGCTGAGCCCCCTGTGGTGGGAAGGGTGGCACCTGCCTTCCAGATGCCTGCTCCCCCTTTTCCCAGAAAACCTACTTTTTTCCCATTCTTTTATGGACCTTCAAAGCACCACATTTCCTTTGGGACCTCAGCAAGTCAAACAAAACTTTCCTCAGGCAGCAGACTGGCAGGAGCATACCTTGCCTTAATGCAAGCTACTGATTTTTAGTAAAAAACCATTAAAAAAATGCCTGGGCTGGCCCATATCATCTAGTTTGTGTGCCAGAGATTCAGGCTTGGGGTGAGCTGGGAAGAGGGTGGACCAAGGGGATTTGCAAGGTGCAGTTGGCTCATCCTGAAATGCACTCTCCTGGGCACAGTGGGGCAAGGAATGGCACAAAAAGCTGGAAAGATTTGCCTCCCATCCCTTCATTTTTCCTCCTCTGGCTTTTCCCTGTGAAAACATGGAAAGCTTTTCTTTCCCTGACGTGATAGCTTTTCCTTGTGCCATGCCAGGGCAGCTGGTCTGCTGTGGGACCCATCCCACGGGAGAGGAGACAGCCCAGCTCTGCTTCAGGGAGCCCAGAAAGAGCTGGTTTGGGAGGGAGAACTCCCCACTGTGAAAGGAGCATGGTGGAACATGGCTTATTGCCACGAGCAAGAGATAAAATGGTTTGGGACAGAGGAAAACAGCATGTGTGGGCACAGGGGTGAGAAATCCAGACGGAGGTCAGTATTTTCCAAGTTTTCTGCTCTGTGGACTTGGTGGAAGGGAGTTCAGGGTGCCTCAAAGCCACGTTTCAGAGGAGCATCTCTGACTCCTGCGAGTGTTGTGTGGGGGTGGGGGTGGAAGTTCCTTGCAGCAGCCTTTCCTCTTCCCAGGATAAATCTGGGTGCAAACCTTCCCAGGGAAAAAAAAGAAACTGCTGGATAGTATCATAGGAAAAAGATGAGGCAGAAGATGCCTTGCAGAGGGAAGCAGGGAGGGAATAAAGCCTCGGGGACTCCCTGAATCCTTGTCCTGGTGCTTTGTGAGCGGCCACAAGCTTTGGGTGCTTTGTGGGGAGTGGGTTTTGCCCTGAGAGAAATCCAGAGGCTCGGTGCCAGCTGGACTGGAAGCCCCAGCCCTGCTGGTCATGGCCAGGTCCCACTTCCCAGCTGCCAGCTGCTGGCTGGGGCTGTAGGGAAAACACTGCAGTCTTGTTCAGTGACACCAGAGGGGAGCCGTGCCTTGGTTTTCCCAGGGCAGACTCGGTCCATGCAGTGCATCAGAGACTAGGAGTGCTCCCACCCCTGCTCAGGGCCTCACAAGGATGCTCTAGACTGGTTTTTCCGTGTGCTGTTGCTTGGAAAGCAGGATGCCATGGGCTGTGTGCCTCCTGCCCAGCTCAAATCATCCCAGCAGGGCTCCATCCCTGGCGGCATCACCATGGGGACAAACACTGGAATGCAGGGTAGGATTGATGGGGGCAGCTCCTCCAGCACACTGTGGGATTTGTGGTGTGCTCCTGAGGCTCAGCCCCAGCAGCTGAGCTGGCAGCCAGGGGCTCCTGAGCCCACTATCCCTGCTGCCCAGTGATGAAGGGAGGACAACTTACTTCATTTTGTATTTGGTAAGCTCCCCAGCTCAGGTGGAGGAGGAGAATGTCCAGCTTTGGCAGGGTAAGAGGACTAGTCCTAGCCTGGAATTCTCTGCCCTTCACCTCTACTCCTCTGCTTTTCTCATGAAGGTGAAAGCCACCGATGCGGACGAAGGCATTAACGGGAGAGTGTGGTACAGGATTGTCAAGGGTGAGTCCAGCTGCCCCTTCGTGCAGCAGGGAGTTTGTCCCAGGCTCCACCCAGCCTCGGGAGGTTGAGCTTGCCATCCTTTCGCACTTTGGAGCCCACAGAACCATTTCTACCAGCCCTTAGCAAAATTCAGCTTTAGGGCTCATTGCTGAGGAATGATTCGTCATGGATGGACAGCTAGATAGAACCCTAAATTCACAGAATGGTTTGGGTTGGAAGAGACCTTTAAGCTCACCTCATTCCAACCCCCTGCCGTGGGCAGGGACACTTTTTACAACCCCAGGTTGCTCCAAGCCCCTCCAACTGGGCTTGGACATTTCCAGGGACGGGGGCAGCCACAGCTCCTCTGCGCAGCAGGGCTTCACCACCCTCACATGGAAGAATTTCCAATATTCCATTTATCCCTGCCCTCTTTCAGTGTGAAGCCATTCCCCTTTGTCCTGTCACTCCAGCCCCTTGTCCCAAATCCCTTTCCAGCCCTCTCAGAGCCTTTTAGGCACTGGAAGGGGCTCTAAGGTCTCCCTAGAGCCTTTCCTTCTCCAGGCAGAACACAGCCTGGATCCAGAGCAGAGTTCCTCCAGCCCTCAGAGCATTTTTGTGGCCTCCTCTGGACTCACTCCAATACATCCACATTTTTCTTATTTGATGAGATTCTGTAGCTCCTCCTGTCCTCACCCAGGGCCAAACCCTGATGTAGCCGAGTCTGATGCAGCCAGAGCTGATGGGGCTGAAGTTTTGCTCAATAATCTCCCTCCAAAACAGCCCCCCAGGGAGGTCTCAGCGTGTCACCAGGATGGATGTCAGTCAGTGGGCAACACCCCTGTCGTATTTTTCCCCCTTCTCCAGGAAATGAGCACAACCACTTCCGCATCAATCCCAGCACGGGGCTGGTGATGCGGGGCGTGCGGCACCTGGACCGGGAGCAGAACTCCTCCCACGTGCTGGAGGTGGAGGCCTACAACACGGAGCAGGGGCCCATGAGGAGCTCCGTGCGGGTAAGGACCCGGCAGAGCCGCTCGCGCAAAACGCACGCAAAAACACGCGGTCCTTCCCAGCGCTTGCAGTCGTGCAGGAAATCACAAAGATCTGGCATGAGGATGCCGATGGAAAGTCTCTGGGGGATGCTCATGGGTAGAGAAGAGCTTGTTGGTGAGGAGGGTTGTTTGATTTTTCTTTTTTCCTGTGATGTTTCGGTGCCGTTAGGCTGCAGAGTGGTGCAGCAGTCACTCAGAGGGAGTCCTGCTCACTCGGTGAGATGCAGCTATGCTGCTGGGAAGAAAAGCTGAGCCTCAGCCTGTTGAAAATAGTCCTGGCCAGGCACTATTTAAATAATCCAGGGCCTGGTGGTGACAGTCTTCAGCTGCAGCACACCAGCTTCCCACGGTTCCCACAAACCCAGCCCTCAACCGTTGCATCTATTCTTAGGCCCGGTGGTGGGGTGGGCTCTGGCTGAGTGTGAAGTGCCCCCAGCACCAGCAGCAAGCAGAAAACCAGGAGAAGGAAATGTGATCCCTGGGGAAACAGCACTGAACTTAGAGCAAAAATTTCCCACCAAGTCGCCAGCGCTTCTGCGTTGCGAGGTCTCCAAGGGTTTGGTCAGGGGATCCCAGAGGATGGAGGAATTAATGTACCCAGTGTACCTCCCCCAGCAGGGAAAGACTGACTCACCCCGACCCTCAGGGCTGTGATGTTAAACCGTTTGTGCTCACTCTCCATCACGCGGTGTTTGAAGAAGAGATTATCACAGGATCACAGAATGGGTTGAGTTGGAAGGGACCTTAAATCTCCCCTAGTTCCACCCCCCTGCCATTGTCAGGGACACCTGCACCAGCCCAGGTTGCTCCAAGCCCTGAAACGTTTCTCCACGGGCACCACGAAGGGTTTGTTCCCCAAGCTCGCCCATTCACGCTCGGTTTCTCCGCGTGCATTCCCAGGTGATCGTGTACGTGGAAGACGTCAACGACGAGGCGCCAGTGTTCACCCAGCGCCAGTACAACCGCCTGGGGCTGCGGGAGACGGCGGGAATCGGCACCTCGGTGGCCGTGGTCCGCGCCACCGACCGGGACACAGGTGGGAAATTAGCACCCAGTGTGGGGGACAGCACACTGATCCAAAGATCAGCCGCTGCGCAGATCCTGGCTGGGCTGGGCTGGGCTGGGCTGGGCTGAAATCCCATGGGATGGGCTCTGCTGGTGGTGCCTGCCTTTTTGGGGTGCTTGGCCCAGCCAGCACCACGGTTCCTGCTCCCTCCCCAGGGAACGGCGGTCTGGTGAGCTACAAAATTGTGTCGGGCGCAGAAGGGAAGTTTGAGATCGACGAGAGCACGGGGCTCATCACGACCATCGAGTACCTGGACTACGAGACCAAAACCAGCTACCTGATGAATGTCTCTGCCACGGACCAAGCGCCCCCCAACAACCAGGGCTTCTGCAGCGTGTATGTCAGCCTGCTGAACGAGCTGGACGAGGCCGTGCAGTTCTCCAACAGCAGCTACGAGGCCGTGATCATGGAGAACATACCCCTGGGCTCCGAGGTGCTCCGCGTCCAGGCTCGCTCCATCGACAACCTCAACCAGATCACCTACAAGTTCGACCCCAACACCAACCCCCAAGCGCTCTCCCTCTTCAAAATCAATGGGATCACGGTAAGCAGCCACAGCGTGGGCCCTCCTGGATTGTTTGGGCACTGTGAGCTTTGGTTTTGGTGGCCAACACAGCCGTTGCTCATGCTTGGCAGGGTGTGATCACGGTCAAAGGCCAGGTGGACCGAGAGAAAGGGGATTTCTACACCTTGACAGTGGTGGCTGATGATGGAGGACCAAAAATTGACTCCACAGTGGTGAGTAGCTTCTCCCAGCTTCCCCACCATCCACTGTCAGCCCCAGATCGCCTTCCTCTCCCACCTCTGCCCTAGCTGAGCTTTCTGCTCCAGCTTCACAGGTCTGCAAACCCTGATCTGGGGGAAAACCTACTAAAACAGTTTGAAGGAGGTAAATTTAGGGGCCTCAAAATACTCCACAGTGGTTTGTTTTTCAGAGGGTTATATTTAGCAGTTTCACAGGCAGTGGGCAAGGGGTGATTTGCATTTCTCTGCTGAGTGCAGGGACAGCCCATGGGTGCGGATGCTTTGTGCTCTCCACACTGCACCGTGCTCTTATCTGAACCTTCCCCAGGCAGATATGCTAACCTTATCTAGGAAAAAACAAAGGGATGACCCAGAAGTGGAGCCACCAAATCACTGCAGAGGGCCACCCATGACCCCTGGCACTGCTGTGGTAGGATGCAGGGTTAACCCACACTTCCTCATCCCTCACTAACTCCTCATTGTTTGTGTTCTCTGTTTCTATCTCTGCTTTCCTCCAACAGAAGGTAAGAGTGTCCATCGTGCTGGTGACCAGAATCCCTCCCAGGGTCGACACTGAGCTGCAGGGTGGAGACCTCCAGCACTCTCCCACCAGCACCAGCCTCCCCGCCACACCCAGGACGTGGGGCAGCCCCAGGAGCCACCCTGCTGTGTCCCAGCTCCCTAATCTGGCACTTGGGACAGCAGCTGCAGTGGCTGCATGAGCTCTCCCTGCTCCTGGCTCTGTGTTTTGAATTCAGCAGCAACAATAACTGAATCACCCCAGGGCTCATGGCTCACTCCCCAGCTTCCTCCCGGGATGTTGTCGCATTCAGCCTGGCCGCACCTGGGAGCTTGGGGCGCCCGAAAATAAATCCCCGGGAACAGAAAGGCTCTTCCTCTCTCATTTCTTGGATTGCACTTGGATTACAAACTCGATGAGAGCATTTCCTCTTCCTAATTGTGGCCAAGGTGGCCAGGTTCCCTTCGAGCATCTTGTGCCTTTTTCCAAGAGGGAGCTCAGGTCTCCTCCAGCTTGCTCTGGTTGAGTTAAACACACTCAGCTCTGCCCTCCTTGTGCCCATTGAGCTTTAGAGCAAATCCTGCCCGACCCTGCTGCTGTAAGCGTGGATGAAGTCACTGCTAGTGAAAAGTTTAGCAGGAAAGGGTCACCCTGCAGCAGTTTGGGCTGCTCCGTTCACAGCTATTTGGAGGATAAAAACCAGAGGATGTTGCACAAAAAAATACACTGCTTGAGAGATGCAGCAGCCTTGTGCTGTTTCTGCAGCCTCCAAGCATCCCTCCTCCTCCTCCTCCTTTGCAGAGAGGGATGTTCCTGGGCTCAAACAGCTGCATCATTCCCTCGGGGGATGGATGACATGCTGTTAGCACCTCGGAGGGGTGTGGTGTGTTGGTGGGGTGCCAGGGTGGCTGTCCATGCTGGGTGGGCAGGGCTCTGGCTCCTGTCCATGCCCTGAGCCCCGTGCTCCTCTCACAGGTGACCATCACAGTCCTGGACGAGAATGACAACAGCCCCCAGTTCGACATCACCTCTGACTCGTCTGTCAGCGTGGCTGAGGACAGCGCTGTGGGCAAGAGGGTGGCCCTGGTCCTGGCCCGAGATCCAGATGCAGGCAGCAACGGCCAGGTAGGGAGGGAGACATTTGGATGCAGAAATTCTCCTCCCAACCCCTTCCCTCTGCATCCCTGTTAGAGGAAACTTTGGTCAATAATGCCAGCTATTTTGGTGGGTTGTGCAATGAGTACCAACAGTCTTCAGTTAAGGCAGTAGGAGAGGTAAAAATTCATCCTTGGGCTGTCTGGGGTAAAGAGCTCTGTGGGACAAGTGTCAAAAGGAGCCCTGCAATCTGAAAACCAGCTGTGGCCTCTTCCGCCATGAGGGCTGGCAGAAAAATCCTTGGCAGGCTGAGCAGGAAGCTCTGTGATATTTGCTATTTTCATTACCCTGCAGACGAGCATTAATGAGGTCCCAACACCCTTAATAATAAAAATTGCTGGCAGCACTGGAACTGTGGATGCGATGGAGGTTGGCCCGGTTTGCTTTGGGGTAGCTGGACCTTTCCAAAGAGACATCTTGGGGGGACGTTGGATATATTTTTGTTGGGTCTCCTTTCTCTTCTTCCTCCTCAGCATGACTCTGCCCTGCCCTGGTTTTCTTTCCCTGTGATGTTTCCAGGTGACTTTCTCACTGACATCGGGGAATATCGGCCGGGCTTTTGAGATCCGTACAACCAACGGCACCTACGGCGAGGTGTTTGTGGCACGGCCGCTGGACCGGGAGCTGCTGGATCACTACACCTTACGGGTCAGCACCAAACCACCCCCCTCACCCCTTGGCCTTCTGGTTTGTTTGCCTGGAGCTGTGAGCTTCAAAGCAGCGCTTTTTTTTCCCCTTGAAAATCCGCGCAGATCCAAGCGTCAGATGGCGGCGTTCCTCCGCGGAGGAAGGAGCACATTCTGCGAGTGAACATCCTCGATGTCAACGACAACCCCCCTGTCATCGACAGCCCCTTTGGCTACAACGTGAGCGTGAGCGAGGTGAGCGCCCTGCTCCTCTCCTTCCACCCTCCCAGGGTCGGGTCTGACCACAAGGCCAGCGGGGACAACGGAGTTTCCCTTGCAAACATCACCCTTGGATCATTTCAGGATCAGTGACCCCGTGCAAACCTCATCTTTGGTCATTTGATGGCCGACGTCCCCTTGCAAACCTCACCTCGGGTCATTTAAGGATCAGTGACCCCTTGCCATCCTCACCTTGGGTGGTGGAAGGGTTGATGACCCCTTGAAAGCCCTCACTGGTGATGTACTCCTAGTTTTGGGCTAGGAAAGAGCTCTAAGAGCAGCTTTAGCCCGTGAGGCTGCAGGGGCCAGCAGGAAGGAGAAGTGGCTACACACCCATGGAAATGCCACCAAAGTGACATGGGAGACGGTGCAGTGCAGAATAAGAATGGCTTTCAGGAAGCAGCTTAGCAAGGGCTAGATAATTAAGCAATAAAACACAATCAGGCATGAGAAAAGACAACTTATTTCCTGACAGTTTAATTCCTGGACTGAGGCAGGGGGGGAATTCTCAATTTGGTGATGAAAAACGAAATATGAGTAATAGCCAGTGCCACTTAGCTGTGAGGAACTGCTGCTCATGATTTATAGCTCAGCATTAAGGATATTGCCCTGTTAAGGTTTTCTTATCTATTTAATACATGTTCAGAGCAGGTTGAAGAAGGGAATTTCTGTTATGATTTTCCCCATAATGGGACTATCCAAAAATAATTAGCCGAGCTCCGGGTCCATTACACGGCCTTCACCTTTGCACACACTGCAGGTTTTATGCTCTTCCAGGCTGTGCCAGACTAGATAAGACCTAATGTGCGGCTTCCTGCTGAGCTGCTGGGTGTTGGGGCGGCGAGTTTGGAGCCTCCAGCATGTCAGTGCCCTCCCTATATTAGAATTAATCACGTTGTTAATTAGGCGTTTTACACGGGATGAGGCTCGCGGGATTTACTCCGCGTATCTCCGCAGAACGTCGGCGGCGGCACGGCGGTGGCCCAGGTGCGCGCCACCGACCGGGACATCGGCCTCAACAGCGTCCTGTCCTACTACATCACCCGTGGGAACGAGGACCTGACCTTCCGCATGGACCGCGTCACCGGCGAGATCGCCACGCGGCCGTCCCCGCCCGACCGCGAGCGCCAGAGCTTCTACAGCCTCGTGGTCACCGTGGAGGACGAGGGCAACCCCTCGCTGTCGGTGAGGCACCGAAAACGGGGCTTTCAGGGGCAGGATGGGGCTGCGGGAGGGGGTGTGGAAGGGAGGAAAGCACAGGGTGTGATGTTTCGGTGACTCGGGGTCCAAACCTGCTGTTGCCGTATGAAGGGTTACGGAGCGGCGAGAGAACACAGCAACAAGGCACTCTCTTGCTTGGTGTAAGAAAGAGCAATTTATTGAAGGAAGCCATGGCTTTAAATAAGATAGTTCGTGAAAAATAGAATACAGACAGTTCATTGGACAGAGAAAGAGACACCTCTTCTCCCTGGCTTTCCCATGGATCCAGCAGGTGTTTATCTCTGTTATAATTCTTTCTCTTGTGTTTTCAGTAAAGAAAAAGTCTCTAGCCTGGGAAAAATCCTGGCTGGAGCTGAGAAAGTTTCACGGCCTGAGAAAAAGGCTCAAAACCTGAGAAAAAGGCCTGGCTGAAATGTGCCTAGCAGTGTCCACAACCTGCCCCGCACAGATTTGGTTCAGGCATCTCTCGATGCCTGGTCCTGCAGGAGCCTCCCTCTCAGTCGTTCAGCAGGCTTTATCTCCCATCTCCAAATGCAAAAAATATGAGCATCCCTGTGGGGAAGTGTGCTGGCTGCTGCTGCCCTGCTGGGTCTGCACACACTACCTGCCCACCCCAGCACTGAGCAGCAGCTCAGCCACAGTTTCATTCACCTCTGACACATGTGTCTGCTGTGCTCCTTGTGGATGAGAAGAGGTCTGATGATTTTGGAGTGCCAGGACAAGGGAGAATGGCCTCAAACTGAAAGAGGGTTGATATGAGAGCCCACCCATCATCCCATGGTTTGGGGAAGTGACTTTTGCTTGTTTCATTGTTTGTGGCTCTGAGGATGACTCTGGCATGGGAGAGTCAAAAGAGCAAATGCCATGTGGGGCATTTTGCAGCTCTGGGTGTCTTCTGACACCACATCTCTGCAGAGAGGTGAGAGAGCACCCACGTGCACAAATGGTGAGACAGGCTGACACCTTGCGTGACACTGCCATCCTTCCTGTCCCCACCTCCACCTGCTATCTCTCACCATCTCTCTGCTCTGCCAGCACAGCTCTGCCTGCAAAGCCCTGCTCTACATTTTGATGAAACAGGTCACAGCCAGCAGTGCAAACTGTGGCTGTGATTTTCTCTCCAGGCTTTGCACTCCCGCCCTCTTGGTTCACACTCCAGCTTCTGCATCAGCATGTTTTGCATTTGTTGTGTTGCCACTGAGGCTTAAACCCAGGCAAGTCTCTTCCTCCAGAGTGAGGAAAGGCAGCTTCAAGTGACTGCAGCACACAGTGCCACCAGCTCCTCCTTGTCCCCACGGCTGTGGGAGCATAGCTGAGGAATGCCGTGTGCTGAGCTGGCAAATCCCGTTGCTGTGGCAATGGCCTCTTCCCTTCCCGGTGCCAGCCAGGACAAGTGGCACAGCTTATCGCTGCCAGGGTGGCGTCCCAGCAGCCCTGCCTGTCCCCAGAGCCTCTGCAGCGTGCCCACCATGTCACGAGCACACGTCGTGCCAGCAGCAGCAGCCCAAATCCCAGCAGCACAAAGTGCCCAGTGACCCAATTCCTGAGAGGAGAGAGAAGAGTTTTGGCCCTTTGCAGAGCTTGAGGACGCTCAGGTCTTGTGAAAGGCTGCTGGGCGTGTTGCTGGGTGCCTGCTGGCCTCATGCCTGGGTGGGGAAATGATGTCTGTCAGGGGCTTGCTGCCTGCCAGAAACTCTGCTTTCACAAGGAGCTCCAGGCTGATGCAACAAAGCACAAAAGGGGGCGATTGTTTGCAATTTGTACATCCATCCACGGGTTTCGAGGTTTGGCCTCCTCTGTGAGGGGGACAGAGCTGGGAGAGGGCTGGGAAGTCCTCACTTGGAAGTGGTGGTCTGGGATACCTAGGACAGCAAGGCAGCAGGGAAAACTGGGCGAGAGGAATCTCTTGGGAGCTGGAAATGCGGGAACAAGAGGATAAAATGCTGCTGATAAAAGGCAAATGTTTTCATTTTAAAAGCATTGCAGGAGAAAAAAACCTTCCCAAGCTGGAAGGTGTGTGGGAATTGCAGGAGTCACCTGGGTGCTGTCTGACCCTGGGGCAAGCCAGCAGCTGCACCTCTCCAAGGGCTGGCCCTGCTCCAGAGTGGTCAGGATGCTTCCTGCAGCAGCAGGGAATTGCAGCACCCCTCTGCACTGGGGTACAGGGATCCTGCTGGCACCCACAGCCCCAGGCACTGGTGTTTCCAGCAGGGCAGGGTGGATCCTCACTGCCCAGATGCTCACCTTCACCACGAGCATCTGTGTCATCTTCTCCACACACACAGTGCCAGGACTCCTGCTGCAGAATGTGTGGAAGCCGTTTCTTCTCTCTCCTAGGAGCCTTTAGTTTTCTTCTGGAGGGAAAACTGATGCCACACCAGAGCCTCTGGCAGAGAGCGCATCCTGAAAAATGGGGTTTGCAAAACCTATTTCCAACAAAGCTTGATTCTGTCATCAAACATTGCATTCCTTAGGGAACAGAGTGACTTGGAGAGGGTTTCCAAGCCGTTAAGACCTGCAGGCAGGCAAAACCCTGGCGTGCCTTTCCAGCTGGAGCTGCTGAAACAGGGAGAAAGGAAGTGCTGGAGGTGCCAGGTGCTGGGGACGGGGTTGAGCCGTGGGTGGCACAAATCCCGTGCTCAGGAATTTCCATGGGAGTGTGGGTGCTGGCTTCTCCTTCATCCCTGAGCCACCTTGAGGGTGCTCCTGCTGGAGCCAGCGCTGGGTTAATCGAATCCTGCAGCTGCCCATTCCAGAGGCAAACACCGTTCCTTCCAGCCGAAATTCCTGTGCTGCCAGGGATGCTCCCTCTGCCTGGCCACACTGCCTGCTCAGATCTGGCTCTGTTTTGCTATGACTAATGTTCATGTTTGTCTCGTGGCCACTTTTTTACCCACCTTACAACAAAAAGAGAAACGAGGGGAAAAAAAAACCAAACCAAACCAACAAAGCAAGCGCACTCTGAGTAACAGCGTCTGCCACAAGGTTTGATATCATCACCGGGGCTGAGTCATGCTGGAGTTTCTTTTGGATAAGCCATGCCAGATGCTGTGTTCAGATGCTGCACCCACGTGCCCCAGGGCATCACAGAGTCCTCTCACAGTGGCCCCAGCTCTGGCTGCTCTGCTCTGGCCGTGCTGGCCCCAGCAGGGCAAGGGGAAGTCATCCTTAGGATTTCCCACCGTGCCCCCAATGCCTCCAGTTTTCCACAGGGGCTCTCAACCACCTCACAGCAACACCCTCCAGATGAACTTCCTAATTGACAGGCATTTGAAAAAAAAAAAAAAAGGCGAAAAACCAAAACCATAAACATCCTTTTTTTAATCAGCACTGATAATGAAACAAACAGAAAGATAAATTGCCCTGATCCCAAGCCAAGGATAAAACCGCAGCAGAAATGAGGCTCCTCCCAACATGTGTCCTGCTGAAAGGGCAGCAGCATCACAAGTCCATGGCCATTTCAAAAGGCTGGTAAGGAAAGAAGGCTCTGGTGGCAGCAGGGAGCCTCTCCCCTTCCTGTTTTGCAGAGAAAAAGGTAGTACAAGGTTGGCTGGTGATCCTGTTTTGTTCCATGCTGAATAAAGTATTTTACCATCCACTCCCAGAGAGGATGTTCAGTCAAGGATCCAGAAACGTGTTGATGTTGCAGAGCTCAGACCCTGGCAATAAGTTAATCCTCAGGGAAGTCTGCAGGTGCAGGACATCCTTCCATCATCCCCACATCCTCAGTTTTCAGCCATTCTGTGAAACGTGAGCAGTACAGAGCCACGCAGTTAAAAATCGAGATCCGAGCAGGAGAGGTTCGCTTCCAGTCCCAGAGCGGTGGCAGGATGGAGACCAGGGCAGGGATCCTGCACACAGCTTCATTTCCTAAGGCATTGCTGCCCCTGGCCCTGCCACCCTCCTAGGGCTGTTGTCTTGGTCTGCAGGATGTGTGGTTTCCTCTGGGGTCTTTAGGCCTTCAAGGAATTTGGTGAGTCGGGAACAGGATCTGGAAAAGGGCACAGCAGGGATATCAGCCCAGCTTACAGCTGAAGGGATATCATTCCAGGAAGTGAAGCAGAGCTCTGCTTTTGGGTGGAAAACAGAGGGTTTGGGTCCCTCC
>JAOTQP010000304.1:1662186-1693067 GCA_026413545.1 Cichladusa arquata | reverse complement strand
GGCAGCAGCGTGAGGTAATCCTCTAATATGCACTGCAAAATCACAGGTGATCACAGAGTCTATTTATTGACAAAGGAGTGAAACAAACGCGTATTCACAATAACAGCCCCTCCCATCCCACGCTTCCTATGGTAATTAGCTTGAATAGGTATTAAGCATTGATTGACTTCTTAAATTAAGTCTGGGGTCATTTTCATGGGGAGGGGTCTTAAAAGGAGGAAGTAAGGCGAATCTTCCTCACCCTAAACTCTTGATCTTTTCTGTCAATGTCAATACAAATGATTTCTGGGGACAGTCCAATTTTTCAAAGAATGGGTTTCTGGTTGCATTGTCTATGTTCCTTTGGGTCTGCTCACTAGTTTGGTCTTTTCCCATTGTAAGCGCAGCTGAGCAAACATAAAATGACAGACAACAAGTTTCAGAAAACTACTCCCTTCTAACTTTTAAATATGTTCAGCAAGGTACCTAAAATCCTAATTCTCTAAGATCAGTGTTTCACGGCCGCCAGCGGGACACCGTGTCCCTGCTCCTGCACATCTGAGCCTCTCTCCCCTCAATTTGCAGGGCACCTTTGGCAGGGAGCCCTCGGCCACCAAGCCCGAGGATGACCGCTACCTGCGGGCAGCCATCCAGGAGTACGACAACATCGCCAAGCTGGGGCAGATCATGCGGGAGGGACCCATCAAGGTGAGCGCTGAGCAGCAGGAATCCCACACCGAGGAGAATTCTCTTGCAGCTGCACCTTCCAGCTCTGATGGGATGAGGCCAGCCTCCCTCTGACGGAGCCATCTCCCCTGGATAACCCCCAGTCTCTCCCCCTCCACCCAGGGCACTCTCCTGAAGGTGGTGCTGGACGATTACATGCGCCTGAAAAAGCTCTTTGCCCAGCGGATGGTGCATAAGGCCACCGCCAGTCAGGGGGACCGCTCCTCGGTCTCGGAGGTAGAGGGGTGTGCATGGGCGTGGGGAGATGCTTGCCGTGCCCTCTGGGATGCAGTGTGTCTTCCTGGCCCCACGGGCTCTGGTCATTCCCTGTGGCCGTGCTCTCTGGCACCCTGTAGTGCCCCAACTCTCTCTGCTTGGTCAAAACAAGACAGGCATTGGTTTTTTGCACTGGTTCCCGCTGGTTTTCCAGGCTGCTGGTGACCCCTTTGATCAGCATCTTCTCCCTTGGTCTCTCTGACCCCAGGGGAGGACGCCCCTCTTTGCAGATTGGGCTCTGTCCATCAGCTCCCATTTCTGACAAGGCTGAAAGCTCTAGGGGATCATCTTCCCTTCCTTCTGCTTCTCTGGTTTTTGCCTCAAAAACACAGGGTTTTGAGGCAAAAATGTTGGGATGGAGGGTGTTGGTGCAGAAGGGAGAAGCAATTCTTCCTTCTACCCTTCATGGGGGTGCCAAACGAGGGGCAGAGAGCAGAGGGATGGGAGATGCTTTTCAGCCTTTCTTCCCTCTGTCTGTCCATGCCTTTATTACCCGCCAGCCCCATCCAGCCTTCCTTCATCTTCCACCCTCATACAACCCCAAATTTCAACCTGGGTCAAAACTTGGCCACTCTGGGCCAGAGTCTGAGTATCCAGCCAAGGATGGAGCCATCCAGCTGGAGTTCATCTCCTGCTGATCCTCATCACCGCGCTCCGAGGGCGCTTCAGAGGAGGAGATCCCTTTGCTCTGGCTGCACTCCAGCACTGCAGGAGTCAAGGTGACTGACTGGTGATTCCCTGCTCCACGTGTCTCTTGCAGCTGATCCAGAAGGAGCTGGAGGACGAGGAGGAGGAGCGCAGCCCCAGCCAGGGCAGCCTGCGCTTCCGCCACAAGCAGCCGGTGGAGCTGAAGGGACCCGACGGCATCCACGTGGTGCACGGCAGCACGGGCACGCTGCTGGCCTCCGACCTCAACAGCCTGCCCGAGGACGACCAGAAGGTGCTGGGCCGCTCGCTGGAGACTCTGACCGCCGACTGCGGGGGCTACAGCGACCACAACGCCCGCACCGAGTCGGCCAAGTCCACCCCGCTGCACAAGATGCGCGAGGCCATCATGGAGAGCCCTCTGGAGATCACCGAGTTATGACGAGCGCTGCTGCTGCTCTAGGCAAGCCAGGAGGAAGCACGGACCGAGGGGGGCCGTGGTGGGGGCCAGGGGCACCCCGAGACCGGTGCTTGGCCCCCCTCTTCCCCCGCAGGGGTCCAGGTTACCCCGGTGCAGATCGCTCCGGCGGCCTCGGAGGGCTTGGCCCCGGGAGAGGGCTCTCAGGACCGGAATGCTTTTACTCGCCTGTCATTTGTCCATGAAACCATTAAATTTTTTTTATTTTTATTATTAAAAATAATAATAAAAAAAGGGTTTTTTTATAAAAAAAAAAAAGAAAAAAAAAAAAAAGGGAAAGAAAAGCTAAATGAAGCTGATGAGTCCAGACTGGACAGGGGAGGAAGGTGCAGTGAGGATGCGGATGATGTGCTGCCATCCCTGAGAACAGGCTGGGGATAAGCAGCTGTCACACCTCGACCACAAGCATGGGGAGGGCCAGGGAAGCGTGGGGAGATACCAAGTCCTTTTGGCATTAATGTCACCTTTCCAGTAAGGAAAGACCGAAAAAATTAAAAAGGAAAAAAAAAACCCAACCCAAAGACATTCCTCCATTTCGCTGGCTTTACCAAAACTTGTTGCAATGTCGAAAAAGAGAGAGAGTAACTGGATGTGCAGTGCTCGTGCGTGTCTTTTGTTGCCCTTTTCTTTCCCCTTCTCTCTTGCATTTGGGGTTGTTTGTTCGGGGGTTTGTTTCCAGTCGCAGTAACCTTGTGGAGAGTTTCGGGCACGGTCTGTTACGGGACTCAGAAATACACTGTCTATGGCTTTGGGTCACCTGTCTGTCATCCTTCCTCCCCAGATCTAAACCCCCTTTGGCAGAGAAGACCCTCTTTTGACTCACCCCTCAATCCATCATCTTCACCAGATGCCACCCTGGGTGTTGCTGCACCTGAGATTTTGGGGGAAGCATTAAACGTCCTCCGGGTTTGCCCACAGTCCCACTGCAGCCCCCAGCACAAGGAGGAAGGACACAACCAGCCAGGCTCACGGGAAGAGTTTATTTGTGATGGGATGCTCCCATGCACGCCCAGGACCAGGCACTGCAGGCATCCCCCCGACACGACGGGGAGGGACGAGCCAGCACCCCGCTGCCCTCGCCACCACGGCTGGGTCAGCACGGGACCCCCAGCAGGGATGGGGGCGTGAAAGGAAATCCTTGCACCCAAACTCATTCACTTTGTGTTCAGGTGAGGCTGGAGTGGCCAGCCAGGAGTGAGGGGCCAGCGTTTGGGCAGCAGAGCCCAGCCCAGCCCACGGGGACAGATCCACATTGCAGGATCTGGGCCTTACGAGTGGTTCAGGGTGGGATGGAGAGGTAGAGAAGGGATTGGGGAATGGAGATAGAGGCGGGAATAGAGGTTGGGGATTTCGCAGCCACCCTGAGAGACCTCAAGGCTGAATCCCTAGTCCTGAAAATATTAACGAGTCCCTTAACCTGATTTGTAAATCCAAGCCCCAGGAGTGGAAGAGGAAGTGGCCGAGGCCGCTGGGGTTCCCCGGTTGGCTCCTGCCACGGCCGTCTGTGAGCGCAGGCACGTCCCGAGGGAAGGGAGCCGGGATCCCGATCCAAACTGCAGAGCCAGTCGGGCCAGCTGGGACACGGCTCCTAGTTCCACACGTGGCGCCGGCAGTGCACGACAGCCTGCGGGAGGGACGGGGCAGGGATGGCGCTGGGATGGTGGGACTGCCATCCCAAGGGGAGGCTGGTTGGGATGCAGAGACCGCCATCCCAAGGGGAGGCTGGTTGGGATGGGAGTTGGGATGCAAGGACCACCATCCCAAGGGGAGGCTGGTTGGGATGCAGAGACTGCCATCCCAAGGGGAGGCTGGTTGGGATGCAGGGACCACCATTCCAAGGGGAGGCTGGTTGGGATGCAGGGACTGCCATCCCAAGGAGAGGCTGGTTGGGATGCAGGGACTGCCATCCCAAGGGGAGGCTGGTTGGGATGCAGGGACCGCCATCCCAAGGGGAGGGGACACAAGCGGGGCACTCACGTTGCACTGGACGGCCGTGGCCATGTTCTTGCACCAGTACTGTGGGCCCCAGGCACAGGGCGCCGAGCCCAGGAGATCCTCCTTGCCTGAGTCACAGGCTCTGAGTTTCTGCATTGCCAAGGAAAACGGTGGGAGGGAGAGGGAGAAAACCTCCATGAGGATCCTCTGAGCACCCTGGCCCACATGCTGGGACAAAGGATGCCCAGGGATGAGGACACTTACAGTGCAGACAAAGGTGGGGTCCATCATCTGCACGAAGAGCCGCACGGCCGCCGGCTCGTACTGCAGCACGAGCGCCTGGCACTGGCAGGGAGAGAGGGGTGAGCCTGGCATCAGGGGTGTCCCCACGGGCTGGCAATGGGTGTGCCCCCCTCAGCTCACCTTGCTGGTGAGAGGCATGGGCAGCATGGCACAGCCCTTCTCCAGCACCTCGCCCAGCTCCTCCAGCGTCTCGTTCTTGAGCAGCTCGTTGTCGAAGTAGGTGATGACGATCTGGCACACGTTGCAGAAGGCGCCCGCGCTCACCGCCAGCCGCTCCAGGGATTCAGCCCCTGGAGGACACGGCCATCAGCACCCAGCAGAGGGGAGCCCCGGCTCCCTGTGCCCGCTCTGGGTGCCAGCTCACCGGGCGGGGTGTCCGCGCTGCGGGGGCAGCAGCGCAGCATGGCGCAGACGGCCGCGGGGTCGGTGGCCTGCAGCAGCATGATCACCACGGCTTTGCCGTAGGAGTTGACAAAGTCCTTGCACTGCCCGATGACGCCGTGGGGCAGCATGTAGCACACCTTCTCGATGTCGTTCACCAGCTGCTCCTGCCGGCACAAGGCACAAGAGGGAAGCTCCTCGCTGTCCCTTTGCCCCCTTTGCAGCGCCAGGCCGCGGCGGTGGGGCTCACCTCTGTCACGTTGTTCTCCAGGAGGCTCTCGACTGTCTTCACGGTGAACTGGCACACGTCACACAGAGGAGTGCTCCCCACCCTGTCCTGTCGGGGCAAGGGGGTGGGATGCATGCAGAGCCCCCCCAGAGCCACCCTTGTCCTTATTCCATCGCCATCCCCCATGGGTGTTCCCCATTTTGCATAAATGGAGGTGCAAGAGGAAATAAAGTACAAAATAAGGCTCCTCCTTCACAGTGTTTGGATTGTAAGGAGCAGAATTGGGGGGGGGGGTCCCCACTTACCCCCAGCATGCTCAGGGTCTGCATCACCTTCTCGGTGAGCAGAGTGTGGAGGGGCAGTGGCGAGGTGGAGGCGCAGAGTCCCAGCTGGCCACACAGCTCCATTGGGCCCTGGGGAGAGGGGACATCCCAAATCAGGCAGGCCTTGGCCCCAGGGAGGAGAATTTCAGCGCGTCAGGGCATGGCATTTCACTCACCTCAGCTTGCTACCAGTGGAGGGGCCAGGAAATGGCAAGAAAAATGAAAATAAAATATAATTGCAGCAGTTGAAAGGCAGAGAGAAGGGGGGGGGGAACCCCAATATTTTGTAGGAATATTAGGCAGTTTAACTAAAGTTAAAGCTGAGTTTAACTAAAAAAAGGGAGCATTGGCTGTGCCCCCTGGCATTCCTAGGGAGCCCTCAGCCTCTTACCACATAGCTCAGGAGCTGGGCAGCCGTGTCTGTGTACTCAGCCAGGGAGTGCTTGCACTGCAGGAGGGAGGGAGGGAGAGCCAGCATCAGCACACACCCCTCCCCAGGCAGGCATCTGCAAAAGATGCTCCCATCGAGGAGGAGAAGGCAGCCCATCCCTGCAAGTGTCCCAGGACAGGGCTTGGAGCAACCTGGGATGGTGGAAGGTGTCCCTGCCCATGCCAGGGGGTTGGAGTGGGATTGTCTTTAAGGCTCCTTCCAGCCCAAAGCCCTGTGTGATTCCTCACCCTGTGTGCCAGGTCGGGTGTCAGGGTCTCACACACGTGCTTGGCGTGGCCCAGCAGCTCCCAGGTGAAGGCAGTGTTGGTGCCCAGCTCCTGCTGCACGGCTGTCAGCAGCTGCAGGCAGTCCCCACACACCTCCTCCGTTTCCTGCAGGATAACAAGGGCAGGAACACATTGGTACCCCACAAAAAAAAAAAACAATCCTCCTCCTCCCCATGCCTCAACCTGAATTTGCAGGGCTGGGATTTAAATGCTGTAATTTGGGGCAGCACTCTGACCAGCATCTCTCTAGTTCCCTCTTGCATCCTGAAATATCCCTCCAAGCTGGTGACAGCGTCAGCCAGAGGTCATTTCAGCTCTGCAGAAGTTTTAGGGGCTTTCTTTAATTGTTGTTAAGTAGGTGATGCTTTTAAGGGGATTCACATCCCTGAGCAGCATTAGGATACTGGCACAGGTTGTCCAGGTGGCTGCATCATTCCTGGAAGTGTCCAAGGCCAGCTTGGATGGGGCTTGGAGCAACCTGGACTCATTCCCTGTGCATGGCAGGGGTTTGGAAGGAGATATCTGTGAGGTCCCTTCCCACCCAAACCATTCCACGATCCCGTGCTCAGCTCCATCCTTGCCTGTGCCACGGTACCTGTGCCTCGCCGTGAGGCAGCTCCTGGGGGTGCAGCAGGAGGGGCACGTTGGCCATGAAGGGGGAGATGAGGTCAGCCAAGTCCTGCGTGGGGCTTGTGGCAGCTGCTGGTGGCTCCTGGGAGGTGCCCGTGGGTCTGTCCCGGCGCTGGCACAGCTTGATGGTCCCACACACCACCTTGGGTTCCGACTGGGGGAGCAGAGGGGTGGGGAGGGCGCTCGAGGCTGCAGCTCCTCCATCACACCCACCGCGGCTCGCTTCCCTCTCCATCTCGTCCTTCAGATGGCTTGTCCCAGGCTCCAGGAGCATCCTTGGCCCTGCAAGCCCCCAGGACATCCCTCCCTATGGAAAAACCCCAACGCGGGGGCTTCCCCTGCATTACCAGCACTTGCTTGCCCAGCTGGACCAGGACAAGGATCCAGGTGTCCACCATCCTCTTGCACTTGACAGACCAGTCCTGGAAGGGCAGGTACTGGCATTTCTTATCCAAGAAGAGCCGCAGCTTTTCCTGGGTGGCAGAGAGAGCGTTCAGGGCTCGGTGGTGTTGGCGGGGAGGAGCACCAGCCCCGCTCCCCCTCCCTACCGAGACCCACCTCGGTGCGGTTGTCCTGCAGGATCTTGCCCACCAGGGAGACTGCCACCTGGCACAGGTGACAGGGGATCCCCTTCTGCTGAGAGAGGGGACAGGTCGAGGTGCTGTCACGGCACCCAGATCCCAACCCTCCACCGCAAAAGCATCCCATGTGAACGTCCCGGGGCACCCCGTTGATTTTTGCTTTTTTCTCCGCAGAGGCGCTGATGCTGGGGTGGGGAGGCTGGGGTTCCCCCAACATCTCTGGGAGATTCTGGGGCAGATGGGCACGTCTCCCGCAGCCCCCCGCACCCCCAGCTCCCCCCACAGTTACCCCCAGAGCCCGGTCCCACGCCGTGAGCCGGCAGAGCTCCAGCGCCCCGCACTTGGTGGCGGTCGCCACGTCTCGGCACCAGTTCTCCGGCCGCTCGCCACACTCGTGGAGGGGGCTGGCCCCGGCTGTGGGAGGGGAGAGGCGGCTGTCAGCCCTCAAGGCACCCCAAGACCCCAAACTAACCCCTCTGCACCGCAGTGAGCTCGGAGTGATGCTCCTCACCCTCCTGCTGTGATCCCACCTCAACTCCCAAACTCGTGGGACTGGGGGGGCAAGTGTTTCACTTATAAATGATTTTATACGGTCCGTTTTGCCAGGCTGCCAGCTTTTCCAGTGGGATGTCACAAGGTCAGAAGCAAAGGGATTTGGGGGCTCATCCTCAGCCTCCCAGCACCCTCTGACACCCTGCGGAGGCGGCTGCTTGTAAAAGCCGCAATAAATCTTGCAAAACGGGCGAACGCGGGGCGCCGGCGCTCAGCCCCGCACGGCAGCCGCGGATAGCCACGCCACGGCTCCCGGCGACGATTGAGCAACTCCACTTTTGGTGGGGTTCTTTTGGTTTTATTTCCTCCCCACGACAGCGTTTTCTGCCGGCTGTAGCTCCCCGCCCCGGCAGCGCGGGGTGGCATGGCGCAAGAGCCGCGCTCTAATTGTCACCTTGGTGTGTCAGGACTCATTCCTGATGGGGCGAGTGCTTGTTTCCACCGGGAACCGTGCCCACCCAGGATGCGGACAAGGGCACAACCCAAGCCCTTCGCCGCCTTGCTTCGGCCGGGAGCTGCTCCGGGAATTTTGGGGCAGATCCTGCTTTTATCCCGCAGTCGTGTCCGTGATTTTGCAGAGCAGGAATAAATCCCAAGGCAGAAACTGCTCCTTCCACCCAGCCCCGCCCTTATCAGGTTTCTCCAAAAAGATGCTTTCCCTTCATGCTGGATTTTGGCAACGCCTCCAGCTCATCCCTGAGACTGCAGCTCGCCCAGGGCCACCCTGGAGAGTCCCTAGGGCTGGAGGGGTTGTGGGGAGAGGGGTCCCAAGCCCCCCACCGCTCCCGCCTGCCCCAAAAGCGCTGGCGCAGCTCGGCGGGTGCCGGGTGGTGTTTCAGCCCGATTTCCCCATCGGGCTGACAGCAGGCGAGCCCCGGGGCAGGGCGAGTCCCCCCGGTTTGCCAGGCTTCCCACACACCTTCCCAGCTGCGCGATGCCGCGCTCGCCGCATCAGCTGAAAGGGATATATTTATGTTTTTCAACCGCGGCCCCAGCACCAGGGCAAACAGGAATGGCAAGTCAGCGGAGGCATTAAGGAGCAGCACCAAAACCGAGGAGACGGGAGGCAAGAACCCCGCAGATTTTTCTGAGCTGCTCCCCCAGCATCTCTCACAGAGCCGGGACCCCGTGGTGGGGTCGGGAGGATCTAAAAGACACCGGTGGTTTGTTCCTGCACTTTCCTGGCTCGCACAGATCCTCAGCTCAGCACTTACTCCTCACCCTGCTCGAGCTGCAGTCAGGCAACCAGCGCTGGGCCAGAAAATAATTAGGACTAATCACAACACCCAACAGCTGAGAGCAGGGGGAGCTTCCCCAGGTGGAAACCACGGCCACGGGGCAAGCAACTGGAGCAACAGGTGTCCCGTGAGCTCTCCTAGACATTGCAAAGCCGCGCTGGAGCCACCTCATGCTGCCAGCACACAGGGTTATTAAATGATGGCGTTTTTGGCAAAGGAGCAAGGCAGGGATGCTCCAGCGATCTCAGGTCAGATACAACTGCCCTATTCCTGTCTGCCCGGCCCGGGGATGGGGTGGGCTTTGCTCAGGGGGGATCCAGCAGCGAGCTGCAGCCCCGGCAGGGCTGTGCTGGCATTCCAGGGAGCCTCGGCGCTGCCCGGCCGAGCCGGCCCAGCCTGGCGAGCCGGTTGTGATGTAAAGCCCGGGGGTGGCAGCGTGGGTCCCAGCGCCCCAGTTCCCGGCCTGGAGCACGCCCCTGCTACAGCAAGAGCCAAAAATACCCTGCTCCCAGCTCCCAAACCCTCCTGCAAGGCTTGCAGGGTCCCCAGTCCCACAGCACTCCCCGTGCTCCTGTGTCACCTCAGGTATGGAGAACAGGTGAACTTTCCTGCTCTGCCTGCTGCTGGCTGAACACCCGGACGCTTTTGCCCACCTCCCTGGGTCCTCCACCACAAAAACCTTGGGGATGTCACATCTGGGGAGCCCAATGGGCCAAAACTGGGGTGCAAGGGGGGCTTTTCACTCAGAAACATGGGGGGTTTGCTTACAGGAGCAGGGCTGCACTTACTCCAGGGAAGATTTCCCCAGGAAGCAGTGACTACCCCCAGGCAAGGAGCCGAGGTTAGAAGCAGGCTTTTCCCAGCTTGCTTCCTGGGGATGGGCAGGGGATGACTCAGGGGTGGCCTGCAGGAGGATTCACTCCCAGACACCCAAAGTGCCCATGCTGAGAGGGCTCCTGAGGTGAGCAGAGCACATCACCCCACTCCCGTCCCAGAGCTCAGCAAGCCACAGCAGAGGCAGCTTCCTGCCTCCTGCAGCTCCCACGAGGACCCTCAGGAAAAAAGAGCAGCTTCAGGTGGCAGCACAGTCACTCTGTAGTGACAGCCAAGTGGCTTCCCCCAGCTCACACAGCAGCAGCCAGGCCCCAATACCAGGGGCATGAGAGAGAGCAGCTCCTCTGCCCCACCACTGCAGAGACACCCTGGCTTCCCTCCTTCCATACCCCAGCACAGCACCTGAATCCCTGAATCCCAGAGAAAGGAGGGAACAAACCCCCTTTTGCCCTGAGATCACCTTTGAGGGCGAAAGTTCCAACTCTCACCTCCAGGTGGGTAACACAGCAGTGCCACCTTCCCCAGCTCTCCTCTGCCCAACTCCAACACCAGAGGAAGCACATTATAGAGCTTAGACAACAAAGTTGGGAATAGTTCTGGGATTCAGCAGGGTTTTCTGGGCTCTCCACGCCCTACCTGCCCCCAGGCCTGGCCTTACCTTGGTAGGAGCCCAGGCACACAGAAATGATCAGCACCAAGCCACTCCATTTGCTCTCCATGCCGTTCCTAAGAGTCCTCAGTGGCTGGTTCCTCTCCTGTGCTGCTCCCAGACTGAGGAATCTTGGATGGGCTGGGAGAAGCAGTGAGAATCCACACCTACGCAGGGCAATTACCACACCCCTCACTTTATGCCTTGATTATAAAATCATCACCAGGGAGGGAGGGACCAGAGGCAGGCAGGTATTCCCAGGAGGTCAGGAGCAGCCCAGAACCTGCTGCTCAACGCTCACCTTGCTGCAGAGGGTGGGTACAGACAGGGAAAAACTGTCCCACAGGAAGGTGACAGCAAAGCTCCCTGCCTTTAAATGACATTTCTGAGTTTTATTTGGAATCAAGCAAGGAATGAGGCCACAGGGGAAGCCACTCTAAGTGCGAGTCAGCAGGGAAGGCCATATCAAGGAGTCCCTCTGGGGATTGCAACACGGGGCTGTTGCCTCACAGCAGGCGTTGTGTTTGTCCAGGGAAGAGAGAAGCAGCAATCCCAGGCAATCTTCCACCTGCTCAGCAGAACAAAGGCTTGATGGGACACGCAGCCTAATGGCAACCTGAATCCATTCAGGCCCAAATTCCCAGTGACAGCTTGGGATGTGCCTTCTCCTGGCCCTGCAGCCAAGGGGAACCTCAGTGAGAACCTTTGCCAGTGAGAAAAACGAAACACACGAATTTGTCGTTTTACAGAAGTTTTTATTGTTCATCAAGGAAGCCTTTGTGCAGAAAAAAAAAAAAAAGAAAAAAATCAAGACAATGTTCTTTAGAAAGCAACTGCACAGTGTTCAACCCCCCACCCCAGAGCATGACTCAAAGCAGGTCAGGTGCCACAGTCCACAGGAAGGGAGAAAACTAAAGGGACTCCCAGCAGCAGCACAGGACTTCCCCTGCTTCACCTTGCCCAGCAGGTCGCCAGCATGAATCCTACTAAAACCCCCAGGAAAATAAAACCTTCCCAACCTGCCAAGCTGTCAATGCAGCCCCACCTCCCCCCAAGAAAGACCCACAGCAGCCAGTTCACAACATCAAATGCCACCCTCTGTGCCGTGGTGGAACAGAACCCGTCCCTCCAGGGCAGTGGTGTGAAGGAACAGAGCCCAGCTCCTATCTGCTCCATCTCCCCCAGCTGGGACACACCACCACAACCACTGCACAAGCCTGCCAGGACAGAAAGCTGCAGTATTTTGTGTCTTTAGGGGAAATTTTGCTTTTTTTTTCCCCTCTTGTTTAAAGCCATGAGTGCTTTACCATTCAGGAAACAGGAGAGAACCACCTCTGTTGCCACCTGTCAGCACTGCCCAGGCTTTTAGTATCAACTAAAAACCTGCAGCCCAGTGGTTTTCCAATGAAAAATACTCTGCTTGCTGCTACAGCATTGTTACTGGAGCTCCTGCACATCCCACACACCACAGGAACAGCAGGAGTTACCAGCATCTTTCTGAACAGGACTGGAATTCTCAAAGCTCCACATCTGCCCAGCTGCTCCTTCCCAAAGGTCTCCTCAGAGCTACTTCAGTGCCTCTGCTTTGGGGATTAACTTGATCTGAAGTGCACACCCAATGCAGGGTCTGTCCCAAGCAGCACAAGCAGGATTCTCACTCCCAAGGACCCCTCACATCAAGGGCCTGGCATGTTCCCAGGGTAGCAGCCTTCCTTGAAGGCTTTTTGGGGGGGGATTTCAAGCCATTTAAGAGAAATTTCAGACAGGTGTGCAAGACAGGCTGTCAAGTGTGCCAGCAGAGCCTCAAATACCTACACTGCTCCTACCACCTGCCATCTCTGCTTGCTGCATTTCCCAACAGAAATGGGAACTCTGGATAACAACCCATACCTCCAGTTACTCAGCAGGGTGTCAGTGAGAGTGGGTGGGCAGCAGTGGGAGGTGCCCCAAGGCCTCACACCACCTCTCAAGCTTTAGATGACTGAAATATGCTGTGAAAGAAACAGCAGAGCAGGGAACAAACAGGTTACAATAAAACCCTGCTTTACCACAAACTCCACTTGACAAATTGACATATTCCCAACTCCTGCTGACTTGATCCTCCTCCATCTTCCAGCGACAGCTCATGCTACCTCCTCAGCACCCAGCCTGTGGGAAGCTGCAAGAACAAGCAGAATTGAGCAACTAGGATAAGGAAAAAAAAAAAGGAGTCATTCATTGCTCAGGTAAGCCAGCATGCTTCAGGAGATTGACATCCCACTGGACTGGGCTTGGCAGCAGAACACCTGTGCTGAGACCAAGTCCAAGGAAATCAGAAGGATGTGATGGAAAGCTGAGGGAGGGTTTTCCTTAGCTATAACAACACCATGAGCCACAAGCCTGATCACTCAAATGCAAAAGGCTGATCACTCAGATGCATCTTTTTAAGTACCAATGACTTTGAAAGTTAGCTGGGCACACAAAGCCCCCTCCTCTGCATCTGCAGAGCTTTGAAAATTCCAGCCAAAATGATTCCCAGATTCAACATTATCCCTTAGAGTTTCCATACACAGAAAATAAACATTCCAGCCAGATGTTAAAAATGCAAAGCATGTAAAATCTTCTCAATGCTGCCTACAGAAAGACATTTGAAAGTTTAGTTGCTATCTTGCTCTTTTTTAAATTAAGAGATAAGAGCCTTGACTCATTTCACCATCTCTGTCATTCTTTCCAGCACATAAAAAACCACTTCAGCTATCAATTAAAAAAAAATATAAATCTACAACACACTGACTATTTTTAGGAGCATAATGGGTTAAACTGTACAATCAGAAATATCTTTGTTAAGTCAACAATGAAAATCTGATCCTTCAACAGCAGCACTGCTACAGAAGAGTTACAACAAAGGAACTTGAAGGTCAAATTGTTAATGAGGCAGAGAGGAGGGACAGGTGAGATACAGCTCTCTGCCAACCTCGGCCCCCATTTCCTAAGAGCCATGGCAAACTTTCAGAACTGGAAATTCTTCTTCTAGTTCCACACGTGACGTTTGCAGTGATCAACAGCCTAAAGGGGAAGAAATAGCTGATATTAGTGGAAAAAAGCCAGTTTGCAAACAAGCAGCTCAACACCTTGTCCTGGGCCAAGATCTTGGGAGCAAATCTGGTTTTCTTAAACAAGTGATTTCAAAGAGGACTAGAATAAATAACATCCTGAGCCCCACCAGCCAGGAGCTTTAGGAAAGAAGGCTGATGACCCCTAACCATTAAGGCCTGGCAGAAAAAGCAACACTGGAAGCCAATTTTTAGAGCCTGCTGAGAGATTGTGACATGGTCTGTTGGCTGCAGGAACACTGACTAAATATAAAGCTGACACTGTACCTTACTGTAGATTCTGAAATACTAGCAGACAGGTGTGGGACACAAGAAGGAGAGGGAAATCAGCTTTGAGAAAGCTAAGAGCTATGAAACACCCTCTAATCAAACTAGCACCCTTTTGCTTTTTTTGAACTGGAATTCATTCACTTCAAAGAGCAGCAGAAAGCAAAAACAGCTCAGAAGGAGCTGTCAAAAACAGGAAACTGGAGGCAGAAGGCTGCCTTACGTACATTGCACTGGGCAGCAGTGTCCATGTTCTTACACCAGTAGCCAGGACCCCAGACACAGGCATCATTCCCCAGGAGAGGCTCTTTGGCTGACTCACACACTCCAAGTTTCTGGGAAAAGAGCAGCAGCACAGTCAGCACCTTTCTAAGCACAACAAGAGGTCTCAGTGTCTGAGCTTCCACCTGAGTGGGTGAGGAAGCTGCACTGGGGCAGCTGCAGGAGCTCTCACTGAGGTCACACCTGCAGCTGAAGCAGCAGCCACGTAACCTGACCCAGGGTAAAGTTACTGGAATTTCTTTGTATCAAGTTCTGAAAAACAGATCTTCTAGAGAGGGGCCTTTCTCAAGAAATGTCACTTTACCTCCCACCACATTGAGGGCACGTCACAGCCTGTCACTGAACATCAGCAGTGGGTAACCACTGGCAGCTCTCTCCCTGTGCTAGGCTGGCAGGCAGACAGCTGTCCCTTCAGGAAGCCCCAGGCCTTGCTCTGAGCATTCAGCATGTTGATTTTGATTCCAGCAGAGTTTCTGCACGCTGGGCACTGAAAGGCACCCAGGACAGTAGGCAGCACTCAATAAAACCAAATGCAATACTCACAGTGCAAACAAAAGTGGGATCCATCACCTCTGCCAAGAGTTGCACAACCACGGGTTCGTACTGTTCCACAAACTGCACACACTGTAACAAAACACAGGGTGGGAGAGATTCTCCTGCTGGGGCCTCTGAAAGCAGAGGAATGTGTGGTCTGCAGTGCCACCCCAAACACCCCAACAACACACCCCACAAGGTTCAAGCAGAGGCTTGAGCTCTGCACATGGCAAAGGAGTCAGGCACTAATCACACGACTGCATCATTGTTTCTGCTGGCTCATACCTGCCTGCAGCTCTCTGCAGACAAACTATGAGGAGATAAGGGGTCACAAGGAAAGAACCAAACAGGACAGGCTCTGGGAAAAGAACCAAGCAGAAGAAGCTTTGACTGCAAAGCTTCCCCTTTGATCGTGGAGATCACACCTGTCTCAAGAGGAAAGCACACAGAACCAGCTGGAGACAAACATCCTGAGCAGGGCAGCAGCAAGGACTCCCAAGCACTTGAACTCCAGTTATTGGCTCAGAAAAGGCAGCAGCAGGAGCACCTCCTGCCAGAACAGCCTCTCTCCCTCTAGTGGAGAGGAGAGGCTGGCTCCAGAGCTGAGGAAGATGCTGCTGCTCTCAGCAGAGACAAACAGCACCAATTAATAAACCAACCACAGCTATTAAACAGCCTCACAGCAGGAGGAGTTGCTCCACAGCTGCTTTAAGCCTCTATTTTCTAACCCCAGTAAACTCACAAGCAGTTGCCACTTGCTGACACTCAGCAGCCACCTAATAAGATTTTCAGGTAAATCTAATAAGATTTTCAGGTAAATCTTCATATCAGTGGTCTAACAGGTGTCCCACTGGAATTACATCAGCCTGCTTCCAATTACTTCATTAATCCCCTGAACAGGATCGGTGTCGAGGAAAAAAAAAACAAACCCAAAACCTCCAACTGTTGCCACCCACTGCTCTCAGAGGATTTCCAGGCAAACCTTTCCTGACTGCAAATTAGTACAACAATCCAGCCAGTCAATTCAGGCCCTTAAAAGCAGACATCTATTCAAGGGACTGCCAACTCCCAAGGATGGGAACTGAGCAAACCTAATCCCCCTGCACCCCAAACTCCTCCCAGCCTTTAGCAGAGAAGGCTGTTATAAAAACCAACAAGAGAAGCTGCTCTCTGCTTCTCCCAAATACTCTGCAAGATGTCCCTGCCTATGGCAGGGGGGTTGGAATTGGTTTTTAAGGTTCCTTCTAACCCAAACCATTCCAGGATTCTGTGTTTCATCCTTCTGTTCATCTCCATCTGCCTTGCCCTGACTGGAAGGCAGGCTATCACACAGCAAGGTCATTCACTTGCCTCAGATCAAGCCTTTTCCCCTTTTTTTCTTGCTCTACTGTACAGGAGAGATTTAGATACATATATACTGTTATGTTTTGGTGCTAATTAGTAAAGGGAAAAAAACTGTGGAGGATCAGGTTGCTGGACACAAGCCAGTCCCAGCTACACCTGTGGACAGTTTGTCTCCAGCCAGAGACAAGGCATTTGGCCAAACACAGAGACCTCTGTTAGGAGTACCTGGACATTTATAGCAGAAGTAGAGACACTTGAGAGATGGACCTAAAATTAGCATATAGACAGAACATCAGATGAAACATCCAGAAAATGAAATTAAGCATAACTGTCACTGTTAGGACCCATGTAAACCAAACAAATGAGCAGGGGCAGCTCCCAACCACCAGGACCATGGCTTTTTAGTCTGCCTCCTGCACAAACACCTTACCTGGTCACTGACAGACTCTGGCAGGAAGTGACAGACTTTTTCCAGTAAAGCTTCA
Source organism: Cichladusa arquata (assembly GCA_026413545.1). Lineage (NCBI taxonomy): Eukaryota > Metazoa > Chordata > Aves > Passeriformes > Muscicapidae > Cichladusa > Cichladusa arquata. The sequence continues at coordinate 1,676,587 of JAOTQP010000304.1, read as the reverse complement.
ATTTCAGCTGTCGTGGCATTCTTCTCTAGCTCTTTGTCTGCATAAGCCACCACCATCTTGCAGATATCACAGAAGCCACCTGCAGGTTTCACTACAACTAAGAAGGAAAATAAAAAACAAACCAAACATCAGTGCTTGGATAGCTCCCACAAAAAGAGAGGAAAGGAGGCAGTATCAGCCACGATCTCACCAGAGGTGAACCAGCTCATTTTGAACACTCATCACCCACCTGGCTGCTGGGGAAGCTTGCTGGCTGCACAGCATTTCAGCATGGCACACACAGCTTCAGGACTTGTTGCCTCCAGGAGCATGTCAATGACAGCCTGGCCATAGACCTCGATGAAGTCCTTGCACTGGTCCTTGACGCTGCCCGGGAACAGGCGGCACACCACCTCCATCTCGTGCACAATCTCCTCCTGAGGCACAGGGGAGCAGCAGCAAATGAGGCAGAGAGCTTTCACTCACTTCATAAGCACACCTTTCCTGTCCCAGCCAGCACAGAAACTTTGCTGTTGTGAAAACAGGCAATAAAACTGATTTTCCTTCCCCCTTGAGTGCAGCCAAAGCCTAGGAAGAGGCATGATGCCCACCACTCACACACCTCTGTCTTGTTGCTCTCCAAGAGGCCAGTCACTTCTTTCACCATGGTCTCACAGATTTCACACAAGGAAAAAGTCTTCTCTTGAACTGAGGCCTTCTGAGTACACAGCAGAAATACAATAGGTCAGCACTGGAGCACATCTGACAGGGACAATTCCTAACAGCATTTACCACACTTCTCAGTTCGGGCTGTATTCAAAAGGTCACAGAACCCAAAACCAACCTCAAAGGTCTCACTAAAAAGCCTGTCTGAATGAACAGGCATTTTGTATGACTAATTTTAAGACTTCAACCCCCAGGCTGTACAAGGAGTTGAATTTAGTAGGCACAAAGAAATAAGCAATCCCACAGAGACAGAAGTCAAGAGAAATTTATAGTGGTTTTTAAATACATTAATGGAGGACGTTTCCTAGAATTGAGAGCACCCTCCTGATTGCAAAAATAACCTTTGGAGAGGCCAAGATGCTTCTTCAAACTCAGAGTTTCAGCACTCTGACCCCTCATCTGTATATGCAGAATGGTGCCCCATTTTTAAAAGGGATCAAAGTATTACTCCAAACAAAGAGCAAAATTCAAACGGAGAATTTACATTTAAGGTAATTTAGGTCATTCAGAACTGCTGGAACAAGAGTTCCCCCTTCAATCCTGAAGCATTACCTTGTAGCTCTGGGTTGAGTGCAGGCTCTGCTGTTCAAAAATCAACCAGCTTTCCTACTTCACAAACCAGCAACAGAAACAAGAAAAGGCCAGGGATTTATATGCAGGGAGACTTGGATTATTCTGTGCACAAAAGCTCATCTTTTTCACCTTTTAGTTTCTTACACTAAAACAAAGTACAAAAAGCCCATCTTACCTCCACAATTTCCATTTTCACCTCATGAACCACCTGAGCTGGCACCAGAGGCTGAAGGGGAACAGACTTGACAGAAGAACAGAACCCAACCATGGCACAAATGTCCTTTGGTTGCTGGAAAGAGATGTATAAGCAATTTTTAAAAGTCTAGAAGTCTCTACCCTTTCTACAGAGCCTGTGAGCAGGCACAGAGAGCAAAATTTTTAAAGGCTCCAACACAAAGTTTCACTACTACTTCTACTTCAAGTATTGCCTAAGCATTTGGTAAGGTTATAGGCAGGACAGCTACTGGATGGGATTTAGCAGTTCCTGTTAAAGAGGAAGAGGTTAAAAACCCCATTTAAAAAACCATCTCCCACTTTGCAAGCCCTTCAAAAGGAGTTGACTTAAGAACTACCAACACCAAAACAAGCCACCAGCAGCATCACACCAGAGCTGCATCCACAAAGCTGCTCCCCAGCTTTAAGGGATCAGAGGAGAGGCCAATTATCCTGACTTCAGAGTCCACCCAAAAGCTGAGAGAAGTGCCTAGAAGAAAGAACCTCCTTCCTCATCCACAAACTACCTTCTTTAAAGCTGCCAGAAACATCACGTTCTGCAAACAGAAAGAGTTTCTCACATTACTGAACACAGCCTACAAGAAACAAAAGTTGAGCCTGTTAAAACCCAAGCCTAACAATTTGTACTGCAACAAGGGAACTTGCAGTGTTCTCACAGCAAGATAAAACAGCAAACAGAAACCAAGTCTGTAAAAAGCCCTTCTTTCTCAAAGAAATACACTCTTCATGCATTTCTTTTTTGAAACATACATTACTAAATGCACAGAAAAATGCCAGACACAAAGCAAACTGCTCTAAGGAGAATACCCAAAGTGAGAAAGAGCAAGACACAAAACCTCCATTTTCCCACCTAAAGTCCACTTAAGCTAGAAAAAGACACCCTTGGCCCTATAGGTAATTAGAAGATGATATCTCACCTTGCTGCAAGCTTCCTACAGCAGAGGCTTATCCCAGAGTTAATATTAATACATCATGCCATGATCTCATGCACAGGCAAAAGCAGCACCTCAGAGACACTGTGCTGCTTCAGACCACTCCAGGCAGCACCTTTAAGTCAAGCCCTTTGGTTCATGCAGTGTAAGAAGCAGTTCCAGGTATTAATGTTACAGCTAACACCCACATACACACACATTCCCTCACAGAGAGGTGACAGACACAAGGTCCCACAGGACAGGTTATAAATTAAAAGCTCAAATTGCTCTAGGAAGCCTTCATCTTTTCAGTTCATATGCTTCAAACATCTTTGCCATTGTCCTAGATTTAAAGGTTAGCCAAGGAAAGACCTGGGGACAGCTTTGCTCAAGCCCTTTTGAGCCCAGACTTTAAACCAGCAGCTGTCAGGATGCTGGCATGCTTTTTCCACATCTATCCTTCTCTTCTGTAAGAGGGAGGATATTTTCTGCTCTACTGGCCAAAGCATAATCAAGTTGAAACCTTAGTGGCACAAAGGACTGATGCACTGGAGGAAGCCTATAGTGTTTCTCTGTTTTAATCACATAAATATCCCTTGTATCTGTCAGCACTGAGTGCAATCACACCAAGTGTACAGCTAAGAGGGCAAGAAGTGAACTACAAGCCCTTTAAAAGCAAAGGGTGAACTACAAGCAGGCTATCACCACAGGCAAGTTGCTCACCTACCTGATCCTTCTGTTGACAGGGGAGATTGGAGACAGAGGAAGAAAGGAGAAATTGAAGATAACAGTTAAGAGAAAAAACACATCAAGCACTTGGAACTGCATATATTATTTCCACAGAGATAATGGAATATGGCACAGTCCCCACCCCAAAGAGCCTCAGCTACAGCAACTCACATTTAATTGCACAGTGCTAACCAGCATTACTCATCTGCAGTTATTAAGGCATCCTGGGCAGGTCACCTCCAGAGAGTCTGGACAACAGTCAGATGCACACAAGGTGCAGTCATATTCCAATTTCAGCTATTAACAACACACTGCATTGCAATGCTTAGAATGAGAAACTAAGTGCTGTTGGAACAAACACTGACTTCCCCCCAAAACGTTTAAGAAACAGGATGAGCTTCTGAGTAGCCTTTAGCAACTGGAAGCAAAAAAAGGCCACTATGTTTCCAAATTCAGGTGGTTCAAGTCAGCCTCATGTTCGCCTGTACTTTGTTATGTCACCTGTGGTATCTCAGACTGCACTAAGGAAAGGCTTAGCCATTTTTTAAAAGACCCTCAGCTCTCAGGATTAAAAGGTGCTATGTAGGAGGTAAATGTATGTTGCTGCAGAAGGTACCACTCACTTTCCAGGGCTCCTGTCAAGAGCCCAGAGAGCAGGAACCTCGAGACAGCAATTCCAGAAGGATGGTTAGCCTTGCTTCCAGGAGACACCTTATCTCTCACACGTGAACTAATTTTGCAATATTGCAACAAAGCTAGCTCTAATATCCTTAACACAGTATTTGGGGGAGGGGGGAAGTGTTGTGTAAGCACAGGACTGAGATAAAAGAATATAAAGGAACATGTGTCATGTATCTTTGTATTTCAAAGGATTACAGTGCCTTCTGCACTGCAGAAGTGGTTATAAAATGGAAGGAAATGTGCTAAGGAAAGCATCCTGAAACTGAAATCACTATCCAATCAAACACCAAGTTCAAAGCATTAACACCAAGACTTAACAGCAAGGGCTCTCCCCAAAGTTTTACTGCAGTGCATGTGTTTCCTGTTTCCAAAGAAGTTAGCTACACAAGCCAGAAAAAAGAACTGAGAGCAAATACTGCACTCTGCTGATCTTACCATGTGCATCATCATCTGGATGGCCAAGTCAGAATACTCAGAGATGTAGGTCTTGCACTGCAGAAAGCAGGAAAAGAAAGACTCGTGACTACCAAACCACTCATGCTGTAGAGTTAATCTGGAATTTTCTAATACATCTCAAGGTATTAATTTATCTGCTCTACTGCATAGCAACAGGGCTTTCAGGGCTTGGCCCAAATACAAGATGGCATTTCAGGTTACAAAACTGCTGCACAGATAACTGTTTAACCTTTTCTCTTCCTCTCAGGGCAAAAAGCAACCACATCACCCACCTAGACCATTTTAGTGAAAAAGGTCTTTAAGGGTTAGAAGCAATCTGGAGTCTTTCTCCTCCTCCCCAGTCCCACACATCCCACTGAGCATGAAGTTTACTTTCCTGACCATGAAGTTTACAGTTTCAGTGTTGTTATTGTTATACACATGCATCAGAGTCTCCCTCGTGATATTAAATAGAGAATATGATTAGGGGATTAAGGCACTGAGCAAACTATTTCATGTTTGCTTACAGGAACAGAATTTTTCCATAAAAGAGGATAGTTTACCATATCGGACATCCCCGGTCCCAAACGGTCACACTCCTCCTTGGCATGAGCAACCAAAGACTTCACAAAAGAGGAGTTTGTCTTCACAGCTTCCTGAACATCAGTGACCAGCTGAATGCAATCTTGGCACACATCCCCACTGGCCTGGACAAAGAGTGAAAGGAAACTGAAGCTGACACAACTTCACATGACATGTTTTAGAAGCTCCTGACACTATCAAGTTTTACAAGCTATTCTGAGCTATGTACAAACCCTAATAAATTTTAAAAAATAATAAAAAACTCTGGAGAATACTCTGAAGCCTGAGCTAGTAGGGAGAGGAGCTACTGCTGGTGTGTGCACCAGCCACTAGATGGAGATTAGGCACCTACTTGGCTCCAAAGCTGAGATAATAGTTAAGATACCCAATCTTCAAATCTTTTGGTTTTGTTACAGACCACAGTGGGGAGGTTTCTAAATCTGGCATAGATCTTACCTGCTTCACCCACAACTTGTTCTCAACCCACTCATAGCTCAACTCCCATGCCCTGGCTTGCTGTCAACACTCAGCCTCTGCACCCAAGTTCATTGCCTCATCTATTCCTCTTTGTCAACTACTTGCTCTTTTCCAATCCACTCTGTCACCCCCACATTCAGAGACACATGCATCCCCTGAGGGGCACAGCTAGCAGGTTGCTCAAAATATGGGAAGAGCTGTTCTTCCTTTGAACCCTGGTGCCAAGCTTTCTCTCAGAAGAAATTCTTTCCAGCAAGACCTGCTTGATTACCACAGTCCTGGATGGCAACAGCACAGTGCAATTTTTTTGTGCTCTTTACAGACTGTAGAACTAAATCCAAGATTATACATATGGTCCATGCTAGAACAGCCCTGGCACCCTTACCTTAGGTTTCTGCTTAGGCTTGTCCTGAGGGTAAAGGAGGAGAGGCACATTAGCCATGAATGGGGATGCCAGCTCAGAGAAATCCAGCTCTGGGATCTTGTTGGTCTGGAGCTGTTTCTGGAGCTTCATTGCTGCAAGGTGCTTCTGAAGGGACTGGCACAGAGCAAGGGCACTGCACACAACCTCAGGTTTATCCTGGAGGAGACAAAATACACATAAAGCTCCAAACTGATGTCACTTTTAAAGTTCTGAGTAGAGAAATTCAGGCATCAACAGGAGCACAACTTTTAATACCAACACCTGAAAATCATTATCTACTTACAAGCTCTTCCTTGATCATATCCATGATAACTGGTAGGTAGGAATCCACAATTTCTTTGCACTCAGAGACGAGGCCTGGGTCAGGAAGAAACTCACACGTCTTTTCCAAGTAAGAGCGGATCTCATCCTGTGAAAGATGAGGTGAGCAGGGATGGATTAAATCTCTCTCAAATGCTCCTTCCATTCCCAAAATGCACAGTACAAAGCCTGAAACAAGCTCCTAGGATTCAGGCAGCTGCAGGTAGCAACATGCAAAACTAGAATGAGGTTCTACACTACAGATACATTTTCCCCAGTTCTGTACCCTTGATGAGACCCTGCCACAGCACAAACATGTCACAGTGCTTGTGTGGCCTGCACACTTCAATCTCACCAGAACAGAACACTTACAATTAAGAGGAGAAAGTGAACTTCTGGCTCATGGGACAGTGACTTGTTTATACAAAGTACCCACAGGTTGACAAAAGAAAAAGGGAAGCAGTGCCCACAAACCAAAGCAAGGGCAACTTGGTGTAACCACCCACTCCTAGAAACTGCAGCACCCCACCTTTTAAAATTGATGCTCCACTGGCACAAGAACAACTTTATTAAGCATCTACAGTCAAACAGGGATGTATTAAGGCATGGGGGCTCTAGAATTTGCTAATTTCTAAACCAGCAGAGGCTGTTTGAAAGCTTTTTCCCATGCACTCTAGTCCCTTTCAACATCTGCTGCTTATGTTAGGAAAACAACACAGACTATTCTTCCACCCCCTCACCACGAGATCTTGAAACCAAATAGTGCTTTGGGGTGAGGAGAAAAGGAGCTCTGCTTACCTCAGTGCCATTATCCTTCAAAACTTTGCCAGCAACAGTCACAAGCTCCTTACACAAGTCACAGGGAATACTGCTCTGGAGAGAGAAGCACAGAGTTACTTAGAGAAAGAATTAAATGCCTGTAAGAGCAGAGTGTGAACAGCAACACAAAGAACAAACATTACATCTGGAATTAAGGAAGAAACACTGGTTGAGGCCAGGGTGGGAAGAGGTATTTTTAAACAAAGACTGAGACTATTTCAAGCATGTCCAGCTCCAGTTTCACCAGCAAACCAACACTGTATGAAGAAGCTGGCATGCTACCACTTGCTCGTTTCACCTCCTCCCAGTCCTTTGAAACAAAGTTGATTGCCCCAAGATGCCCTCTTCTTTTACCTTTTCCTTCAGAGAGTTCACACTTGCTAGAAATCTTAGAACATTTCAGGCTGCTTCAACCATTGTAGCTGTGCTGACATTCCCCCCTTCACTACTTTTCCTTAAACTGAAGTATCTCTGCATAGACTTGCATAGCAAGTGTGGACTGTAAGAAAAATAGCTTTTTCTCCCCTAGAAAACTGAAAAAAATACCCAAATTACAGTCAAAGCAGTAGTTTGTAAACTACAGTTACAGTAGTCTAGTAAAGCAGCCCTCACATTTAGTGCAAATGCAACTTGAAAAGCTGCACTAAATGTAACATTTGTACTATTATTTACTGTTGTGCCTTCCATGATTTAGCATATGCTGTAAATATAACATTTGTACTATTATTTACTGTTGTGCCTTCCATGATTTAGCATATGCTGTAAATGTAACATTTGTACTATTATTTAGTGTTGTGCCTTCCATAATTTAGCATATGCTGTAAATGTAACATTTGTACTATTATTTAGTGTTGTGCCTTCCATGATTTAGCATATGCTGTAAATGTAACATTTGTACTATTATTTACTGTTGTGCCTTCCATGATTTAGCATATGCTGCATCTTTCTGGGAATTTTAGCCTTTGAGAAAAACCTAAAGAAATACACAGCTTTTTCATAACAATTGCTCAAGTTCAGAAAAGACTCCTATGAACTAGGAGTCAGTAGCCACGTAGAAGAACAAGTGAAATCCACTAGCTCCATTCCATACATTGCTGGGTGATTGTGCAACAGGTCACGGGAGAAGTCAGCAGACGAGTTGTGCAAGGCACAAACCTTTACCCAGCACGGCAACCTCGGCAGGGCCTGATGCAGCATTTAGCTCCAACCAGAGACTTGAGAAATCTCCCTCAGCATGTGGAAAGCAGCAAGGTGGGCTGGGAGCTCCCAGGGGCCAGCACTTACCACGACAGGCTTGTTCCAGACGTTCTGCTGGCAGTGTTTGACTGCCCCGCACTGCGATGCCGTGCGGATGCTCTGGCACCACACCTCCGGCCCCTTCACACACTCCTTCTGCCACAGCACGGGGCTTGCCAAAGCTGCCACAGAGAGAACAACACATTTTGAAGCATATTTCAATCCAGACGTTTTTGAAACACAGGTTAGAGTCAAAGAAAAAAAAAAAAAATGGAAAAATTGTGAAGGTTGAAGTTCCCGCATCTCAATGGTCAATTCCCCCTTCATCCACTTTAAAAAAAAAAAAATAAATAAAAATCCCAAAATACAAAATCTCACTTTGAACTACCAGAAAAAATTCTCAGCACAGAACTCCACCCTACAGACAGCTGATTCTCAAAGCTACAGCCTCCCTGTTCTCCTGTCCTACTGGCACTCCAGCTCTGAACCAGCTTGTAATCGCTGCCTGCATTCCTCCTCCCACATGGAGCATCCTGTTCTCACACAGCAAGGGAGAGAAATCCGACAGGAGCCACAACAATGTACACACTGCATGGAAGACTTAACAGCAGGTACAGACCAAAACACTGACTGTAAACAGCTTAAAGAATGTTCTGCAGGAATGTGCTCTCATACTTTTTAAACCCACTAAATCTTACTTCCTTTTTTTCCTCTTGGTCAAGTCTTCAGCTGTGTACAGAATAATCTGTGGGGGTGAAAAATGTACCAGTCCCTTTTTGGACATGACCTCCCATCCCATGTGGGATTGCCGTGCAACCTATGAAGTTTTCAAGTAAGATACAGAATATCTTTTCTGGACAGTCCCAGAAATTAAATGTAAAGTATCTGCACTATGTGTACACAGTAGGACAAGTGATTCAAACGCATGTTTTTGCTGACTTTCCAAGCTTCTTTATTTTTTTAAATTGTGCTGTCTGGACCTGATGCTCAGCATCTCCCTGTTTCTAAAACCATCCTAAGCTCTGTTTCTTCAGGAGACAATGCCCTACATTGCACTAACCAAACAAGAAACACCTCCTAAAATCCTACAGCATGCAGGCTCCAAAGAAATCCAACATGGTCCAATCCTACAAGGCATTGATTCCAAAGTTTCCAAAGGTTTAAAAAAAAAAAAAATGCAAAATATAAACAGGCACCTGTTCAAACCTATTAGCTGTACAGGTGTTCTCTTGACATCAATGCTGTTTGCACATCACAAAACCCTGCAAAATTACTCTGTTAACCAAGAGGCAGGAGTTCAGCAATTTCATTCCTATGAAGCTTCTAGTAAGGTTACAGCAGATGAACAATCACTTTCCCATTTCTCATGCCTTGTTCTAGGCAATTAGAGGATCGATTTAAAGCTCAATTACCAGTACATCTACAAGGTACATGGCCACCACTCAAACAGCCAGATGAAAACACTGCTTTATAGGTGATACTCTGCAGCCTTCTCAGCTGTTGATTTAGAAAGCCTGTTTACACTGGATTTCAGAGGAATGACCCATTTATTTTAAGAAAAACGTGCTTTGCACACCTAATTTTTACACAAGAGCTTGAAGCTTGTCATCCTCTCTCCCAGTAAAAAGCCTTCATTGCATATTCTTCTTGAGCAGGACAGCACACTGGTAATGCCTGGGAGACTGCAGGAATAAGACTTCAAAGCTTCTAATAATGTATGGTTAGCAAAATATTTACAGCCTATTCTAAATTCCAGCATTATTGATCTGGAAGCCCTAAGAATAGTTAATTTTCAAAGTCAGACTGGCCAGCCAGAGAGCTGTCAGCTCTGGCAGGGTGACAATAAACAAGAACACACTTGGTTGAGGGAAAGTTATTCTTCCCTTTCATATACTGGCATTGAGCAGTGGTAGGAAAGCTCTGGAAAGCAGAGTCAAGCCCTGAATGAAGTCAGTCAAGACTTTAAACAGTAGAATCAAGGCTTCCCAAATATTTACAAGTACAACTTTTAACCTATGCCTTTATCAAAAGACAATTACTCCTCCTACATTGAAACTTACTGTAAGCTACAAAACTGAACTATACAATCCAATAATAGTTATTCCAAGCAGTCTCTCAAACTCTTGATTTAGGAGAGTGTTTTAAAGCCAAATGGAGGCATTCATGCTGTAACCTGCACTGGTTTGATCAGGCTCTTTGTGAGCTTTCAGGTTTTGTTTGATTTTTTACTTTTAAGATTCTCTCACCGTGTGACTTTTCAGGTCTGTACCAGCTTCAGCACAATGTCTTGTCCCTTCTTCCTCACAGCCTTAACAATAGATCATTATTGAGTGTATGACAAAAATACTATGCTTCAGATTTCTTTTTACTTATCAGCTCTGCTGGCTGTTTGTCAAGACAACTCTAAATTTAATGTTTTCAGTACAGATCTTCCCAGTCAGACAGTGACTAAGCAAATTTGTTTGTCAGAGCCATGCACGGCTGGCACATTTTAGAGCAGCCACAGAGCAAAGATGGCACACACTAATCATGGCTTCTTTTCTGACCTTCCACAGCGACTTCAAACACAGTTAAATTTTTATTCCTCTGTTCTGCATTATGGGGAACTACTTTTGTTTGAAACATTCTATCTAATATGAAAGGATGCAACTTCATTGCAACAATATCCACCCTCCCTTTCAGAACATCCTGGGAAAAACAGAATGCTCTGCATTAATTCAGATACTGCAAAGAATAGCTGGAAACTCCCTACTGTTACAGCTTTTTCCCTTTTAGCTTGCTCTCCTAAGTATGAAACAGAATTTTTCCCTCATATATTAACTTACATTACAACAAAAGCAAACGTGCCAGTGAAGTGAGTTAAGACCTTGTGCTGTCTCAGTTTTGAGTTTTAACTCTTTCCTCCAAAAGGCCTTTGCTACAAAAGGAGCAACACTGTAACATGGTATTTAACATTGCAGCAACCCAAGAGAAAGCAAAGCACCGTCAGTTACCTCACACAGCTCTCAGAGCTCTATGGATAAACCCAAGGAATTATTTTCTTTGCTATCTCTGGCATCTCTTATCTCATACATAGTTCTTTACCTGAGAATATCCATTTTTTAGTAGATTTCTCCTTCTCTGCAGATCAGCTCTCAACAGTCACATGTCATGCCCACCAAGACCTGTCCCCTCCACTGCCTGAAGTTCTTGCAAGCCATTATTTTTAGAGCATCAAACAAGTTTATCTGTAAAGGCCAAGGTGTTTCTTTACTCATCCTCTTCACTGGTTTCTCCCTGCTTGAGCCCTTTCAGATGTGGCTTCTTCAATTTAAGGAAAAAATGCCTTTGCTTTACCAACTTTATCCTAACACACAGACACAAATTTGGGAAGTAGAGGTGATGGTTCCCTTAGAAAATATCACCTTTTCCACTTGGCTTATGGAGCCATGCATGTGAAAGCACAGCTCAGTTCTTCCCTCCTCTCCAGGAAACAGGAACCTAAAAGGAAGGAAGCTCATAATGTCAGGATTATCATTCTGCAAGGACAGCTACAGGAAAATTGCTAGGCAATTACCTTTCCTGGAAAACAACTTCCCTTCCCTCAAGCATTTGTCTCAGTCTTCTTTCACAGAGAGCCAGGCTGAATCTTTTACCCTAGATTCTCAGAAAACATCCTAAGAAATCCCCTCCAAAGCTGCAGTGAAGCTAAAAATGAGACTTAAAAGTTAACACCTTATATAAGAGTCAATTCTGAGGGGCCAGGCCAGATTCCCTAAAGAGCCAAAGGATGAACCAGAAACACAAAAATCAAAGAAATTCAACCTGAAGACTCCAGCATCCTCCAAACTCCAACTGCTACAAAAACCCCTGGTTACAGACAAATTGACCTGTAATTTGGTAAAAAAAATATACAAGGAAAGTGTTGAGCTGCTGTTCAACTCAATGGATTGAAGCAAAATATGAAGATCATTTAGGGTGCTGTCAATTCTTATGCTTTTGTGACAGCCCAACCTGCCTAAGTGCATTAACCTATTCATCAGGAAGGATGTTACTCCCTGGCTGCCCTACTTACAATGTTAAAAAAAATATAAAAATAATTCATTATCTCCCAGAGACACCACAGACCAAGAGAATGCATCAACCTCTGCCATCTGTGCTCTTTGGGACTTGTAAAAGCAAGGCCTGCTTAAGTTAAAGAAGTCAAGAGGGATCAGCTTCTCTTCATCAAAGTTTACAAAGTGTCAAGAAGTGAAGGAGTGACCCCAACCTGAAGTTATCTGAAGGGCTCAGTACTCCACAGCCTCTCTGGCCAGTTAATGAGTAAAACTTCAAAAGTTGTAACCACATCACACACCAGTGACTCCTGCCAAAGGGCTCCTATGCCTCTGGATTAATGAGCAGTCAAGTGTCCATAATACTGAGGGATTACAGGTAAATTGAAGAAAAATTGGAGGAAATGTGGCTAGCTGTTACCAGCATTCCAGTTAAAAACCTTCCTGTCCAGCATCTACTGATGAAAAACCAAGCTTGAAACATTTCTAACCAGCGTGATGGGCAAGAAATGAGTTTGTAGTTAACACCACAACCAGGCTCCTCCTCAAAGCTGGGAACCCATTCTCATTTTGGCACACTGCCTCTGCCTCAGGCACTGCCTTGTTTCTCTCACCAGAACACAAGCATGGCAGGAGAAGCAGTTTGTGCAGGTACAGCAATCACAATAAAATTAAAGAGAGCAGAGAACTGGATGAGCTGGGACAGTAAAATCACCTCTATTGGCCCAGCAAATTGTCCCAGGTAATTGCAAAGGTTGCAAAAGAATAATTTCCAAGTTGGCCAGATGATGCCAAGCAAGGCCTGACTGCTGCCTGAGAGTTTTTCCATGGCAGAATCCAGAAGAGATAAGTGGATGGATGTTCTAGGGCACCTGGTAGTCATCAGGAATAAATGGCCTCATGCAGTATGCTAAGATATTCCCAAAAAGTTATGAGCTGCATTTTTCCTTGAAGCAGATGCCCGTAGAAATACTCTAAAATGTTTGGGGCATGCTTGTGGTCCATCCCCACTCTTTCTGGTTTTGTTCTGAAGGGTTTTTTTGAGGGGATGCAGGGGACAGATTTCATGTGAGAAATCCTGTATTTAACATTCCTTTTCCACCAGACAAATACACTCACAGCAAAAACACTGGGAAAATCTGCTATCAGGCATCTGAAACCAAACATTGCCCCATGACCAGATACAGAAAAGCACTGCCCTAAAATACATACACACACTTCAACACAGCCTTTTTAATTGCAATAGGAACTCTGATATTTTAGTAGGAGCAAATGAATTGCATTTAAAAGCTGCTCCATTAAAATAAAGGAGAGTAAATCCTTGAAGAAGAAACAAAGTCTTTTTTTTTATTTCACAGAGTTCTAAGGCGTTGCCCCAACCTGCTTTGAAGAATGAGATCTACACCAGATACTGCAACAAAAACCCACAGCAGGCAGCAGCAACTGGTCCTGCTTCCCCCACAGATAAAAGAAATCAAGACGTCCCTGCATTTTATACCAGAGGAGCCTTCCCTGAAATAGCACAGCCGAGCCTCAGCTGACATCAGGTGACACATCCCGTTTTGCTGACAAGCTCCCTCTCCCTTGCTCCGCCCTCCACATCCCCTGGGTTTTTTGGAGGCTCCCGGAGCAGCTCCAGCACACACCGGGGGCTCGGGCAGCTCTGGCGGGCGTGGCCAGCTGGCTCAGCTCCTCCAGACACAACCAACAGCAGCTCTTTCTATTTATACCTGCCCGGCAAACACGGAGGGGATTGTGCAAGGGCAGGTTTACACAGGGCACATGACTGCTGAGCTATCAAAGCACCGGCCTGACGCCACGGCTACTCCTCCAAGAAAACAGGAATTTTATTTCTATATAACCACAGCACCATTCAGCTTGGAAAACTAAAGATGATCAAGTCCAACCTGTGACCCATCTCCACCTGGACACAAGATTTGAGGTGTGGTCACACCACTGCTGGCACAAGCACCTTCCAAATTCTCCTAATTTAATCTGGGCTGCACCAGCCTGCCTTTTTTTTTTTTCCTGTTAAAACCACATTTATAGCAGAACAAGCCTGCAAACTACAGATCAGCCCAATTATCTGCTTTATCCATATCCTCAAGAAAATTCAAGCCAGGCTAACTCAGCCTACAAACTTCCTGTCCCCAGATGTTGTGGCCATTGTTTGCTAGAGGAATTACACATGAACTTACAAGGTATTTTAGGGGAGGGTGGGGGGGGGAAATAATTAATTTATTTGCTTAAAAATAATAAAA
>JAOTQP010000304.1:1612834-1646473 GCA_026413545.1 Cichladusa arquata | reverse complement strand
GAGGGAATCAGGGAGGGAGGGAGGGAGGGAGGATGACAGCACCGTGAAGAAAAGCAGGGGACCCGCTGCTCTCTCTCTTCCTTCACGGCAGGACCGGGCGAGCTCGCCGCCGCCGGGTAGGTGCAGCGGGGGTCGGGACAGGGAGCAGCCGAGGGCCGGGAGCGGAGGGATGGGCAGCGGGAACCCCGGGGCGAGGGGGAGGATGGCGGCGGGGATCGGCTCTTTCTTTCCCGGCACGGAGGGGAGTTGCGGGAAGTTGGGCGTGCGAGGAGGGGCCGCGGCCCCGAGCTCCCCCACCCCGGGCAGGGGCAGCGGGGAGCCCGCGGCTCGGTGGCCGCATCCCCCCGCGGGGCGGCCCCGGGCTCCGGCGGCTCCTTTGTGCGCCCTCCGGGCTCGGCCGCTCCTTTGTCTCGGTGCGGGGCCCCCCGCCGCCCGCTCCCGCAGCGGGGCAGCGCCGGCGGTGCCTCCCTTCCTCCGCTGCCTCCCTTCCTCCCCTCGGCGGACAGCCGCCGAAAGTCCTCCCAGCACATGACCGCTCAGCAGCTCTCCCCGTGCCTTTCTTTCGGGGGAAAAGAAAAAAAAAAAAACGGGATTAAAAAAAAAATCAATGGAATAGGATCGAGCTCTGCGACGGCCGGAGCAGAGCGCGGCTGGGGCGACAGAAGGAGACTTTGGAAAAGGAGAGTTTCTCCCAATCCATCCCGCAGTTGCATCATCCGTCCTGTCAGCCCCTAGCAGGGAGCACTGGAAAGTTGTTCGCACCCTTTCCCCCCGTGTCCCGGGGCCGGCTCCCGGCTAGCGACATTCCTGCCGGGGCTGGGGCTGTGGCACCCTCGCGGCCTCAGACGGGGCCCGGATGGTGTGGGGGTGCCCTGGGGGGAAAAGGCCATCCCAGCAGAGCCCCCCAGAGCTGCCGGGATTTCAGCACTGCTCCCGGCCGCGCTGGGGAGAGCTGCCCGCACCCCACTGCCTTTGCACCGAGCCTGGCGTTGGTGCCTGGAGGAGAACGTCTCCTTTTCCACAGCCAACGATCTACAACGCTACACCAGGACAGGGATTCAACTCTGCAATTTCCCACATCTGCCATGTTGCTTCAGCGAACTGCTCGATTTCACACCCCCAGTCTCCCTGTGCTGACTCCAGCACAGGTCACCGTCCCCAGGGCCAGCATCTCTTGCCACCAGTCCCTTCTGCATCCCAGGACGCCTGGGTCGGGCTGAAAGGGGAGCAGAGGCGGGCACGGCATCCCCGCTTTTGGGGTGGGCTCGGCGGAGGAGCTCCCAGGCGAGCGTGGAGCAGTGAGGGGAAGCAGTGTGGGGCGGTGGGAGGGACCGTGGGCTCCTCGCCCCGAAGAAAGGGCTCATTGAAGCAGGCACGGGCATTTGCGGTTCCCAGCGTGGCCGGGGGCCGCCGGCACGCACAGCAGCCGGCATTGTGCCACCGGCGCCGGGCTAAAACGCTCTCACCCATCTTGGTGGTCTGCTCTGTAGCCCCCCTCGCTGCCCAGCAGTTTGGAGTATTCAGTCGCTCACCTTCGCTGCAGGTGGTGCTGCAAACCCCACCCAGCCCTGTCTGTGGTTTCCAGCGGGTTGTTTCAAGGTTGAAGGTGTTTTTAGCCGGCTCCTGGTCCAGATCCAGCTCCAGAGGCTGGTCCCTGCCTGGCAGATGCATTGATGGCTCTGAGTTCCATCAGGTTCACCAGGCGCAGGAGCAGCAGCTCTCCTCTCTGCTGGGTCAGGAGAAAACACTTCTCTCCGAGGTTAGGGAGAGAAATTACCAGTCTGTCCCAGCCATGAAGCCTGTGCTGCTCCTGTCACAACATTACTGTGCCCTCACCAGCCTCTACTCACCTTCTGCTCAGTGGTTTTTGGGAGATAAGGAATAAGGACAGCTCATCTGTGTCATCACAGAGAGCAGGTGGGACAGTAAAGGACAGGAGATGCCCTCGTGCACCTGGAGCCTGAGAGCTCCTGCAATGAAAACAAATTCGATTCAGTGGTGCCTGTTTGTACCAACACCCGCTCCTGCTGCTGCTCCTGAGTGTAACCACTGAGTCAGAAGGACTTTCCATTCCCAGCCTTCTCCTCCAATGGGCAGTTTCCATTTCAACTTGATGAGGCTTGTGACTATTCTCAGTGACTTTATAAACATCGTAGGAAATGACTTTTTTTCCCCCTCTTTTTTTTGGCTTGACTGGACATGTTTTTAACCAAAAAAATACCTGCCTGGAGAGGCTCCTTAGCTGCGCCTCAGGGCAAACCAAAGCAGGGCTGTGCTCGTGCCATGCCTTGGAGGACAGCCAGGACCAGGATGAAAATTGCTGGGAGATGAAAGCAAAGTGGGAAGCTCTGGTGGCACGTTTCCCAAGGCCAGCCTCGGGAGGAAGTTGGGAGCGGAAATAGTTGAAAGAGTAAATACAGAGGGCTTTTTTTTCCCCCAGGTTGCAGACAAAGAGCAGCACGGAGAGCAGATAAGCCCGTGCTCCTTATCTCTTTGTTGTTCCTCTCCTGTGTGTTGCTGGTCCGAGTGTCTGCTGGAAGTCTGATGAAGCAAAGGACTGTGGAGGGGATTATTCAGAGCAGCAGCAGCAGCACTGAGGGCAGTGAGCTCAGCCACAGGTCACTGTGGGCTTCCATGGAGGGATGCATGGACAGAAGGACCTCAGGCAGGGAGGAAACTCTTGCACGTGGGTGCTTCATTGCCTTTCTGTGTCCAGAGCTCAGTTGTTGCCC
The DNA here is from genome assembly GCA_026413545.1 of Cichladusa arquata. Lineage (NCBI taxonomy): Eukaryota > Metazoa > Chordata > Aves > Passeriformes > Muscicapidae > Cichladusa > Cichladusa arquata. The sequence goes on along the minus strand of JAOTQP010000304.1, from coordinate 1,643,741 downwards.
GTTGAGTCACCTGAGGAAAATGTGACTTCATCCAGTCTCACCTCCAGCTGGCTGCCCCTGGCAGCCACAGGCATCTTTCTTTCCTGGATCTCACCTGGAGGGTGTTCAGGGCAGCCAGAGTTGGGGAATGAGGGCCCCAAGGCTTTGTGTGAGACCTTCCCTTTCCCAAAACTGAGCTGAAAACCCCTGCTCTGCTCTTCCAGTCAGGCAGTCCTGTGGAATGCCCTGCAGAAGGATGACAGGAGCATCCCTTCCCTCCTTCCTCTCACAGGGCCTCTGGTTAACTTAACTTGCTAGTAGTGGCAGATCCCACCTGGGCAGATTTGCATGGAAACAAAATCCCCAACACCACCCAAAAAAAAGCTCCTTTCCTGGCTTTAACTCATCTGGGAAATAGATAAATCCTGTTATCATCTCCACAATGGGAATTGCAGCCGTCCCTGCTGAACTGAAAAGCACTTCCAGCCTGAGGGATAGGAAAAGGCAAGGAGCAGCATCTGAGCTGTGGGTGCTGCCATCTGGGGCATCTCAGTTTAATAATTCCTGGAAATGATTCTGCTTATCTTTGGGACATGGAGATGCTGCTTGCAGTCTCCAGGGATGATGTCCATCCATCTGCCTGCTCCCACAGGTGCATTCCCCAGGAGTGGTGCTGTCAGAGCACCCTGGGGCAGCAGCAGCAGCATCCCGATGGCTCTCCTCATCCATCCCATCCTCATCCAGCAGGGGAACGCGCGGGGGACACAGAGCCCCTCTGTTCCCGCTCACAAAGGGGCGCTTGTGGCTTTGCACTGTGCCCCAGCCGGGCTGCTCCTCACGGGAGGAAGGGATTTAGGATGCCAAGCGGCCCCAGGCAGCCTCACCAGGTCACCCTGGTGTCCCCAGCCCTGCCGGGGCCCCCGCGCCTGTCGCTGCTGCCCCGCGGCTCCCAGGCAGGACGTTTGCAGCCGGCTGTTTGTTTAATGAATTATGTCTGCCCCGGGCCTGTGAGCCGGGGTTTTGCCGGCGCTGCCCGACATGGTTCTCTGTGTCATCCCTGTGAATAATTCCTGGTCTGTGGCTCATTTGTGGTCAGGCAGCTGAGGGCATTAGATGGGGAAAACCGCTGGCTGGCTTTGCCCAGGGATTTGTCTGAGGAAGCAGTGGATGCCATCCTCTGTGCAAGGGGACTGTCCCCAGCCCGGGACTGTCCCTAGCCCCAGGCGAGGGCAGGGATGCAGATCACCGCCCCCTTGGGATGCCGAGAGACGCGGCCGCACACCGAGGACTTTGTGTATTTGATTTTTTTTTTTTCCTCTTGGTTGCTCAAATACTCCGACAAGTCCTGTCATCGAGGGAGCACGACCGAGGAGGGGGGATGTGGGGAGTGGCTGGCGAAAGACACCTGCCCCGGCGGCGTGATGACAAACTAAACTAACAGGGCTGTTAAACACACACAAACACACGCACACACGTGTGCCGGGGATCTTGAAAGCAGAGAGCTGGGGAACCACGGTGGGAGGGCTCTGGGGCTGCCAGGGCTCTCCAGAGTCCCTGCATCCCACTAAATCCTGAGTTTCCTGGGTACGTGGGTGTGGATGTCTCTTTTTAGAAGGTTTTGCTGGAAAGGAGGTGGCTGGAAGCCAAGCCTCGCGAGCTGAGTGGTTTGCTCAAGCTGGGAAATTCCTGGTCCTCACACAGAGAGGACTGGGAATCTGACAGGCTGGGGTGCTGCCCTGGCCACGGGGCACATCCCACCCCTCCTTCCCAGCCGGAGCAGCACTAAAAACCGCACATTTTGGCCGAGCACAACAGGGAAGAGGTTGGGACGTGACGCAATGCCTGGCAGGGCTTCCCCGCTCCACGCTCTGCAAATACCGAGGCTTGGCCAGGGCATCTCCCCTCCAGCAAACCCCGGGGGGCCCCCAAAGCATGGGGCTCTGCCTGGCTCCCCTCCTTCACCCCAAAAGCGGGGGTTGGACAGGATGCCGGGGTCGCGCTGGTGGAGCCAAGACAAAGCTAAATAGATTTTCCCTGAGTCACCGAAAGTCTGGCCAAGAAAGCGGGAGGAGCGAGCGGCGTCACCCACCAGAACCAGCGGGCAGGTGGCAGGTGCCAGCAAGACCTAGGGGTGTAAATCTGCACACTGGGGACCTGCCAGTGAAACAGCAGCTGTGGCCCCCCAAAATCTCCATCTGGGGTGTGCGTTTGGTGGAAGTCAGAGAGAGGGGCTGAAGGAAAGACTGGGGGGCGGTTATTTTCTGCTGGGTGGGGATGCCAAGTCGCCTGGTTTTGCATCCCACACCAAGCAGCAGCACCATCATTTTTTCTCTTTTTTGGCAAAAGCCTCCCCCGGAGCATTCTACTCCCCGAGGGGGACTGGCGGCAGCAGCGTTTTCCGGCCCGCCGTCGTTCATGAGAACTCTCTGGGTTTCATTTCCGAGGCTCAGCAGCTGCTGCTGCTGCTGCTGCCATGCCGGGGGAAGGCGGAAACTGCTCAGCCCCACACTGGGGCCCTACAGTGGAGCCTCCTACCCTCCCCTTTCCAGAGGCTGAGAGCCACAAAGCGCCAAAGATCCGGATGATCCAGGGGCTCCCTCGCTGCCAGCAGCAGGTTTTTGCCAGGGGAAAGCAGGCAGCTGTTGGGTGGCAGGGATTGGGTTTTAGGAGGGGCAGGGGCAGCTGGTGGAAGCGTGCGAGGAGGTCCTGTCAGGCAGATATATTTTGAGAAGGAGGAGGAGCAGCCGGGGGTGGGATGGAGCAGTAGGGAGGAGCTCCCCCTTTTTTACTTTGTCAGCCTCTGACCCTGCCCGCAGGGAGCCATCGCCATGCTGAGCCTTCTTCTCCCCACAGGCGGGCAAGGCTCCAGCCCAAGACTCTTTCCCGGCGTGCAGGAGGCACCTGGGTGTGCTCCCCATGGAGATCCGACGCGCTTTACCCCAGGATATCCGGGAGCTGCTGCACTGCTTGAAGATGAGGAGCAAGTACGCCGTCCTGCTGGTCTTCATCATCAGCCTCATCATCATCGAGAAGGAGAACAACTTCATCTCCAGGTAGGCAGTGGGTACCCGTGGTTTGCAGCCCCTCTCCCCCAGTCCCGAGCTCCCGTGCAGCAGGAGCCCCCCCAAATCCCTCGCCGGGATGCAGGGGGGGTCCCGCTGTCCTCCAGGCTGGGCTGGCTCTCCCCACAGGGTGTCGGACAAGCTGAAGCAGTCCCCGCAGGCACTGGCAGAGGCCAACAGCACGGAGGGCAGCCCAGCACCGGCCAAGGACGGCTCGCTGGCCTCGCTGCAGGAGCTGGACGCTGCCTTCTCCCAGCTGAGGTCCCACCTGCACAACATCACCCTGCAGCTGGCAGGTGACGGGCAGCCCGGGCCGCGGCGGCACGTCCTGCTGATGGCCACCACCCGCACCGGCTCCTCCTTCGTCGGGGAATTCTTCAACCAGCAGAGCAGCATCTTCTACCTCTATGAGCCCCTCTGGCACGTCGAGAAGACGGTGAACTTCCTGTCGGGGGCAGCCAGCGCGGTGGGCTCGGCCGTGATTTACCGAGACGCCCTCAAGCAGCTCTTCCTCTGCGACCTCTACATCTTGGAGAACTACATCTCCCCGGTGCCCGAGGGCCACCTGATGCCCTTCTTGTTCCGGCGGAGCTCCAGCCAGTCGCTGTGCGAGGAGCCTGTCTGCACGCCCAGCACCAAGAAGGTTTTCGAGAAGTACTACTGCAGGAACCGCCGCTGCGGCCCCCTCAACATCACGCTGGCGGCCGAGGCGTGCCGGCGCAAGCAGCACGTGGCCCTCAAGACGGTGCGGTTCCGGCCGCTGGAGTTCCTGCAGCCGCTGGCGGAGGACCCTCGGCTGGACCTGCGCATCATCCAGCTGGTGCGCGACCCCCGCGCCGTGCTGGCCTCGCGCATGGTGGCCTTCTCCGGCAAGTACGAGAGCTGGCAGAAGTGGCTGTCCGAAGGAGAGGCTTCCCTGCGAGAAGAGGAGGTGCAGAAGCTGCGGAGCAACTGCGAGAGCATCCGCGTGTCGGCGGAGCTGGGGCTGCGGCGGCCGGGCTGGCTGCGGGGCCGCTACATGCTGGTGCGCTACGAGGACGTGGCGCGGGCGCCGCTGCGCAAGGCGCGGGAGATGTTCCGCTTCGCCGGGCTGCCCCTCACCCCGCAGGTGGAGGAGTGGATCGGCAAGAACACGCAGGCTCCCCCCGATGGCAGCGGCGTCTACTCCACGTGCAGGAACTCCTCGGAGCAGTCCGACAAGTGGCGCTTCAGCATGCCCTTCAAGGTGGCGCAGGTGGTGCAGGACGCCTGCACCCCGGCCATGCGGCTCTTTGGCTACAAGCTGGCCAGCAGCCCCGAGGCGCTGGCCAACCGCTCCTTCAGCCTGCTGGAGGAGGCACAGCCCGCCTGGGTCACGTAATGCTGCGGGGCCACGGAACGAGGGACTGCGGCCGCGCTCCCGGCCGGTCCGGAGATGACCTGGGGGGTCCCTGCTCCCAAAAATGCTCCTCGCTGCTGCCAGACGGCAGCGCCGGGAGCCGGAGCGTCCTGGCAGAGCTGGCCCCAGGGTCCTGCAGAGCCTGAATTGCACGGTTTCTCCGGGAATGGGGAAATGGGAAGGGTGAGAGGCGATGGGGTCAGCAACAGGGCCGCATCCCCAGCTCGGGAGCTGCACTGAGGAAGAGGAGGGTGATGGCAAGCAGAGAGGGACAGGATCAAGCACCTCTGCCTTGCCACTCCCCGTGCCAGCTGGGATGGGGCAAGGACAAAATTCCTGTGGTGCCAGCAAACACCCAGACCGCAGAGACCTTCTTGGTTTAGTGCCTTCTTCATACACCAGCACAGACTGGAAACTGCCCACGGAGCCCTGGACGGCACTTGGGCTGCAACAAAATGAAGTGACTATGGTGTGGTGCTCTTCAAACTTGGTTTTGGTGGTTTGGGTTTATTTCCTTTTTTTTTTTTTTCCCCTGTGTATTTGCTTACCAGGTGAATTTATTTATTTACTATGTGCAAAGGAGGGGGAGGCTGGTCAAGGTGCGAAGCCCAAAAATCAGAGCAGCACAACATAGCACAAAGGGAGACACCCAGAAGAGAGGTTTTAGCTGGAAACCACCACGTGTCCTTCTGTATGATCTTGGGACAACCCCCAGGGACTGACTGGCTGTAACCCTTGACTGAGAAATTCAAAATTCGGCAGTGCGGAAAGACTGTCAGACTTATCTGATTAAAAACAAAACCACCAGCACAGAGTCCAAAGCATCTCTTGTCTCCTTACTATTGGTGGGTGTCCCCTGCTCAGGGGGGAGCCCCAGAAATCTGTGCTAACAGCACTGGTGGCTGGCCAAACCTAGTACAGTCTCAGAGTGTTTGCCATGTGCAGATGTTGACCCAGTGCCAATCTGCCCCCTCCAATTCACATTTCGTTAATTAAAATGCCTATTTTTAGCCCCCCTCTTTGTAGCTCATTCTTTTTCTCCCCCAGGTATTTTGGGTTATGGCAGCCACCTGAGGGAGAAGCCAAGCATTTCGGTGGAGAGCGGTTGTCTCCACTGAGGGGTCTCAGCAGCCGCATGTCCCCTTCTCCCCAACCAGAGCTGCTGGCCAAAAGCAAAAATAAATAAATGAGACTCGGCAGCAGCCGGCCCCAGCTGGGCTGCGCTTTGCCGGCCGTGAGGAGCGCGCTGGGGCTCCGGCGAAGGGCTGCGGCTGGGCTGAGCTCACAAAAGCTGCGTTTTCAGCCCAAGAGGGAGAACAGAGGCGGCATTGAGGAGCGCGGGGCCGGCCGGCGGGGAGCAGCCGCGGAGGTTTTCCGAGCAGAGCCGGGCGGCATCTGCCTTCGAGGTGTGATTTCGGGTGGGAAAAGGGCGCAAGAGTGGGGGGGTTTTTTTGGCACAGCCTCATCGCTCACAGGCGATGGAGAGCGTCAGCCTCCTCCCCGCCTCACACGCGGCTCTCGGCATCACAAGCAGCCCTCAGGCTGCTGAGTGAATCGGGTTTTGTTTGGAGGCTTCCTGCTGGGAAAGCAGCAGGGTCACCGAGGTCAGATGGATATTCCGCAGCTGCGCGCTGGGAAAAGCCCACAGAGCTCGGCCAGCACGAGGGGGAACACAGTGGGACACAGGCTCCTGGTACATGCTCCATCATCGGGTTGGCTTTTGCAGAGAAAATAATTTTAGGGTAATTGTGAAGCAGCATGAGGGGTGAGCAGCTGCCACAGCCGTGGAGGGGACATTGGAGAGTGCCCAGGATCCATCCCCCTGCCATCCCAGCCTTTGGGGCTTGGAAAGCCGGGATCAGGGGGCAGGGACAGGCAAATCCAAGGTGGGCAAGCGGTTTCAAGGTGGAAAACAAGGGGGAGCTGGGCTGAGCCTAAGCAGAGGCAGAGGCGGAGCGGCGGCCGCGTTCTCACCTGCGCTGCCTCCTGCCCGGCTGGCTCCAGCCCGGCACTGCCAGCCAAGCATGAGCAATTGTTCCTGGACACTCTCCAGCTTCCCGTCAGAAACGTCAGAGGACAGAGAGAAAACATGCCCCCGACCCGTGCGCATTTCCGCGGGGCTAATTGCTCCCATTAAACCCACGGAGTCCGGGCGCATCGGGAAGCCAGGGAAGCCACGGGGGACACGGCTCCTTTCAGCTGGAGCAGCTGAATTCCCCCTGAGCTGGTTGTCCCCCCACAAGAGGGGCCTCCTGCTCACCCTGTTCTGGCTGCTGCCAGGCTTTGCCCAGATTTGGGAGCAAAAGCATGGATTGGGAAAGTCATAGCAAGAGGCAGTGCCTTAGAACAAGGGCATACCTGTATCCAGATGAACCAGTGAAATCCACAACAGGAGATGCAATGCACACAGCCTCACCCTTTCTCACAGACATCAATGCCGAAAAAAGAAAACAAATATAAAAATTTCAATAATCTTTTCCAATGATCTAAGCTTTCCGAAATAAAGCACTTCTAAAGCTTGGTTTAAAATAAGGAAATAAAAAAACCCCAGCCTGCAGCTGTACTACCTCCAGGCTCACCTCCCAGCCTGCTACAGCTGGAATTTGGGAACATTGTGGTGATGCTAATTGTCACCAGAGAGACCTTTTCCACAAGCAGCCCAGAGCAGTGAGGGGACATGTGTCCCATGGGACAGGGCCACCAGCCAAAACTGTGTCTCCTTGGGGTCACTGCAGGTAGCACAAGATGATGTAGCACCAGTGAGAGCTTTCACAAATGATGGATGTGCTGTTCCCCTCTAAATGGGATCTTTCTGAGAAATGATTCCCTCCTGCTGGTCTAATCCAGAGTTGACTTTGAGAGATGCCCTGCAGTTTAACACCCAGGTGGCCCTGCTGGGCCATGAAGCCAGGTTGGTCCATGGAAATCCAGAAAAAGGCCTTTTTCCAGCCTGGCATGAGGTTTCTCCCAAACAGCAGAAGTGGTGGCTGCTCTGCTGGCTGTCCTGACCCCCCATACCCTTCTCCTCACTTGTTCCAGCTCCTTTTAATGGGATCAGGTGAGCTAATCCCCCATGTCTCCTCGCAGCTCTATCAGAGGGAATTTCTGCACAGGGGCTGGAGGGAAGGAAATCCATCATACCAGCAATTGCCTGCCCTCACCCAGCCCCACTGGCTTCTGCTGGAGCTGGATCAACCCTTTCCTTCTCTCCATCCTGGGGCTTGGTGTGGTTCTTGCAGGGAGCTGGTCCATGGCTACAGCTGCACCATCCAAATATCCAAACACTGCATCAGTGGGAGACCCATGGGCCAGTGAGGGACCCACAAGAGCTGCAGCACGTGTGGACATTTCAGCATTAAATGACAACCTTGTTTTCTGTTGTGTTTTTCTAAGAGACTGCACGCCTGACCAGACTGCATTTCTTGGTCTGCATCCCATATTTATCCTGTAATTACACCTTTGGACAAAGGCTGCCTGTCTGTGAGGCCCACTTTTTTTCAGGACACAGTTTTATTCTATGCTCTGCTTTCACTGTAATGAAATCTGGGGGGCAAGGGGAAGAAAACTCCCCACATCAGGAATGAAAGCTGTTCTTTCTCAAAAGCTGCCCCAAGAGCAAAGGAGCTTGCTCAAGCCCTCTCCCTTTTCCCAAAGAAACCCCAGCCACTGACATCCTTTATGCTTCTCTGCCACCCCACAAGGATTAAAGCCACAAACCATGTCATCCCATAAAAGAGTGGAGTGGAGAGAGATCCCAGCTCCCCAGGGCTCTTCTCATGGATACAAAGATCACCTTAACTGCAGAGACCATTGCATTTCACCCTTGGGGTTTTCCCACGCTTTTCTGGGTGGGGTCTGTGACCAATTTGTGAGCTGGCATGGACAGAGATGCTGCCTACAAATAAACATCACTGGTCCAGCCTGAACAAAATAGGGTGATTTTAGTGCTGTCGTCCACGGGAAGCAACTTGTCTTCTTGAGCACTGAAAAATTGGAAATGAAAAATGAGGTTTGTCAGGGAGAGAATAAATGTAACTGGGGCCTTGTTGATTTCTGCTTAAAGTAGATTTTTATGTGTAAGGTATAAAAAAGCCAGAGTTGATGTCTAAGAGCAGCCAGGAACTGTCTGAATTGGTTTTTCTGGGTGATTCTTTGCCCTGAACTGACACAATTCCACCTTGGCTGAAGCAGAGCCCCCTGAGGCACATGGGGGCAACCAGCTCACCCAGGCAAAATGGGGAGCCAGGGCATTTGTCTAGAGCAATCCCTCACCCCTGGGAGACTCAAAAATCCTCTTTTCCCTGAAGCAAAGCCTCCAGGGGCACAGCCAGAGAGCTGCAGCCACACTGGTGCCACTGGGGCTGTCACAGGACGATGTGCAGGACATGTCTGTGGGCAGAGGGAATGTGGTGTGTGAGGCTGCTGATACAGGAGAGGGTTTGGGGTTTTGCAGAGATGGCTGTGAGCCAGAAATGAATTGGCAGGGAAGGATGGGGCCTTCAGCCTGGCCCAGGTGGGAGGAACTGCTCTCAAGAGGAAGGTGAAGGGAGGAATGTTATCCCCCTTCCAGCCTGTCTGGGCTATTGCAAAGCTGGGGAAGCCAAACTGTCCTGATGATCAGGGAGGGCAGGACAAAGATGCAGAGGCTTACAGGGATTTGGGCCAGTGCAGAGCAGGGGCACTTGTGGCATCCTAAAGTCTCCCCAGGCAGCACTGTTGTACCCATCCATGGATTAATCATCCTCAGAGGGACGTCTCTTAGCTCTGGATGATGTTGGATTGCACCTGATGAGGAGAGGACTCACAGACAGGTACATATAGCCATGGTGCCTGTCCCAGAGTGGCAAACTGGGGCAAGACCACCTCACAGAGCCCCTTCCCTACACCTCTTCCTTCCCACTGGACCCCTGCCATCCCACAGGGAGCATTTGGGCCATGGAGCAGCTGTGAGAAAAGTACAGGGAGCCTGGAAATGGGCAGGGCAATCACCTGCCACTGACCACCAGCAGGAGACAAACCCCTCTCTGAGGCTGATGAACTTTTAGCACCTACCTGCAGCCAGCTGGAGAAATACCATCCAAACATCCCATCTGCCAAACCTGAGCCCTCACTTGCACATGGAATGCTCCCACTGGCCACAGCTTTGGGGATTCCGAGTTTCTTCCTGTTCACCTGGGGTTTGATGTGAGGTTTTCACAAAGGCTCCTTTTACCCTCCCTGTTTGCTCTGGGCACTCTTTTTGCCAGTGACCTTTTTTTGCTTGTTGGTGCATCTCCAACTCACTGGCCCAGAAGATGTTTCCCTCTTTTTTGAAAGGTTCTTCTGTTGTCCAACTGGGTTCATCTGAAGGTAGCCCTCATATTTACCTGGAGGGGGAAAACACCATGGATGGTTTCACACACAGCAGGTGATAAGAAAGCCTGTCCATCCAATTTGAGGGAAGAGCTTAAACCAGATTTAAACTGCAGAGCTCACCCCTTTAAAAACGGAGGCAGGTTTGGTTTTTCACAATTTTTGCACTAAACTGTGCTTTCCCAAAGCCAAGCTCTTCCAGCAGCCTCCTCACGGAGGTACCATGCCAGCACCAGGAGAAAAGACAGGGAGAAGACCTGGAGCACGGTTACCCTGGGGATATTTCCCAGTCTCTGGACATTCATAGCTCCTGGATCTCCTGGCCAGGACAGGTGCCTCTCTATTCAGCAGTTCTGAAGGTTTATATTGCACAGATTAATCAAAATTTGATCCTATTGAAAACTCTATCATTTCCAGCTGAGTGCTGTGTAACAAACAGCACCAACCTTCCCTGGGTGTATTTCAGTGGAGCCATTCCCATCAAGAGTCTTCTCCATTCCAGCTTTATTGTTGGCTGTTCCATCCCTCCCCTCCCAGGTCTCTTCCAGGTGTGGGGTGCAGGAAGGTCCCCCACTCCTTTCGACCCCTTTGTCCCCCTCCTTCCCCAGCCCCTGAGCCCCTCCTGTGGCCCAGGCAAGGATGAGCTGGACTTGGCCACCGTGTCCCATGTCCCTTGTCCCCACGGCCGAGCTGGCTGCACCCTCTGGTGGCAATCCTGAGTCCAGGTCCTGCTTTTCCCGGAAAAATTGCTTGGTCGTCTCCCACCCACAAGGCTGGAGGGCGTTTTTCTGGGAGTGGGTTTTGGCACCGGGCTGTGTTTCGCTGAGGAGCAGGGAAGGGAGCAGGGGAAGGGTGGGGGCAGCTCTGCCAGCTCACAGCACCCGCAGTGTGTGCAGCAGCTATTTTTATCCACAGGACCAGCAGCTATATTTATCCAGAATGCCACGGGAGCCAATATACTTCGGAGCAACTTCCGTGCTGCGGAAAACCACGATCTGGATGTCCTTTATACCGCCAGCGCCCTTTCTACCTCCTCAGCCCTTCCCTCTTTATGTCCCATTATCTCCACCGTGGTGATGCTGAGCTCGTGTCCCTGCCCGTGGTGCTCTCTAAGATCCCATCCTACCCAAACCATTCCGAGGTTTTGTGATCTTCCCTCATGCACAGCCATCTCCGGGCTCCCTTTCCTGCTCCACTCAGAGCAGGATGATATGTTTAAGTTGTTTTTCTGTGTTTAAGTTGAACACCAGGAGGAATTTCCTTACAGAAAGGGTGATTACACATTGGAATGGACTGCTCTGGATTCACCATTCCTGGAGGCGTTTAAGGAAAGACTGAGTGCCATGGTCTGGTCGGCGTGGTACTGGTTCGGTCATAGCTTGGATTCGATGGTCTCAGAGGTCTTTTCCTGAATCTGTAATCTTAATTTCCCTCTCCAATGGGTTGTTTCTTCGTATGGAGGGAGCCATTAATCACCCAGCCTGCCGATTAGTGAAAGTAGGAGCAGAGCCCTCCGCGTGTAAAACCCGCGGGGAGGGGGATGCAGGCAGGGGGGCTTAGGGCAGGTGAAGCGCACCGGGCTCGGAACGCGGCGCTCGCCGGGCAGCAGCCATCCATCATTCCATTCCCTGCCCTGCAGCTCTGGGAGCCGGACTCAGCCTCCAGGAGCCGGGCTCAGCTCCCGGGAGCCCGGCTCCGCCCGCAGCCCCGCCCGGGGAGGGCAGAGCGAGCCCCGGGCCAGCCCCGCTCCGAGTCCCCGCTCGCCATGGGCTCCCGCCTGTCCCTGGACGACTCCGTGCGGGTCGTGGTGGTCGGCGGTGGCTTCGGAGGGACGGCGGCCGCCAGCCTGCTCAAGTCCTGGGCCGTGCCCTTCGTGCTGGTGGACGTGAGGGATGCTTTCCATCACAACGTGGCCGCCCTCCGGGCCGCCGTGGAGAGCGGTAAGGGCTCGGGCAGCTCCCCCCGTCCCGCCGGGATGCGCGGGGAGCGGCAGGGAACGCGCTGCTGGTGAACGAGCTGATGTTTTCCAGCTGGAAAACAAATACTTGGCACGGGGAGTGGTTAAGCTAATTGGACATCCGCTGAGAAAACGGAGCAAAAACTGCTCAGACCATCCCTCCTTAACTCCCCGCCTCCTTTTAAATTTTTTTTTATTTCAAGAGTTTAGAAGGTGACTAAGCTAAAAGCAAAAGCAGCTGGGAGGGGTGACTCAATCACTTTCTGTATCGGGCCCTTGAAAGGTGGAGCAGCTGAGCAGTGAGGCCCTGGATTGTAAACCCTGCTCAGGCCTGCCTGGGCCAACCAGGGTCCAGTCACTGGGAATTTAGGAGTAAAATATCACTCTTGAGGCTGAGAGCAAGCATCAAAAGGATAGCAAAAGTTTGGTCAGAGAGGCAAATTATATTTAAAAAGCCTCTGACACCCAGCCTGAAATTGCCAGAAAAAGTTATTGATAAACCAGTACAGGAGATATGAGGAGCAGAGGCAAAGCCATTAGCCAAGGGTGCAGTCTGATGTGAGGCAAAGGTCCTGCAGCTCGTTGCTGGGCAGAGATAACACCCAGCAAAAGCCCAGCCCACAGTCCCAGATGCATGCCATGCTTTTGTCTGAGCAAGGGCAGCATGAGGAGAGAAGAGAGAGGGGGTTGTTAGCCTCCTGAGAAGGAGAGCTCTCCCATTGTCTCCTCTTCCCACAGGATTTGCCAAGAAGACTTTCATCTCCTACTCGGTCACCTTTGGGGACAGCTTCCGACAAGGCAGGGTCGTGGGCATAGACCCTGGGAGGCAAAAAGTCCTGCTCAGTGATGGTGAGGTGGGTGTTGCAATGACCTGGCAGCCTCATGGCATCACCTGCTAGTGCTTCAGCAGGGTGTGTTCCACTCTCCTCAAGAACTTGGCATCTTTCCCTGCATCCCTTCAGAGCTTCCGCTCCCTTCAGCTGTGCTGGGATGTGGGTGTGCAGTAAATACCCAACCCCATCTCCTGCTCAGCTGAGCTTTTATTCTTAGAGCTGGATTTAGAGCTCAACAATTAAACCTGGGGCTCAGTTCCTTATTTAACTGCAGGAAGAGCCAAGAGTAGCAGCATCAATCACTCTTTTCAGTTCAGGAGAGAGTGAACAGGAGTAGTCTCTGGAACCAGCTGCGAGTGTCCAGCATAAATATCAGGTTATTCCCTGTGAATTTAGAGTAATTTCTTTAAAGCTCTCAACTCAATCTGAACGGTGCTTAGCTCAGGCCTTTGGACCAGGTCTCTTCCTAAAGTCACTTCCTGACAGTCACAAGTGTTTCCCTGGTTACCAGCAAGGGATGGAATGAGTGACCAATACCTAGGAGGCAACCACTGTGTTCTAGGCTCTGTTTTTAAGGTCTAATATCCCATTCTACCTTCTGCCCTCCCAGGAGCTCCACTACTCCCATCTCATTATTGCAACAGGCAGTGATGGGCCATTCCCTGGCAAGTTCAACCAAGTCATTGACATGGAAAGTGCCATCCAGACCTATGAAGACATGGTGAAAGAGGTGAGGAATCAACTCTTAGGAAGTGCTGCCTGCCTTTGTTCAGCCTCCCTGTCCCAGATACCACTGTGGTTATCTGGTCAGCTGTGCCTAAGAGAAGGGGACACAGGGAGCAGCCAAGACAAGGGGCTCATCTTGGCTTCTCTAGCACAAGGAGAAACCTGAAATGCTCAACAGTGTTACAGGGTAGGCAGGAAGAGTGCACAGGGCACTCCTTTCTTGTTGCCTCTTCTTGAGCAGAGGTTCATTGCTGTTGGGCCTATGCTACATCCCAGAATGCTCATGGAGTGACTGAAGGTATCTGGCTTCCTGCCCTTTGCAGTTCTCTTGTAACACAGATTTTCTCTCCAAGATTGAGAAATCTCAGCGCATCCTGGTGGTGGGAGGTGGTGCTGCTGGAGTGGAGATGGCTGCCGAGATCAAAACCGAGTACCCGGACAAGGAGGTAGGAGCATCTTCATCACAGCTAACTTCATCCTGGTTTCCAGGACTGTTCCTGATGGTGCTGCTGGAGGTACCTGAGATGTCTGCACACCTTCTTGCTGAGCCACCAGCAAGCACTGTGGCACTAGGTGCCCCTTCCTGGCTTGTTCTTGCAGGCACCAATTAACTACAGCTGCTCTCACCTTGCACACAGCGAGTCCTGTTCTGTTCCTGTGTCCCCATTTGCTGTTTTGTCCCCACCAGGTCATCCTCATTCACTCCAAACCTGCACTGGCTGACGTGGAGCTGCTACCCAGCGTCCGTCAGGAGGTGAAAGAGATTCTCCTCAGGAAAGGAGTCCGGCTTCTCTTAGGTATGTCCTTAACCACACCTCTGAATGCCTGCAAAGCATCTGCTGCTGTCCTCTTTCTGACTTGTTTTGGTTACACGTGGCTCCCTTGAATCCTGTTTCTCTGGGTCAGCCTAGCAGAAGTTTGTGACCCAGGGCTCTCTGTTGCAACAGGTGAAAAGGTCAGAGACATGGAAAACCTCAGGCCAAACCAGTTCCAGAAAGACACGGTAGTAAGGACAGATAAGGGCACTGAGGTGGTTGTTGACATGGTGGTGCTGTGCACAGGGATAAAGATTAACTCTTCTGCATATGCTGCTGCATTTGGTAAGTGAAAAAACCCGAAACTATGGGGTGGGGAAGAGCAACACAGTTCTTTAGTGTCTGGTGTCTGAGGGGTGTGAGGTGGGGAATGGTGTACAACCTGCAGAGGTGATTCTATTGAAATTTCAAAGGGTGATGCATTGCACGAGCCTGCAGTGATTAACTACAGCAAGGCAAAAAGCATCTCCTCCCTGACACGTAGAAAAGAAGGTGAAAAACAACCTCTCACTTCGTGTCAATTACATCAGCAGCATTTTGGGGTCTCAGGCTACAAGAAGCCACTTCTAAAAACCTGCTGTTTGGCAAAACAGGTGACAAAATGGCAAGTAATGGTGCTTTGAAAGTTAATGAGTACCTCCAGCTGGAAGGCTATGAGAACATCTATGCCATTGGGGACTGTGCAGATCTCAGAGAGCCCAAGATGGCCTACCATGCTGGGCTCCACGCCGACGTTGTGGTGACAAATATCATCAACAGCCTGACACAGAAGCCTCTCAAAACCTACAAGCCAGGTAAGGTCAGCAGCCAGCACCTGGCCTTAGGTGTTGGGCTGCTTTTCTGCAAGGAGCAGCCGTCTAACTCTCTGAACTCACTGAGTTCACTGTGTAGGAACTCACAGTTGGGGTTATGTCAGCTTATAGCTCAGGCTTCATATTAGTCCTTGCCAAAGACACAGTGTCCTTTCTTCACTAATGTCTTGATAAATCTACTGGTGGGAGTCTGCTATTCATCAAACTTATTTTCTTTTCTTAAAATTGCTCACTGTCCAATTAAATCTCAGGAGTAAGATGACTTCCCTTTTCCTTCTTTCTCCCCTTGAACTACAACAAACACAAACTGAACAATCTGGTCTCAAAAATCTCACTGGTTAATGGATCTTCTTCATGAGCACTGATGGAAACACTTACCAGAACTATGCTGAAAGCTGTTCCACGTGGATGCAGGGGAGCTGGACAGCAGTTGCTTCACTTACACCTCTGCATTTTCTTTGCAGGGTCTCTAACATTCCTGCTTTCCATGGGCAGGAATGATGGTGTAGGCCAGGTGAATGGTTACTATGTGGGACGTCTCCTGGTGACCATGGCCAAGAGCAGGGGTCTGTTTGTCTCCAAGAGCTGGAAGACCATGGGACAGACAATGCCCTCCTAAGAGGGCACTGGAACAATCCAGTGAGGAGGACAGCAACTGGAAGAGGGTGAGGGTGCACTGCTGTTGCTTGGACTGACTGATACTGTCTTCTGCAGCACCTCCTCAAGCCACCTGCCACCCTGACACATAAAAGGGGTGCCTGCCTTGCTCTGAAGGGGAAAATGAACTGCACAAAGTTCCCATGATAAAAACCAGGGAAGAAATGTTTCAATGTTGTTTTCAACCAGCTTGGCTTACCTTGATGTGTAACAAAAACACTGTGGTTTTCAGAATCTCTGTGGCTATGTGTTGGGTTTTTTTGTTTTTTTTTTTCCCCCCGGCTTTCTCTATTCTTGCTCTTCTAAGGAGGAATTCCTTCTTACAGATCTGGCATCTGCTCTGAAGGGAGTGCCTATCTAAAACCTGGAAGGGGATATGGCAAGCCTGGAATTCAACAGAATATAATGCAGCTTTGTGTCAAAATCTCCTCAGCAGCTTTAATTACATCACTTATAGCACCAAATTTCAGCCAGAAAAGCTGTTGGTTGTGATACAGCAAGCACTTAATTACAAATGCTGCTGCTTTTTTTTCCCTTCTCTTTTCCTTTTTTTTTTTCCCTTTTAGGGTGAGAAATCCCCAGAGCAAAATTAGGGTTTATAATAATAACCACACTTGACACATCTTTTTCTTTTTTTCTTATAAAACAAACAAAATCACCATGAAATATTCTCAGTAATTACAGAGGTTATTGTGAGTTAAAAGCAAAACAGAAGCTCCTCATGCATCACTTCTAAAACCCTTTTCACCTCTCTGTGGGCTGAAGGCAGAAGTTTACCATCTACCCTCAAGGGAGGGGGAAAAGGAGCAGAACATTTTTAGGAGCTTTCTTGAAAGTGGTGTGTGTGTGTGTGTGTGTGTGTGTGTGTGTGTGAAGAAATCATCACTACAAATCTAAAATGAGGTTACTCTTTAAAAACTTCTAAACTAAAGTAACAAAGGGCACTAAATTCCTGAAGCCAGATGATAACTCAATTGCTTAAGGTGATAAAAATGGCATGAAGCAATCAGACTAAACCCCTCTCATCTCTAATCACAGCTCTCCATCAAGTCACAACACGTCACACTACTACCACTCCCCCTCATCGTCACATTGAAAAAATAAAACCCACCTCTAATGCTTTTAATGCTACTCAAGTTTGTTGAAAAATAAAGTTTCATTTGGCTGCTGTTGCTACTTAGTGTCTAGCTTGGCCATTTCTTGCACGTAGATGCCAATGCTTTCACTGTCGAAGAGCAGAAAGTAAATGTTCTTCAAGGAGGAGGAGCTGCTGCCGTCGAAATGGGTGGAAATAGCTCGGAGGGTCACCTGGGCTGCTGTCTGTTTTGGGAAGCAGTTTCTGTGTGGTTGGGGAAGAAAAGAGAGCAGGTGAGTGCTGGGCAGTGATGCTGTTCCAGCCACAGGCTGCTAAGATAGTGCCAGCTGCAGTTGGGCAAACCCCAAGGTTTTGAGAGCAATATTCACCTGTTGCTGAATTAAGTTTCCTTTCTGTTTCCATCTGCTTCTAATTCTTATGACCACACAAATTTTTTTAAATTTAGGATTACAATTTAATTTTAGAATTAAACTTTTCCATGCCATGCTGGGCAGGCTAAAAATTTCAAAGGATGATTGTTTTTTTTTAGCTGAAAACTGAAATTACAACTCCAAGCCAAATTAAGGTGGAGATGCATTCATTCACTTCTCTTGATGGTAATATTTTCTAACCTATAATCACATTTTTATTGAAAATCATCAAAAAGATCTGGCACAACTGAAGTATCCCATCCATTGCAATGTTACATTAGTTACTCTAAATAGTCCCTAAGATGGGACAGAGGAAAATGAAAATTCATAGAACTGATACAGTATAATTCTTTATCTACCCACAAAACCAGCATTTCATGTGCAGACATGTAGGTAGAGTAAAATGACAGCAAAACCAGGAAATCCTATTTGAAAAACTGCCTTTTTTCAGGAAATTCTGAGGCCCTTTGATAAATGAAGTGTAAACCAGCAGCACCTGGAAAAGCTTTTTCACTTAGGAGGAGTAATTGTAAGAGCAACAGAGTGAAATGGAACAAAGCAGCAGAAGGATCTGCACTAAGACTAATGGTCCAAGAATGGATTATTCTGATTCTATGCTCATAGAAGACATGAAGTCTAGAAACTATTTCCACTGGCATTAAAAGCTATAGTTAATTTTTATATTAAAGACTGTTAAAACAATGTGTCATGTTTCACTTTGACTGAAAAACCATAAACAAAAAGATCTGTACATTTTTTAAAATGACTAAAAATTGTACTGCCCCACTATTTATTCTTTTTTCCTGATCCATAAAAATATATTTTGCTTTGAAGAGTATCTGTGTAAAAATGGCATTTTCACCTCCTGTGTGTTCAGTGATGTGTGGTGATTTCAGTTTTACTTTCATTTTATTCACAGTCAGGCCAACACAACAGGACTGTATTATGTACTCTGCTCTTTGGGCACTACTACCAAAATCAATAAATACATTTCAAAATAAATATAAGCACATAAACTCTAACACAAAATAACAATTACTGCAGTTAGCAGGGCTTGTGTAAGATTTCTCATCATCAGAGACCAACAAACTGCTGATTTAGAAAGAAATTTAAAAGAAAAAAAAAAGGAAAATATAAATACTTCAGATTTCTTAGTCAAGCACACTCTACTTGCTAGTCATTGGGAAAGAAATGTGTGGCTTCACACTTGGTTTAACAGTTTTTCCTTTTGAAAGCAGAACTACATTTGAGAAAGAGATTTTCTTCTGGAAGAAAAATTTTGTGTGGTAAGTCTTTTACATATCTATTATGAGGAGGGCTTAAGTGGACACATGCACATAGCTCAGGTGGCATCACAGTTCCCTACCCTCAGTATTATGCTGGTATCATCTCATTAGTACAAATGCAGGTTTAGTAAAACTCCCCAAGCAAAAGGAAGGGACACAAAACCCAAGGTGGTGCAGAGCAATGAGAATGACTGCCTAGCAATAGAAAACACAGCAAGCCCACTCAGCTCTCCTGTGGGCTGGCTAATTTCCCTTCACAAAGGCTCTCTGGCAGTTTTGTGCACACACTGCACTTCAGGCTGGATTCCTCTGGAACAGCTCTGTGTCAGATGGCAGCAGCAGAGGCAGGGGCACAGAGCAGAGGGCACCTGTCTGTCTGTCTGTCTGTCTGTCACAGCAGCAGCTCTGACAGCCAATTCCACCTCTGCTACCTGCCACAGGGAGTCCTACCTGCCACTGGGAAACGGGGGGAAAGCCACAGACTTCAACTTCTTGTCTTCTGCAGCTGTTAAGCAGTTCTTGACAGTCTCCTCGAGCTGCTCTTCACACTTGTCCGAGCCCCACTGTGGGATGTGACAGTGGATGACAAACTTTGCTGCTAGGCCGCTAGACTGAGTGAGTGCAGCTAACACAAATGAAAATATAACATTTAGTTTGGAACAGAAACCACCCTGCAATGACCTCTCAACCCAATGCACCTTCTTAATTACATCACCTCTCCAAAGAAACACATTTGGGATTAAAATATACCACAATGGCTCACTTGCAATCATAACCTGTCTCATCATTCCTTTTGTGATCAATTATTTCTTTGGAGACCAAAGAACCCAGGGCTCATTTGGTTAGCACACAGCTACTCAATAATGGTTTTTAGCTCTCTCATTCAGCACAGCCTCTGGGTTGTTTTATGCAAAGTACAAAAACCTTGCCTTAAACACAGTATCAGTAATGCCCACAGACATTTCTGCAGTGCAGTCACTGAGTACTTTGCACAAATATCCTGCATCATCACCATCATCATCATCTTTACAACTCCAAAGTGTTGGAGAGTAATATTTAGACCCACTTCACAGCTGGGTAATTTCAGACAAGGACATGAAAATCAAAGTTGTGTGTTGAAAGTCCTCACCAGTTATGTCCAATTGGGAATCTCAGATTAATTTTTAGAAAGCATAATAAATATTTCTCCAGGACCTGCAGAGCTTACAGCATGGCATCAGTTTGCTTTTGTTGCAATTGTCACCATCAGCACCACTGAAAGTCTGGATGTCCTGGTAATCTCAGGTTGAAAACTCTGAAATTAGCTGTGCAGGATGGAATTAGCCCAAGGATGAAAATCCTGGATGTATTCACTTGTTCTCCATCACAGGAATTCTGTTGCAGGCACAGAGGAATTCTGTGCTACTTAAATTTTAACCAGTTGTCTTAATAGTATAAAAGGAATCTACCTTCTAGTTAGGTAGTGATGTTGATAGAGAAAAGTAGTTTACTTTGATTTTACAGCATATAAATTTGATTTTATATGAAAGTGAAGCAAATTATCTCATATAAAAATTTCTCTATCATTTCAGATTATAAAACTAGGCTACTCAATTAGGAACTTTCCAAAACTAGACTATTTAAAGCATTTAATTTTTTGGGCATAGAGATACTAAGCCAAATAAGGCATATTGCAACTTTTCTCCATCTGTCTTCCAGACACATTCAAATTGGTTTAATCTGTCCACAAAGGAAGCACAATCTCAGGTCCCAAATTATTCCCTGCTACAAATGTGTTAACCCTTGAAAGCAGCTCTTCTCATGCAGTGCCTGAGCAATTGCTCCTCCAGAAAGCATGCCAGTTCTGCAGATTGTATCATATCTTCATTTGTGCTCCAAGTAAGGTAATTATTTGGGTTATATATATTCATCCAATATGCACAGAGGAGAAAAATTTATGAAGTATCACTAATTTTTCCTAAGCCTCATATGTTAGGCTGAGAATTGTTTCTGATTCTCACAAGGGCTGCAGTACAAACAGGGCAGGAAAGATGGCACAAGATTCCCATAATATTTGGACTCCCATGGACATAAATTGCCTAAGACCAATCAATCAGTCTAAAGACAGGATGTGCACACACACACATATCCTATTCTTCTTTTTTTTCCCCTCTTAGCAGGCTGCCCATAAAAGCAACATTTTTTCGAGGAAAAAATTACATCACATAAGCAAACATAACAAACAGATCAGAATCTCCAGAGAAAAGAACATATAAAATGAGTCATGTCCAAAAGACAACAGAGTATCCTTTTTACCTTCAGCAACTTCCAAAGGACCTTGAGATTTGCGAAGCTCTTTCACTGTTTCCAAGAACTCTTTGCCCCCAGCCTTTTCCAGTGCCTTGCCTGCAGGGACACAGAGCAAAAGGCCTTGGCTTCAGAGTAGCAGTGTGGGAAAACAATTAAAAGAACACTGCACACACACTGTCCTGGCTCCCTCTATCAGCAGCAGCTGATTTTTTATGTTTACCACTCTGCCTAGACACAGATCAAGTTTACTTTTCATGGTTTTGAAGAGTCCTGTATGCTGTTACTGGCAATTACTTTAATATAAATATCTGTAAGAATGCTATTTACTCTGACTCATGGCTAAAGTAATGTGGAGTGGGATTTTCAGGACTCAGGCTTTCAGCCTCCAAAAAGGGATCCAACATACAAATCCTACTACTTACTGAAACAACACAGCTGGGATGCCAGTGAAGGTCTTGATGACTAAAGAACAATGATCCAAAAGCCTGCTACTGTGCCCCTAGGCAACTGGCTGAATAGCTTTTTACCTCCCTCCTGCTCAAATTTCCCTATTTGTAATAACAGTATTTCCTTATTTCACAAGAGCAATATAAGGCTTTGTACATGAGTATTTGTAAATTACGTAACAATCAAAGTCATAGTTAGAAGTGTTATCAATATATAATTTTGCAAGGCAATTTTCAGATGCAAATGTAAAAACAAGCCAGTGAACACCTCAGCAATAGTTATTTACACCCTTGCTGTTAATGTGCTTCAACAAATCATCTGTGTTTTGCTTGTCATTAAAAGAAGACAAATTAGAGATTAGCCTGTTATACCTAGTCAGATCCAGCCTGATTTTCAGAAGCTGTAAGTGATATTTTAAGGCCTGGGGTAGATTTGGATGAAACTGGAGGGGATCTCAGCAGGCCAGCTACTGTTCCAGCTCTAGATGTGTTTCTCCTGCATGTACAGAACCTCACCTATTTCCTCCTTGAGGTCTATTTCAGCAGTTGTAGGGTGAACGATGCCTTCTACTTTCATGGAGCCAATATGGCTGATGTCACTCTGTGTCAGAGAAAGCTGAAAAACAATAATGAGGGGGGAGGAAAAAATAAATAGCAATCTGAGTGCAAAATCATTTTCACACCAAAAAGCTGAAGTGAAAGAAGGCTGGATTCAGTCTTTCAGAGACCAGTCATTTTGTTCTGTTCAGTATGTGTGATTCTGACTTATAACTTTGAATTAATTAATCTGCACACCAGGCAGATTATTTGGTGATAGGCCCACAACTTGGCAGCATGCTCCAGAGGAAGTTACTGCTAGAAAACTGATGTTCTAACATCACAATGTGAAGAAGAAAAAGGCTGATTTTGGAAATGCTTTGGCTTAAGAGAAAAGCCTCCTTCCCTTTGTGTTAAGCCTCAATCTGTTATTGCTTTTCATTACCTTTTGTCCTGGCACAAGGCTCTTGGAGGACAAGATAGTGAAACCATCCCCAGGTCCATCTTCAGTTGTTGAATTTGAAGCTCCTTCTTTTTCATTGTCCTTCTGTTTGTTCTATTTGATGGGAGGAAAAAAAGCAAGACTTTTCAAAGGAAACAAAATAATCAACATCTAGCATTATTCAATAATGGAGAGATTTGATAACTTACTACAAATCTTATCTTCTCAGATCAATACATTACTCATAGCCTTGTATTCCCCTAAGATTATGTAACAACAGAGGTCTGAACTGTTTATATAATGCTAATGGTTCATCTGAGTCCTTACATTCTTTTGTAGTCACATTCAGAGGCAGGGCACCCACACCCATCTGTAGATTTACTGACAATCAAGGTTGTATTTATATGGGTGGGTATGTGTTAGTTTATTTTTATTGCAAACAGAGCAGAACCTCATATTAAATCAAAATTAGTCACTTAGTAACCCAGTCAAATGCTCCAGTCTGAAGAAAAAACAACTTTTTGATCTGAAAAACAAATGTTTAAATCTCAATTATTAAATGATAAAGCCTTCTTATAGCTTACCTCCAGGAGCAGCAAACCTACCAGTCCTAGAGGGCTGAAGGAGCATCTCCTCATCTTTCTCAATATTTGTTCTAAAGTATGTCAAGAAGCTACCACCTCCTAACAAGTCCAAACTCTGCACATGCACAATTCAAAGTAAAGTGGTAGCTGAGATCAGTACACAGAGGCATCCAACACACATCTCATTAAGCAACTCTGTTTTCTTTTTAAAGGCTGTTTCTGCATATTATCAGCTATGGAAGTGTATTAAAACTTTGAGGCCTCCAGAAAAATGTGCTTAATTCAAGTTTTAAAAGTTTAAGTCAAAGCTTGATATACTCCATGAAAAACTCATCAGTGTTTCAAGGTGCATGCTCTGGAATGATAAACCAAGAGCACTGATCTAGGTAACTGCTTTACCAAATTAATCCACTTTGGATAGTGATAGAGGATGGGCAACCCTAAGGAAAAGTGCACTGATCAAGTTCTGATTGATTTATCCTTCTTTTAAAAATCACTATCAACAGCACAGCTAAGAATCCATGAAACAAAGAGCTTGTCACAAGGACATTGATGTTCCACGTCAGGACAAGTTCTCTGGACAGTGAAAAATCTTTACCAGGATTTACAAGACTGAAGGCATGACATCTCTGGTAGAAAATGTTTTAGAAAACAGCTTTCTTCATTTTAAAAGGGCTCACTGCCACAGTGTTAGTGTGGAGGTAAGAGATTCTACACAGTTATCAAGAAAATATTGCAGAGGGTGACACAGAATCTGTACCTGCCCTGTGCTTACCTTTTTGGACGTCCTGGCCTTGGTAGACTTTGCCTTCTTCCCACTCTTTTTGTTCACCATGGATTTCCTTCCCTTCTTCTCAGGAGCAGGGGAAAGGATGGTCTCAGATTTGCCTTTGGCACCCCGTTTCTTGGCTAGAAGCTCAGGCTGAATTCTGGGCAGGACACCTCCACTTGCAATAGTCACACCTTTGAGCAACTGCAAGGAGAAGCAGGGTATGGAAGTCTATTACAGATCCTCTTAGTCTGCACCACCAAAAAACAATTAGGGAGAAAATCCACAATAACAAGGAACTTGGCAGGTGACAGTAAAGTCAGCCAGCACATCCTGGAGAATTCTGCTGCTGTACAATCATTCCTCCCCCTTCAGTGTGAACCTGTCCTTGGTGACTCACAAGCAGTGAGTAAGGGCAAAAGAAGAAGTGTCTGTGGGCTGCCTCAAAAAAAGGACTGCACCACAGCCCTGCTCAGAGGAGGACTGGATGCAGATCTCTTTGCCAGGGAAACAGATGCAGTGAAAGCAAGGAAGAGCTCCAAGGACCTGCTTTGCAGAGGCAAACAACAGGAATGGGCTGTGATACCATGTAGAGGACAAAGTCTGGCTAATTCCTAAGAGACAACACTGGATCTAGATCCCAGTTCACTGATCAGAAACACAGAGCTGGAAAAGGGCTGGTCGTGTTAGCATACTTTCTCTTCTGGCCTGTTTTGAATTTTTACTCCACTTGACTGGAAACAGAGCCACATGACTTCATGGGCACCACATTCTCATTATTTAAAGCAGTCATATTAAGTGCAGGAACATTCAAAGTGTGAATGACATCATCCATCTTCATACAGAGGAGACATTCTGATGCTGACTGAACCTTCTCAGCAGCCCTGAATAGCACAATCTGCAGCCCACGCTGTGATCTCTGTCCTCACTCAACAAGTTTAGCAGAAGTGATCCCACAAGTGATCCCAGGAGTCAGAGTGCTGAAAACCACAGTTTGGGCAAACAGACAGCAACTGGGAGGCAGCAATAGCAGAGAGTGAGCCAGATCCCTACCCAACATGGGCCTCACAGCCAGTATAATAGAAACCACTCATTTCTATAGCTTTTGGGAAAAGGTCTTGCATGTTTTCTTTAAGTTTTGAATGTCCCTGAGGAAAAAGTGAAGCATCAAGACTACTTGTTCAAACAGGACTCATAGGCTAAGAAGAACCAAAGATTTAAGATGAGGTATCTCAGAACCTTTTGGCTGTGTTTGCTTTGATTTAAGAGGGCACAGTCTTCTGCTCCAATAACTGCGATATCATTCATGTCTCAGACTAAGCTGTTTCTAACCTTCCCTGGCAGCAGCTTCACTCAAGCCACAGCACACAACTCCTGCACCAAAATGCAAACAGGCACCTGATTCAGTTCCTCATCATTTGCAACTGCCAGGAGGATGTGTCTGGGGGCAATCCTTCCTTTCTTGTTGTCCCGTGCTGCATTTCCTGCCAACTCCAGGATTTCGGCTGTAACACATCAAGATAAAAACCAGTAACAAAAATGCAGCTTAGGCACCTGCTGCACACACATTTTACACTGCTTCTTAATATACATTTACCTTTTCAGGGATGTTTCCAGATTTAAAGGGTTCTTGCTATAGAAAGGCAGAAACCAAACCCCAGTCAATATATCTGTAAATTTAGATAAATTCATTTGTCCTTCCTAATTCCCTAAAGGAGAAAATATGCTAAGCTTGATTCACATAATTTCTTTTAAGATTCTCAAGTCAGAATTCTTTTTCAAAAAGGAAAAAAAAAAAAAAGCTAAAAATGTACATCAGCAGTCCAAAATTTATCAGCAGCCCTGTGACAACAGAACAGTCAAGCATGCAGTGAAACCCCCAACCTGGAACAGACAGCTCTGACAAACAGCAAGGATTCTCAGGACCAGGGAAGATGAAGACTGAGGTGCATTTGAAGAAATACTTGGAAAGCCAACACACTAGCCAGGCACTGCTGGAATTCTGCATGAAAGGGCACTGAAAATCTGTGAGAAGCTTCACTTCAGCACAAGATATGAAAGGTTTGACTCAGATGCAAGCAGAGACAACGTGAGAGCTTCAATGCATGAAATATTGATAGAAAGGTCCTTCTACATCTCTGGGAACAGGAGCCACTCCAAAGGTAGTTCCTCTAAATTAGCAGTAATATTTATATTGTAACCAAAGTCACTGAGCTTTTCCTAATTATTACAGAAATACAGACACACTTTCCTAAGTTTATTTGGACTGCAGCAATCAGTATAATTCATTAGCTTACATAGTTTGGCCTCTACTCAGAAGTTATTTCTCTTATAAGAACTCTACTGAAACACTGAGAAGGAAGGAGAAAGGATTTTTTTTTTCCCTCCAATTAGTCCTAAAAATCATATTCATATTTTGTTTCATTTTAAAAACATAGTGTCTCTGTTGTCTGGGTTTTGGGCTTGTGTTTGTCAGTAACAGGAAAATGAAAATTACAGCCAATCAGTATCCTGTTGATAACTTACTGATGTCTTAATGACATCCTACTCCTTTTTACAAACTACATAAAGAACTATAACTGTTGTAAAAAGAAGGACTTCCATGAAAAATCTAGTGGAAACATACATAATGTTTGGCTAAAATCCAAATGATTTCAACATGAGGCTTAGCTCTGGCTCATGGGAAAAACACAAGCTTTCAATTCCACTCAGTTAGAATAACAAAAGCACAAACTTGTCTTCCAGTTTTCACTGTATGCAGCATACACATTTAGCTGAATGTTGGAAATGTAAACATTTATTTGCATAAAAATTGAAATGCATATTCACAGTGAATGGTAAAAGTTAGGGCAGGAACCTCTCAGCTCTAGCATTTCCTAGTCTGTTCTGGATTTTAAAGGAGGAAACTGAAAAGAGATCCCAGCTATGTTCACCCCCATGGGGCTGGAAGTGTCAGACCCTCTCCCAGACCTCTGCCAGCAGAGCTAATGCAGCAGCAGACAGCAGGAAGAGATTCCATCCATTGTGCAGGCCAGCAGAGAGCAAGAAAAGAGACCCAGGCTCCTCCAGTGGGTTTTGCAGATGTGTGCTGACAGCAGAGGAAAATTGCATCAGGGGGAAAAAAAAAAATCCAAAAACCAACACATACTTACCTGTGTGGGAACTGAAGTTCTTTCAGGTGTGCCAACAACATGCACATCCTGCTACCTGTGTGCTCACCCCACTGCCCCAGGTTTGGGTCCTTTGGCCAGCAGCATCCTGATGGTGCACTCTTAGTCCTCTGCCTAATGTTAAGAGCAAAAAAGGCAGAACACTCAAATGCCAGCCATCCACCACAGGACACTGGGAAGAAGGGAATCCGAGGCAGAGGTGATGTATGGCAGATTGTGGGATATGCACTTTACTTACCAAAGGATGCCAAACATTTGCATAGGTAAATGATTGCCTCACCTCCTTCTAATGAAGGTTTCTATGCATATTTTTTCTAATGGTGCTCATAATCTTAAGAATATAAAATGGAATTTATAAAATACTTTATCAAAACTTCAGTTATCACATGCTCTGCTGATAACAATAGATCCCTAAAGAAACTGTTTTACATTTCAAGTAGAATCATCTTAACAGTTGAGGTTACCTAAATTATTAAAATACTAGTCTGAGAATATAGATCCTATAATAAAGTCCTATATCATAACAAGCTCTCTTGGAACTGGGCATCTTGATATTCTCAGCCATAAATTGGTTTTGCTTTCTGTGCTCTAAGCACAGGAATTTAGAATTACATTAAAATCTCAAATAATATTGCTTCCTGCAAGAGTCAAAATCCACAAAGATGCCTCCACATCAGAAGTTTAATTTCAAATCCAGACATCTTCAGGAGAAAATAACTCTCTTCCAGCAGAGACAAGCTGCAGCCAAGCTGTGACCTGAATGGGATTACATCTTGTCATCCTGTGACATAGAGGGAAAAAGAGGTTTCTTTAGCTGATGGATCAGCAGATTTGAAATGTCTGGGAACTAAAGCATCCTAGCCAGGCCAAAGGTTTTTGTTCAGCTGAGCTTGTAGGAAGGTGGACTGCTAAGAAAGGCCAATGAGAATTACTGATAGCAAATTGGAAAGATTTCACACAGGTTGTCTTGTTTTCCACCTCCCCTTCAGGAGAAATTGTGTCAGCTCCTGTTACACTACCACATAAAAATCTAGCAGTAATACCTTTACTCTGCAAAAATCTATTGATGATGGAGTCCTTGGTCCTCCACTTGCAGGTGGAAAACTATCTGCTGGATTTGTGTCTGCATGGCAGATGAGCACAACAGGCAGAAGAGTATTCCAGGTGATTCCTGAGAAGGAGGAAGCCTTTGCTGGTGTTGTGTTCTGCCCTAATTTAGAGAGGATGGCTTTCCATTGAGATCTTCCATAAGTTCCTCTGACCAGCACACTCTCACATGACTTGTGCCTCCTCATCAAGGGGCTTCTGTATTCTCTGCCTACTTTTTGGGAAGATGCCCTGTGGGATATTTGCAGTTGATGTTTGCTTTAGGTGGTTATGCATGCTGCCAGCTCTGTGCTCACTCAGAGCATGAGTCTGTTGTGAAATCCATCAATCAGATGGGACAGGCCAATTTTTCACAGAATTTTAAATCTGAAGCCAGTGGAACTCAACCTTGTTTCAGCAAACACAACCTTCTCCATAGGAATTGAGCTGCAGTTTTACAATATGATTTTCAAGCCTAAGATGTAAAATGGCATAGAGAGATTAAAAAGAAAGGTTTAGAACAATGAGGAGATATTCACATTAGCTGATCAGCTTAGGTAAAAGCACCTCTTCCTGAGATTCCACCATCTCTACACTGTGGTGACTGCTGGCATTTTAATGATAAGGCAAAGTGCACCTCACCATTTATTTGCCTACTGGTCATCAGCCCAGCTCTCCAAACTAGCCAGACCTATCCCTGCCCCTTCTTCCATAACCACTGCCTCCCCACAATGTTATGATCCAGGAGCTGAGAGAGGCTGGAATTGTTCAGTTCAAGTCTTCAGAGATTTTAGCTGTTGAAGTCAAAGAAGTCTCTGCTGAGCATGAGCAATCTGTGTTTTATCAAAGTTAAGAGCCTGGCCAAAGAGAGCAGATTTCTCAGAAGTGGCAGAGACCACCCTTGCCCTTTTCTAAAGTATCAAATCTCTGCTCAAACACAGAGAAGCACTCAGGGGTTTAGAGGAGAAGTTTTCATGAACATTTTAACATAACAAAAAAAAAAAAATTATATTCGACCTGCTTCTGTGAAACAGCTAAAAAGCCCCAGTCCCTTACTGCCACCCTCCCAGATTTAGCCTGAAGCAGTTCCCCTGCATGCAGCCTTTCATCCCGAGGAAGCACCATTTCACAGCTCCAAATCCAGGAGAAAAGAATGGCATTTGTAATAGAAAGATCAGATAATGTTAAGAAAATCTAGCAGTTTGACATATAATACCCCCTTTGACAACATCCTTGGAAAAACCTACTTTGTTTCTACAGGCTTCCCAAAACCAAAGACTTTATTCACCCATAATATTAGGAATCAGCAGGGTTAGATGCTGCAACACTGTTTTTTTAACTGAGCTCCCCACCTTTGTAATATTTCCAAACAAAACCCTGGGCAGAGCACAGGAACTTTGGTTTGGAAAGAACACAATCCACCAGCAATACATGTTTGCTCAGAAACATTACTCCATTCTATCACAATATATCCAGGAGTTCTCTGCTGAACCAAGCAGCTGAAAATAGCATTCCCTTACAATTTATGTGGGCTCCCAGCCTACAATCTCCTTAATTTTCCTTTTTTTTTTTTTTTTTGTCTAAAGCAAAGTGTAGGCCCACACATAATCTGCTCATATCAGATTAATGATTGAAATTAAACTGCATTTACTATCCAGGAGCAAAGCCAGGACATACATTGTTCTAGTTCAGGTAATAGGCAAACAGTGCTGACCACAAGTCAGTCTGCACCACTGAAATGTTGCACAGACCAGATGTGCTGCTGACAATTTATTACTGCACCTTGTAAAAATTGCCACAGCTCAGAACAAGCATCTCCAAATGTTTATCCTAGAAATATCTCCCTGTGGAGTAGGAGAAGAAAAAAACTATTTCTCTCCAGGGAGAAGGTCAGCAGAGCCACAATGCATCACATCATGTTATAAAAGTTACTGTAATTTCTTCAACACAAGCAATAATTTGTCACTCCAGCTCCAGAAGTAGCCTCAGGGGAAAAAAAAAACCAAAAAAAAAAGTATTCTCATCCTGGAATGTACTGTCACAAACATGGACATTTTTGCAGTGTACTATTAGGTTTCATGATAAATTTAATTTTAATAGTGAAATAGTGAAATTAGTGAAATTTATTAGTGAGATCTCAGATTTTCTCCACACTTTTGAAAGAAAATAACGATTTTATTGTCTGGTAGTGAGAACAAGCTTCAGGTATAAAAAAGACAGTGGTGTTTACATAAAGCCTGTTGCATGGACATCCAAGCTCCTTCATGCCACCTTGGCAATAAACTGCACTCCTGCAACACAACTCAACTAATTCCATCCAGGCTGTGACTCCTCACAGATTCTCTAATGCACCTCAGTCTTGATCTGTAA
This sequence comes from Cichladusa arquata, assembly GCA_026413545.1. Lineage (NCBI taxonomy): Eukaryota > Metazoa > Chordata > Aves > Passeriformes > Muscicapidae > Cichladusa > Cichladusa arquata. Next base: position 1,613,685 of record JAOTQP010000304.1, on the reverse strand, counting down.
CCCTCGAGTAACCTGAACCAGAATCCTCTCCACACTGTGAGTTCTACCAATTTGCTGAAGTGCTATTTTCCATAATTAAACAAGGAACTCAGCAGAGATGATCATAGGACACTCTGAAATATTTCTGTACAGAATCACAGTATATTGTATCAGCATGGGACACCTGCCCCTTCCTAAAAGTTCAACTTCAGAAAGGCAGGAAAAAGAAAACTCAGGGCGTGTGGGAAGATTTAAACCCTGGAACACTTTCTTTATACACTTAGGCAAAGCAAAAGGGTTTTTAAAACTAAAAATAAACCCCACCTTTATATTTCATAACACTTTGACACTGTCCTGCAAGAAATGCAGCCAGCAAAACAGTTTTCTCACATAAAAAGCACAGAAGCAGTACAAGTTGGGTTTGGTTTTTCTTCTCCTATTATTCACGTTTCAGTGTAACAAAAAGTCTAATTAATACAAATTTTCTCTGGGACAGAAACCACACATATGTGACTCCTCACTCTGCAAAGCAATAAAAAATAAGACTCCCAGCTAGTGACCAAGCCTCTAAAGGAGAGAATTTCCACCCTCAGCCTCTCCAGGAAACAAATTAACCTCCTTAATGTTCTCAGCAGATTTCAACAAATCCTGTGCTTGCAGAGTCTGATTTCCAGGAGTGGTCCACATGCTCCTATCTGTCTTGGGTTGCAATACAGGATGTGACAAAAAGTATTTATTCTATGACCACCTGTTAAAACCAGGTGAGGCAATGTTCTTTATCTTTTCCACAACCAGTCCTTCCTCCAGGGAGATATCTCCTGTTAATGGGCCATTGAGTCCCACTGCATGACTGATAAAATTACATCATCCCA
>JAOTQP010000304.1:1505360-1606610 GCA_026413545.1 Cichladusa arquata | reverse complement strand
AGCCGCTCTCCCCGTATTGTATGTTTCAATGGCGATGGCGGCTGCTGGTGAGGGGGGCGGCAGGGGTTTCCTCCCGCTCCGCACATACCGCCTCTAGGAGGAGTCACTGCAGCCCGGGCCCGCTACAACCCCCCTCTCTTGGCTGCCGCCCTCCTCGCCCGGGCCCCAGGGCTGCAGTGGGGGCAGGAACCCCCTCCCCGCCCAGCACAGAAAGGGCCCCCCTGACCCTAGTCCCAGTGGGCTTGTGGTAGCCGGGAGCATAAAGGCAGAAAAGCCTTCCCATCCTTTCCCAGGGTGGAGGAGTTCGGAGATGGAGAGGTTTAAAGGCAACCCCGGATTGGGCTAAAGCTCAAGGAGCGCCTGGTTTTTGTTAGAGAGAGCCACCCATCCCTCTGGCCCTGTGTGCCTCGCTGTGGTGCCTCTAACCCGAATATTCCAGCGTCCCCAAGTCGGCTTGGAGCGGCCGTAACAAAAGAGTGCCGGCAGCTCTTTGTGTTCTCTTCCATTGGAGCGTTCTGGGCCCTCGCAGGCTTTCCAACTCGTCCATGAGGGCTGCAAACTTCCCTTCTGAATGGAAGCTGAGGGTTTTTCTTTTCTTCCCTGCAGCCGCACGGGTTCAAGAGCTCGGGCTCCAAGAGGCGCAATAAGTGATTGTGTTATGAGTCTTGGCAGCGCCAAATCCGTGAGGAGAGGCTGGTGCAAACAGGAGAGCACGGGGCTACACCTCTTTAACTCACCTCAGGTATATTTTTACATCAGACTGGGTTTATATCACCACTCCTACACAAACACTTTGCATTGATGCGCTGATGTCGCTATATAGACATTTGGATGCTACTGTAATGCACTAGGAGATACATTATTAACGCAGGCCACTCCTGCTTGCTTGCAGTGTGACTTTAGGAGGGTGTCTGGAACAACAGAGAGAAAGAACCGTTCGTGCATTCAGCACTCTCTTTGCCACTGTGAAAAATCATAAAGGATTCACTCGAGTTTGGTTTTTGGCTCTGCCAATGTAAGCGATTTTGTGTCTGCATAGAACTGGATTTGGTGGGTAAAAAAGCAATATTTCCCTAGGTTATGGTAATTGTGGATCACACCATCTCTTGAAAAAAGAGGGCATGAGTTCAGGACCTGCGTTTTCCTGGGCTGCTGTGTGACCTTGGGTAAAGCAGTTCACTTTACACAGCTGGATTTTGACTGTCGTTGAAATGGAAATAAAGATACCTTTTCTCTTTTCAAGCATTGAGTAAGAGTCTCAATGCATTGCTGTGGATTAATTCTTTGGAGTCTGTTCTCTTCCCCACTTCTTTTTGAAAACAAGGTCAAGATGCTTTGAGACCACAGGAGAAAAAACTTGTGTGTGTGAGTTTGACTTATTTTACATGTAAGAGGAAGCCTTACCTAGATCTTGCCTACTGAGAGTTGTAATTTAGCAAAGGAAGAAGATAGCTGTAGGCTTGTCAGTGCATTGAACTGAACCATATTGGGAGGGTAGGAGGAAGCTCAAGAAGATTTTCAAGCACTAAGCATAAAAATTAATGACAATGTAAAACCCATGTGAAAAGGAAGAAAAGCATTTACATTTTTCTATTTCCAGATACAAATAACTGCATCCAATAACCCTTACAATCATGCATGCAGTACGTGGCTATGCAATTAAAAATAATTTGAGATGAGGCTAAATATGCCTAAGAGTTTTTGAATATGTTCCCGGTTTGTTAGAGTTCAACATCTAATAATTGTTGTGAGATAAGAACATGAGCATGTGGGAGGTCTTTCAAGAGAAAAAAAAGGTCTTTGTGTGAGGGAAATTTTCAACATTGGGAGAACTCACTCTGTTTACAACATTTTTCTGTCTATGAACAACATTCTCCTGAAGGAAACAGGAGTGCTGGAGATGTGTGAGAGAGGACATCAAAGATTTTCACAGTGTAACACTTCTTAAGTCAGTCATAGATGTCTGAATTTTAATACCAATTTTCCTGCTGTTGTGATTTTTAATAATCTCACTATAAACTATTCCACTCTTTATTTCTCCAGTGGATACAGCCTATCCTTAACCTAAACATTAATTAACAGCATTACATGGATACTTTTTGTTGTTTCAAACATTTCTGGAAGATTTGGAGTCACTTTGCGACACCATAAAGAATTTTTGAGTAGAACAGATCAGAGCTAGGCAACACTGGAACATTTACCAGGTGTGAATTGCTCTGGCCCTTGGAACCAGCTGCCTTTTAGAGCAGGTAAGGAACTTCTGGTCACAGTACCTGTATGTTCTGGCTATTTAGGTGTTGTTGTTCAAAGAAGAGCTGTGACTTATTTGTGCCATGCTGGAGTCAAGCAGACTTTCCCTGCTCAGCAGGAGCAGGGCCTGCCCTCTCTAGGTTGTGCACAGACCATCTGCCTGTTGCCTTGCGAGCGCAAATACAATCTGTTACTTTGTCAAAATAAACAACACATCTATCTGATCGTTTCTAGCCTGCTGCCTGCCTGACTCCCCAGCTATGGGGAAAACAGCCTGTTTATGGCACTCGAGTTTTGGGGCAGGAGCTGTTATATCTCAAATGTTGCAATGAATATTTCATAGCTCCAGAACCCAGAGACAGAGCTTTGCTCTCATTTGGGCTGGCAGGAGTTCAGGGGTATCCTGGCAGGGCAGGAATGCCAAATACTCCAAAAGCTTTGTTGTATGTGTGTATACAATCCAGGGAACTTGATCAAATCAGTGTAAGCATTGCCCTGACATTAGGATTACCAAGTACAATCAAAGCTGATGTGTGTCTATACTATGGTCATAGGGAACAGTTGCAACAACCAAGTTCTGCAACTAATCTGTATTTCTGTAATTAATTATTTTTCCCATTTTTAAACCCTTCCTCCACCTTATGGGCTTGTTATGCCAGTAGATTGGGTACAATGGGCTAAAGAAGCCAGAAAAACTACATCCTAACTTTTTTAAATTAGACCATCCCACGTACTTCAGAATTTAAAGTCTGTGTGTGTCAGATTCTGACATGTTTAAGGTAGGCTGATCAGCTGCAGTCACAGGTTAGCTACAGTGTGTAAGCAAGGGGAAAGGTCTTTCCTCCCCAAGCACCAACTGATTCTAAAAGTTAAATGTAGCTTATTAGCTTAACAAAATATCAAAGTTGTCTTTTCATCCTTTAAAAGGAGATTTTAATGCTTGTTACCTATCCTTAAATGTAGCTATGCTGACTGCAGAGATCACTGTCTTAATTATTCCTTAGTAAGTAAAAATACTAACTGAATGTTTTTTCACAATCTACATGACTTTTTTTTCTTGTCTAATGGAGATTTACAAATACATCTTTCAGAATGAAGAAAAAGAGAATAAGGTAACAAACCCCAGAAAATAACATTGTTTTCTGCTGAGGAATACATTGTAGGATCCCTCTCCCCAACTCAGAAAGAGTAGCCAGACAGGGATAGGGAAAATTGTGGGAATCACAAGTATAGAACGGCTTCTCCAAAGAATTAGAACAGGTCAGGACTTTTAGATCTGATTGATTATTCCTGTGCTAATAAGGATGTCTGTTCCTTTGCTGTTACACCCTCTGGTGTAGTTTGGAGCAGTGACACACATTTCCTTTCTCAAATTGTCTCTCTGGCTGGGACCATTAAGCTCCAAGTTCTTTTCAGAGCAGCTTCACAGGTAAGGACAGCACAGCACTGCTTGTTTGTCTGCTTTCATAATTGTTCCTGAGTTTGATTTAAAACACAACAGTTTACCCCATTAGCTGTTTTTTTCCTGCAAACTGCAGAGCCCTAAAGGAAAAAAAAATCTTAACTGTGTCCTATAAATAAATGAAAATGCTTTCAAACAAGCCAACCTTTGAGTCTCACATTTGTCTGAGGCAGGACAGAGCAAGCCTCCTGAACATTTCTTTACTGTGCAAGTGCAAGATTTCACTACTCTCCCAGGGTAGAGCAATACATATCCAGGAGCCATCACTTTATAAAGCAGAGTGACGTCGAAGCCTTAAGGAATGATAAAAGCCAAAGTTTCAAACACATACTCCATCCCAAGTTGGATCATCAAAACATGTTTGTTTTCCTGCTTAACTTTATGCATCAGTCACTGTTAAACATCCAGATCCTTGAGGATTTTGCCTCACACTCCAAGCTTGCTGGATGTACCCAGAGGAGGTCAGGAGTGAAGCAGACTTTTGCTGTCTGGCCACTCAGAGCTAATGGATTTTGGTTTTGCTTTTTTTCCCATCACATCAGTTTCATTCCAAGGAACCTCCACATCATTGGTGATTGGGCTCACACAGAAACACACTCAGGAGAGGGGAGGGAAAGCTTCCTCTAAGCTGAGGGAAGGGAAAGATGGATGGCCACCTTCCCATTGTTTCTCTCAGTTTCAAGGAAAGACAGCACACAAAGCTGACAATTACAATAATTTTACCATGGGCATAACTGGACAGAGGTTGTCTGTCCCCTCTTTGCCCTTGCTCTCTCAGTTCCACAGTTAGAGTGGGTTTGTGACATGGTTGGTTAATTCCTATTGTAAGAGTGAGCTGCTGTTGATGCCATGGGAGGTTTCAGGCTGCTTTTCTCCCATGCACATTCCTCAGTGTCCAGTGCTAGGGCTCAGCAGATGTTGCTGCCTTTCCCTCAGGTAGGACTTTGTCCTCTCTCCAGCCATCTAACTTTATAGTGATAACTACAAAATAACTATTTAGGAGGTTTCTCTCCTAAATCCATTGAGTTCCCACCAGTTCCACAGTGAATGGGCCTGAGTGGCAAACAGCAGATGGCGTGGTTGCCTCAGCCTAGGAACCTAAAACCCACCCCCAAAGGGGAAGTGAATTCACCTGTAAGGGAATTCATGGAATATGATTTGCACGTGGTGTCATTTACAAAAGACACAAACTATGTGTAGGTAAACAGGCATTTTTATAAAAGAAGAAAGTATGTACATCATAGGGAACAAATGCAGACTGTACTGGAATAGGTATCTCTGTATGTATTTAATTTATAAATTAAAATAGAAACCTCACTAAAACATTGACACAAAGGAGTAAAGCTTCAACACAAGGCACAGGGAATTCATCAGACTCCTCTTGGAAAACAATGGGATGACACTTTAAATATGATGTCATATTTACCATTACAACCACCCTCCAGCCAGAGATATTTTTCATAACCTCCTGCCTGGATTTTTAACCCACTTTTAGTTATCCAAAGACCCATTCCCCAAACAAACTTCCTCCTAAAATCTCACATATTTGTTCTCCTAATGTAGATAATTAATGTAAATACCTTACTAAGCTAAGGTATTTAAAATAGTAATATACTGCTCTGCATAGGAGTTTTTATCACAATATAAACCAGCACCTCTCTGATAATATCAGTTTATTTATCTGGTAAATGAATACTAGGTGATTAAATATAAAATTCCTGTCTTTACAAGAAGACAGAAATGCTTTGAAGGTGCTGTATTTAAACAACACTTTTCCAAAACTCAGCTTTATTTACTACTGAGGAGTAGATTCAGGGGGTTCTTTAAGCATCTCTGGTTTCCAGGACAGGGATGGTTTCATTGAAATCATTGGATCAATTAATGGATGCAGGAAATGTGTAACTGAAACTCAGCTTTTGTTCTGACATAAAAATTCCTAAGCTATTTTTCACTCATACAGATGGAAATCATTTACCTGAATCCCTTTCCTTGTACATGTTGAGTGTTTAGTCCTTTAGTGTCTTTCTAATCTTATATCACACTGAGAAAAGATTTGCTTAAAAACTTAATAGTGGAAAAAATATTTATAAAGAAACGCCAAATAATTACAATATTTCAATTCTCAATCAGTGTAACTCCTTATGGCACAGCTGTCTCTGCTTTTGTAAAATATTGCTAGGAATGGTCAATATGGGATTCCAAATTCCCAGGATTAAAAACCAAACAAATCAGCACTATCATATTAACAAGAAAAAAGTGAAAAACAAAAGTCAAATGCTCATTTTGGCTGAAGAAGCTCCTACTGAGGTTGAAAAGCTTGTGGGAAAGAACAGCCCTTTGTTCTCTTCATTCTAGCAATTAGTCAGTGTGGAATTTTGTGGAAGTCCAGAAAATTCCAAATAGCTAAACTATGTCAAAAGGAGTTGAAATAATGTCTTAGAAACAGCACAATGACAGTAAAAATTACTGGTAACACAAAAGTAATACACAGCACATACATGAATCAATGCCAGCTAACATTGGGTATTCAATATACAGGCTGAAAAGCTCAATGTAAAAAAAAAAGTGTACAAAATGTATTCAGATTTGAACATCTCAATCAATCAATGTCTGTAAGAGAAACATAGAAACAATGCCCTGTCAAGGTCTACTCACAATTCATCACTTTACTACAGCTACAATAAATATTCTACAGCCTATTCCATCAGAGGGGAAAAACCTCTCTTGTAAAACACAAGGAAATCAGATACATAAGGGCACAGAGTTGCTTCAGAAATCATTCTCCTGCAGTCATCAGTGTTTGTCTGGTGTTGGCTGATGAGCAGATCTCGGACAGAAAGTGTCCAAGTTCAAAACTGTTATCACCAAAGAATTTGGTGTGCAAGTGACACCAAGATGAGAAACAGGAGCAGTGCCAGTGACACAAGCACTCCAGGTGTGGCAAAGGCCATCAGGGAGGTGTTTCCTGTTGCTCTGAGGACTCTGAATGCCACGGGGGGATCAATGTGCCTTTTTGGAGGAGCTAAGTCACCTGGATGGGGGACAGCCCACCCACCTCCAAGCCAGAGCATGGAGAGAAACCCCTTCCCACAGCACCCACTGGTGATGGAAGCGTGGAGAGCCCGTGACATCCACAGGCTGTCCCCTAAATCAGGAACTCCCTCCCATTGCTGCCCTGCTCAGCATCTGGAGCTCATTCTGCATCACTCAAGCCACGAGAATGGGCTGGGCTCAGGCTGTTCCTCCCAAATAATCTCAGCCCTTTTGGGGTGTGGCTGAACACAGCAACGACTGCTCTGCCTCAGTTTCCCCATCCTGAACTGTAATGGTGAGCGAGAACAAGGATAGCAGAGTGAAGGGAGTGGGAATGGGACAGGTCATGAATGAGTGCTGAGGGACCAGGCCCAGAGAAGGAGTCTGCTTATGGTGGCCCACACAGTCTTGCTGCCAAGTGTCTCCTTTTCACCAACACCATACAGAAAAGGCTGTGGAATTTAAGGAACTAGCATTTTTCCTTTGGAAGGCTCAAAAAAAAGGGTGAAACTGCTCAGTCTGTGGCACTGCTGGTAGGGTGCATCATCAGGGTAAAAGCAAATCTTTGCAGGAGAGCAAAAGGGATGATTTGCTGAAGCAACATTTTTGAAACATGACTGTGAAAAAACAATGGAATTATCACAAAATGGAATTTCACACTCCCAGCAAACCCCCACCGGAGACAAGAAACTGACAAACAGCATACCATGGAAAGCAATAGTCTAAGTTGCACTCCACAATCAGTCCTCTTGTACCTGCCATTAGTATCCAACTTACTAAGCTTTGAAACAGGAAAAACAAAAGTTTAGCAGGTTTTTCTTGAAAAAAAAATCTGCAATATTCTAACGCCATTTTAAAAAGAACAAACAAAATCGTAAGAAAGCTACAAAACTGCACTGCCCTTGCTGCCTTTTAAACAGTAAAAGCTTTAACAGTGAACTCTAAAATAAATCACAAACATCTACAATCCTAATTCTTGTTTTGTCACGATGTTCTCATCAGACCAAAACATTTACCAAAGCAGGCCTACAAGGAGGGAGGAAGGATAGCAGGAAGGGTAGATAATAACAGTGAGTGGAAAATGATCAAAACGTGACCAACAGAGATTTTCTGAAAACGCAGAAAAGCAAGCAGTTAACTTTGTCTGGACATCTGGAAGATATAGGGACAAAAAGAAGGGAAGGGAAGAAAAAACTCCAAGTGTAAAAGAAAGGGAGACCTTCATCCAGCAAAGCATTTGCACGTAGGCTCAGGGTAAAGCACAGCCTAAAGCTAAGCTTGAACCTGCGTGTGCTGCTGGATTCAGAGGAGGGAAAACAATAGCAACAGACAGTAATACTTGAGCAGGTACCCTCCAACAACTTGCCATCTTCAAATAAATATCTTTCTAGTTTAATTTTTCAGCTCTTTCTAGCCAAGCCTGTGATTTCAGGCTGCAGAACATTGCTGAAGAGGACACAGCAACTCTTGCCAGACTTTGGAACAGACCCCTAAGGTGGGAAGAGACCATTTCCAATCAGCTGGTCCCTGACATAGCCCTTTTGATCTTTGCAAATGTAAATGAAGCGTTGTGGAGGGAGCATCTCGTCTGGGAGAGGTCACTGGCACCTGGTCCCTGGGTGTGGCATTTGGGGATATGTTTATCCCCACTAAAAACGGGTTTGCCCATAGAAAGCACCTTTTCACTACTGAACCTGGGGAGAAAATGCACGACAGGAATGTCCTTAGGACATTTTGGGTGAGGAACTTTTACACACTTATTCCAAAAGCCCATTAAGAATATATCTACAAGAAAACACAAGAAAACAGAATAGAGCAAACAAATTGCCCCCAAAAATCATTAACAAGAAAGTAAAAGTAACATTATCAAACTATATATATAATGGTTTTCATTAAAAAAGAAGGAAAAATGCACAACTACCGCCTGCAGTTCTGGTCAGGTTCTCCCTCCGCCCACCCCAAAAAAGTAAAAATAATTCTTAAAAAAGCAAATAAAATAAATTAATCTTTCCACCAGCCTGGTTCCCAACTGAAACAATTTCTTCCCTCGCTACTCTATTTCCTGAACACTTCAGTTAGAAACCTCAAGAAAAAAAAATCTTCAATTCTTCAGATGAACCTGAAATTAGAACTTTCCCCCCAGTATTTGCAAACCTGGATTTATTTTAACAGTAGACTTCCTGTGCATTGGAGAGAGGAGATGGGTGTCAGGTACAGGTGTCCTTATCAGAAGATCAGAATGATTCCACCTGTGCTGACAAAGAGTGTTTGAATCTGGGATTGCTCTGGGTTAATGGCATCCCTTTGAGCTTGAAATCAGCACTTTCTCCCCAGCTGTAATGTGACTTGCTTAGCACTTCGATCTGTCTAATGACTGAGATAATATCATTCATTAGCTCTAATAACAATGGCCCTGCCTCACCAATGTGTTTCAATATGCAAATGGAATCATTTAGGCCAGCGGGAATCACTCCCCTCTAAGTTAAATATGTGGTTTATGCACTCAGGGAAGTGGAGATGTTTTGTCATATTCAAAAAATAGGTACTTTTTTAAAGTTCGGGGTTTTTTTAAAAATAAATTGCAAGAGCTGTGGTGGAAAGACTTGAGCTTACATGTTAACCTCCAGCAGTGGGGGCTGTGTAAAGGATGCCAGGTTTGCATGGCAGCTGGTAGGAAGTATCCAGCATTGTATATTCTGCCCTTCAGGCAGCTGGGAAACATCCTCTGAACCCCTTAGCACTTTGCCAAATCTCTACTTCCCTTTAATGAACATATTAAAACATGCAACAGTGGAATTGAACCTTTGTGATCCTTCTTTTCCATCTGGACGTACATCTGTGGAGATGCACCCACAAAAGAGCCCTAATGGGCCAGCAGAGAACATTCCTGGAGGGCTCCAGACAAAGTACATCCAGAGGGTGCAGTGGAGACCAAAGCACAAGTACAGGAAGCAAAGGAATTAGTCAGTGAAACCAGACTTTTTCCACATTTTCCTCTTTGACAACATATTTCATGCCTTCAGAATCCAGTATGGTTTAAAAAAACCCAAACCAACCAATGTCATTTCCTTAGAATTAAACGGGAGAAGAAAGTTTGTGATGAAAAGGTTAAAGATGGAATCATGAATGATACAGGTGGAAGTTTGTCACCTGGTAACCATAAATGGTAGCAAAAAGAGTTATCCTCTCTGAGCAGCACTCTGAACTGAACACGGGGGTTTCTCTGCTTTTCTAAAGAGAATTGTTCAAGGAGAGTTTCTTTCTTGGATCAAAGGATCCCCTCCCAGAAATATTGTCTACGTCTTGCACTCATTTATGTAGCTGCTGCTGGAAAATGAGCCTAATTCTTCATCTGAAGAGTCCGACCACAATAGTAGAATGAAGTGAAAATGACCAAAGAAAAAAAGAATATAAATGGTGCCATTCTCAACCCCTGCCACTGGCCTCTGGGAGAAAACAGAAAGCAAAGCAGAAAGCGCTGGCACGCCGAGCTCCCGCAGCCCCAGCATCTGGGCACACACTCCTGGTGCACTGCTGAGGAACTCTTCCCAAGCTCCAGGGAGGGAGCTTGCAAAACATCTCCAGCAAACCTTCGGGAAGGTCCTCCTTCGCCTTTCACTCTGCTGCCATTTCCCAAGCTTCTCCACCCTCAGACTCACTTTCTGGCTATCAGCCAAGGAGTTTGACCCTTGAAGTGGCAGACAAAAGGTTTCACGTGAAAACGGACAGGCAGAATTGACAGGAATCCACAGCAACAGCAGCCTGGTTACAGGTTTTAGCAGGGACAGAGCCTGAAACTAAATTGCCACACTCAGGGTGGTACAAACGCAGCTGCCCCGCTTGGGTTTCTTTTGACATGCAAGGAGCTTAGGTTTGGCAAGAACAGCAGGTCAGTGTGGTATCACTGATTTGAGCTCTCTTATCTCTCCCCAGAGGCTGATGAGATTGTATCAGCGTTGGGGCTGTAGAGCAGCAATCCAAAACTGTCCTCTGGTACTTCAATTAAAATCCCAGGCTATAACCTGCCGCAGCCACAGGGAACATTTGTCACCACTTTTCCAACCTGCAAATGAGTGGGTACCCTATGCATTTTCCCAGTAGCAGGTAAGACTTTGCTGACCCATGTCAGGTACTTTCAAGAGTTCTGGCAATTTCACTTCAAGGTCCCTTGCACTTTTCGGGAGCTGTGTCAGGACAAGGTAACAGATGTGCACTCACCCTGCTCTTGGATCAGATAAAACCAACCAGCAACAATCCCATGCAGTGCAATCACAAAAACCGTGCTACACAGACCAAAGGGAACAGGAAGCATTGGCAGGGTCTCCTAGGGATCTCTATGTTTTTAAGGATTAAGTACAGCCAGGATTTTTAGAAGGGACTAAAGCATTCAGACATTCTACCTCGCAGTTGAATGTGTCAAGATCAAAGCAGGAACTCACTGCTGCCACTGCAACCTTCCAAACCCAAAGCACGAGGAGTACACCTGGCTGGGTCTTTAGTAACTCCTTTAACAGGTGTGCAATTAAAGCACAATTGGAACATTAGCTGTTCCAATTAGCTCAGCTTCACAGCTGCAAAGCCTTTTAACAGGGAGCTGGGACTTGTTAACATCTATTACTGAGAAAACCAGTGAGAATCTCTCAGTGCTCTGTGGTTCATTTTCTTTCTGAGCTGTTTCAGCTCCAGTACACCAAGCATCTCATGAAAACATCATGCATGGAAGCGTTTCATCCCAAGGACAATGTTGGCACGAGAACAAATGGTTGTAAATACCATGAATTAGTTTAGGTTGAAAGTTGCAAGAAGTTTCCTAACTGCGAGGGCACTGGAGTCGGAACAGCCTGCAGGGTGGGGAGGGAAAGGACACAGGACAGTGGAAACCTCTCTGGTTTTTAGATGAAGTTCAATAAATTTCTGAAAGGGCGAGGTGGCAGATGGATTGCAGCAGCCAGAGGCTGGGCTGGGTTCCTTGGGCACTCCCCAGCAAGCCTCTCCCTGGGTACCAGGGAACTGTGTCCCTTACTCTGTCATTTCATTATGATGGTGCTAAAAGGCTGCGTGGAACCAACAGGAAAAATAATTAATAATTATTTTAATAATTATTATTAATTAATAATTTGTGAATAGTTGAGTATAGGGAGGATCTTGGTGGTGACCCCTTCCACTGGCACAGCTGCAGCCAGAGGTAGCAAAATAGCTTCCACTTTTCCCCTCATTTTCTAAGGAAAGCACACTGTTACATTCACTTTAGTCTGGTAGTGTTTTCCTCTCTGGGTAGTTTCGACTAGAGACATCAACAAAGGTAGGTCAGGAAGGATAATTAAGATGTGCATATGCAAATGATAATTACACACTCTGCAAATTTGCATGCAACCTTTGGTTAACATTTTAAAAAGCCACGTGGATTGATTTCACAAACACACATTTGTTAGGATATTAGGATATTTGTTAGGATATGTTAGGATTTGTTAGGTATGCTGGGTTATGCTTAATTTTAAATAAGGCTCTAATTAAGCTGCTTGAAGGCCGACAATTTAGAAAGGGATTAGAATTTCTTGCCAACCAGGGCTCGTTTTCATGGGGGTTATTCCAGGTCATGGAAGGGTAATTATAAATCATGGTGTCTCTACATTCCCAGTGCACGGGGACTGCTATGAGGTTTTTCAGCAACACTTTAATTCATCACAACAGAAGTGTTAATATTTCACTTTAATAAAAAATACATAATATTTTGAAATATTCTTGAATGATCCAGCTTGAAAAATGAAAATGACCTTTAAATCTATACAGGGCAGTTCCTTTGGGCACTTTTAATGCAATAATTTATTAAGTTCCTATATTCATCATGTGTGCACAAATACCATGTAAATATTACAGCTGTACTCCATGACAAAACAAGCATAATGCAGACATAGAATCATACTGAGAACTGACAAATGGGAAAAAAGGGAGATCTAGTATTTTCTGTACAAAAAAAAATATGCCACTTTCTGATAATTTGTAAAAATGCATAACTTTTGGCATTTCAGAGAAGAACACCGTATAAAAATAAATATTCTATGTACAGTAACACACACAGGTCAGTCCAGGGTTAGAATCATCACTGCAAAAGAAAACATAAACACGTGTTAGTGACAGCCCACAGAGGAAAGGACCACACCATGGGGGGAAGGACACTGTTAGGGAAGCTGGCTCTGGGCTCTCCAGGAGGAAAAGGAACGCTGATGGATCTCAGCAGGGACCATTCCCACCTCTCCAGGTGGCAAAGTGAGGGCGGGAGATCCATCCCGGGCTGACTCTGCCTCCACCCTCCTCCTCCCACTGTGGTTGAGCACTTGGCATTAACACCCACAGGGCAGGGGGCGTCTGAGGGAATCCAGGTGGAAATCTCATCTTTGTGCAGGGATCAGAGCACTCTGGGGCCAGCTCCAAGGCCACAGACACAGCTGTCTCCTTTGTAGCCCACAGAGCTGAACTGTGATATATAAACAAGGAGGAGTTTTGCTTGCCACTTTTCTGAGATAGAGTCCTGGAAATCCCAGCCATGCATCTCTTCTGCCCCTTGGCCAAATTCATGGAAAAACATTATTAGGACTCGTGGTACTGCCAACTCAGCACAGCAACATTTCCAAGAGTACTTTACCTTATTCCAGCAGCCTTGAACTGGAAGGCCATCTTCCCCCTGTGAAAAAGATGGATGAAACAGCAGTTTAGGACTCAGAAAGTAGTAGAGAGATGGAGAAAGGAAGGCATGGGTTAACTGCTACTGCAACAAACAGTTTGAACCAGGGCTGGAGGAATAGTCTGAGATATTCCTCGCCCTTCGGATGACCCAGACTTCCGGCTGGCAGAACCAGTGCAGCCCGAAGCAGGGGCTGGGGTGAAGAGGGGAAATGCCTGCAGGCTGTGAAAGGGACTTAAGTACCTGAGAACCACTCTCCCCTAAGGAAGGGTCTGTCCAGGCTTCCTTGACGGGAGCAGGAACACAGGAGGTCCAACTCAGCCAGATAAACACTGACAGGGGCTGGCAGTGGGAAGTGAGAGGTGGCTGCTCTGTGTCCTCAGGCTTGGCTCTGTAACACTGAGCTTGAAAGCCAATCCCAGAGTCAGCACTAAGCTCAGACCCTGAGGAGGGTCTGGAAAAAAATCGCCATTTCCTTTCTGCCCTGTCTGTTAAAGGGTTTGTTTTGTCATGTGAGAGACTGTCCAGAAGATCCTCCTCCAGGGAAATCAGGAAGGCAAGCAGCTGGGCAGCCCCTCTGCTGGTTCAGGATGTCTCAGCTGACTCCCTGAAAAGGGATTTTGGCTTTCATAACATCAGTGGGATTTCTGTGAAAATCCCCTGGCACTTTTTGCAATCGTGATGTCTTGGGCTCCATGGATGGAAAATGATTTTGTAAATTACTGCCATTCATTTCAACCCTGTGCAGCCCTCTTTGATGGGCTAGATATGACACCAGGGCTAAGGAGCTCTGGAGCAGCAGATAAAGTCAGGTGTGAGGAAATACATCTCTGACACGAGAATCAAATTATTGTGCTGTGTGCACGTGGCAGATTCATGGTCTATCACTATTCCCCAGGAAACCCCAAAAAAATACAAACAGAAAAGCAAATGCACAGTAATATCTTGAGAAATGAACTGTTTACTGGAGATGCACTTCCAGGGGGCTGATGAACTGAATGTTGCTGTGATGTTATAACAATATTGCTTTTCAAATGCATTTTTTGGACTTTGGTCTCCTTGTGCTGTTTCCTCCCCTTCCCCAACTATGTGGAAATATGGAATTCCAAGTTATTGCCAGGGTAAATTGTGGTATTCCCATTGGTACACTGGTGGTGACAGGAATGAGTGGTACAGTGCATGGCAGGAGGAGATGGGAAGTTAGGTGTATGATGGAATGGGAGGCCAGGGAGTCACAGCTCAGGGATCAAAGGAAGACCAGGGTCACAAGGAAGTGTTTGTTGCGGGCCAATGTGCCGAGAACGGAAACATGACATGCTCATTAGTGCCAAGGATCTCCTTCCACATATCTCAGATGTGCACAGAGTTAGTTCACAGCCTCCAGAAGCTACACACATGGATGTGTCAGCTGGATGCTAAGCTTTTAACCTAGTTGGATCAAAAAACATGCTTATTCACGTTCCCAAGCTAGCTTGCATGCCAGAACACCGTGTATAAAAAAATAACAGCGTCCATATTTCATCAGATTTTCTGGCAAGTTTCCCTTCGTGAAAATAGGTATGAAAAGAAGTGTGAGTTCTAATATGGCCATGTGGGGTAAATCCTCACTGGGAGCAGTGACAAAACCAGGGCACTGGTAAAATCCTTGCACCTTACTCAGCCAGAAGAAGGTTTCTTACTCTATAGAAACCTGGGTATGATCACTGGGAGACAGAACACATGGCCCTGTGGTCTTCCTCCTTTGTTCACTGCTCTGGGCAGGTAAGGTTTTTCACCTCTGGGACTGGAACAAGTTTCTACTACTCAGAATTTACAGAGCAGCCACTGAGACTTTACCAGTGGTCACTGCCCCCAAAGAGGCAGTGGCAGCACCCAAAGGAGGGAACAGTGGAAGGAAAATTATGTTAGCTCTTCACAAAGCTCAAATAACAAAGATTTTAATGGCAATTTCATGGCTTTTTTTTTTTTTTTTTTTTTCCCTTAAGAAGCTAGGAAACTGTTTCAAACTAAATGTGGCTTTTTGCTTTGGGATACATTTTCCCAGGTAGTTGAACTAACAATATCCCATCCCTTGTAGATGGCATCAAACATCCTTAAGTGAGCATAAAGCTTGGAAGGACCATCCTCCAGCAAACCTTGACAGGGCTGGATGGGCAGGGAGGTACAAGTTTCTTTGTATTACAGAGATGTTGAGACTGTCCCAGGGAGCAAAAATGTCACTGAATGCTGCATCTCCAGAGAACTCAGAGAAAATAAATAAACTGGTGACTGTTATTGGGATACTAAGAAATCAGCTGGGGTTAAGTGTTTCTGAATAGTTTTGTCCTACAACAGTTGGGCTAGATTAGGCACTGACACAATAATCATTTTATCACTTGAATAAGATGGATATTGGGAAGCAGGCAATTCTAAATTCAAGTTTTTTGGGTGCTATGGGTACAATCTGGACTTTTGAGAAGAGTCATAAGTAGGATTTATCCAGCAGGGAGGTTAAATGTCCCCATTAATATGTTTCACATGGGCTTACTAATGGGATATCTATTATTTTCAGTCATCTTCATGTATGGGGTGACTGAGGTCATATGGAACCATGTCAGGCTGTGCTCAACACACACAAGCACTTAAAAATAGAGTTAATGAAAGACAAAAGCACTGCAGCGCCTTGTGAGGAAGCCAAGCCAGTGCAGAGCTGGGTCTGCATACATTGGCTTGCTGGAAACTGTCAAAGTGAAGGCAAAGGAAGAAGTGAAGCAGCTGTAAATAAAACCACATTCTATTTTTTCTCATGCCACAAAGTGCTGCTGACAGCAGTTGGGAATCAGAGCGAAGGGGAGGGCCTGGTTCTGACAGCAGCAATGAGAAAAAGGCACTGGAGACAGGTAAGGGAGGAACTGCTGGGTGTTTCTAGGGGGGTCAGAAAACAGCACCAAAAGGCAAAAAGCAAAGAGCATGCAGGAAAGGGAAGGTACACCATACCAATGGGCATGGGGCATCCAGGCCGTCCAGCCCAGGTAACCCCGGCTCACCCTTCTCGCCTTTAAAACCTCGGAGACCCTGTTCATGGAATCAACCACTATGGTTATTGCAGTCAGTGCCAGCCAGCTCCCTGTCTGGGAGGAGAGGTGAGTCCCTGCTGGGACTGCCACAGGGCACTCAGCTGCACACCCAGCACAGCCCCTGGCTGCACCCTGAGCTGTGCCTGCAGCAGCAGCACTTTCCTTTTTCTGGTTCTCTCTCACCTACGAGATGCTTCTCTGAGTTCAAGCTGAGAGGATGGGAATGGTGTTTCCTCCATTCCATCATCCATTCCTCCAATCCTCACTAAGAAACCCAGCAGCTGGATTTCTAAAAGCATGATCCCCAGGTACTCCTGGAATTTGTGGCACTGCTAGCAGACTTTTGGCAGCGTTTGCTGCAGCATATGAATTTAGATAAAAATTGACACATATTCTTCATTTACCTAGACTTATAGCCAATCTGTTCTGACAGAAACACATCCCATTTAGGATAACTGAGACTTGTTTTCCCTCTGGGTAGTGCAGCTCAAGTGCCCTGTGTGCTCTCAGGCCATCCCATCAGCTGGCTGTTATTCCAAGGCAAGGAAACCAGCATTCCAGTTTTGCTGTCACGTGGATTTGATCCCAGTGAGCATCTCCAGAGAGGAGCCATAACCAGCAGCAAAGGAGACAGGGCTCTGCCCACAGAGGAGAAAGCCCTGAGCTCCTAGCACATGTACCCAAACCTTGGTGAGGTCTGGAAGAGGAAGGAACATAACCATGGTCACTCAGCAGCCTGATCTCTCAGAGGATCAGTTGGTCCCACAGCTCTGCCACAGGCCATGGTGGGAACCCAGCTGGGCCTTATCCGAATGTTGTACTTTTGCAAGACCATTATTTATGTTATGATTTCCTTCTGTCTTCCCCATCAACACATCTTAAAACAATACATTTGATGAAACAGGACATACCAACGGACAGGGTGCATCTAATCCAGGTGCTCCTTGGTCTCCCTTATCCCCTTTAGACCCTCTAGAGCCTTTCTTGCCCCTCTCCCCCTGTAAATAATAGTTTAGTCCAAGAAAAAAAGAATACACAAAAGCTTTAGGATCATCCATTTCAAACAAATGTCAGCGATAGTTTAAAAAAGGATAAACATTTAGGAAACATTCTAAAATAAATCTCCCTCTGAAATGCTAAGTGAAGATCAACATATGGAGCTGCTGAGCTGTAACAGTGCTTTCTACACCCCTCTGAATTCCCAGTCTTAAAGTAAGTCACAGCCAGAAAATGAGGGAAGTACTCAGCTCTGAGTCTGCACAGACTGGCTGTCCTTTGGGATGCTCTGAGTAGTGCTCTCCCAAAAATCTGCAAGACTAAGGAGTCTAGTCTTAGGCAGCACAGCCACAGGGCAGCAACTGGTCCCTGATCCTTAACTGGCAGCACAAGGCAGGGCATAGTGTGGTGTTTGCCAGTTATATCCATACCAAATCCTTCTGTGTAACAGGAAATTCTCAAAGCTGCTGAGCATGAAACAGGGAAAGGGGCTGCTGCACAGGGAACTGAACTTAGGGTCCTCATGGGGAGGGTTAAAGGAATTAAGGGATAAAATCAGACAGCACAGGCTGCTGCTGCTTTAAAAAAATGTTAAACCCAAAGCTGGCTAGAGAAATGGATTGGAGAGGAGAGGCAATGAGGAAAAGTCACCCAGAACCAAGCACTGGAATGGAGAGGATAATCCAGGAAAAATGCAGCATGGGTTGCTGTGGAGGAAGGAGCCAGGAAGAAAGGTGGAAGAGGAGGAAGGGATAAAGTGGACAAAGGTGGACCTGTAGGAGCAAGGAAGATGCACAAACACACACATACACACACCCACCCCCAGGAGTTAAAATAACAGCAGGACAAGCTCAGGGCTCACACTTTTTCAGCTGGATTACACAAAATGCTGCCTGTTCCCATTGCCACTAGTGCCACAAGCCCAGGCACAGCTATGCTGCTCTCCTGCTCCAAGCAGAGAGCAGCAGGAGTGTTTCTGGGATTTAAAAAACATGAAGGAAAAGAGGGTTTTGGCAAACTGGGACTTCAGAGTAAGGAGAAATCCCTGTACAAAGGCTCAGTGGCAAAAGGGGTATTTTGTAGGGTCCCCTAAGATATTGCACTTGCTAATTTACACTCCTGAGTTTCTCACACTTTTCCATTGCAAACCATGGGCTGCAGTGAGGCAGAGTGCATGCACACTTCAAGGGGCCAGCAAAACTCCCCACTCGTGCTTTGCAGCTCATCCTCCAGAAGGAGCTGCAATTTCTCCCAGTTTTCACTTGCTTTTATGAGCTCAGAGAAATCCCATTTAATGAAAGCCAATGAAAGATTCTTCTTTTAACTAAGTTCAAAAACCAACTGAAAAAGTCTAGGAATTAAAAATAACATTTTTTTTAGAAGCCACACAAGCAAAATGAAAGTGAAGAGGAAGTTAAGAAGCAAAGCCAGAAATGCAATGATTAAAAAAGGGGAGAACTGTGGTGCTTCCATGAAACTTGAACCTTTCTCCCCTAGTTTAAGATGCCAGTTGGCTAGTGCTGTCCAAAACTGCCCTTCCTGTGCAGAGTAAGGTCAGAAATCCATTGCAGACAGAGGACAGAGAAGACTCACTATACATCAAAAGCAAATCCATATAATGAAAACATCACATAGGCACATGCACTACAAAAAAATTACAACTCCTGATAAATTTAGGTGATGCCAGAGTCTTATGAATTAAAGGAGTGACTACACACACTTGTATTGTATTGAACTGCTTGACATTCATACAATTATACTATTACAGACTCAAATCCAAAAGTAATTTCTATTTCTAAATATAAATTATATCCAACCATAGCTCCTAAATGTTTTTTATCAAAACTGTTCAGATTCAAAGCCTTAACAGGCAAGAAAAGCTGATGAAAAAGAAGGAGCTTCTCAACATGCACTTCTTAGCAATGTTTATCTTTCCCTAACACAGGTGGCACAATGGAAAAGCTGCCATTCCTGTAACTGGGTTTGACCCAGCTCTTCACCATCACATCCATTCAGGACAATGCCTGAGGAGACTTCAGGCCTGATTCTTCAAGACAGGCAAATTTAATTTATCTTTTCAAAATTTCCATCTCTCAATTTCTCTGCAGGGTTGTTTGCTAGAAGACAACCTTCTTTTTCATGCTTCAGGGACAATTTAAAGTATCAAAATAGGATTTGCTGGCTGCACCTCAGCTAATTCTCTCAGGAACACACCAGTAACTAGATAAGCAAGATTTCCTAAAACACACCATGTTAGCCTAACTCAAGTCCTGTGCTTCAGTTAGAACAGAGGTGTGACCACAATGAACACATTAGAAAATCCCTCCTACAGCCTTCAGGGAGATGTAGCACAATGTTCCAGGTGATGGAATGAGCTACAGGCATCATCTTCTAAAATACAGGGGTGCAAAGTTACTTGGATGAAGGTGTGGCACACAAACACATGCTGGGCTGCCACTGTGTACAGGGGTTAGAATTAAACACCAGCAGTTTGTCTGCTAACTTACCCGGACTCCCTTGTCACCAGGTAGACCTTGTAAACCCTGAAATGCATCAACACAGAAAGAAATATTTGAAAACAAGCAGATTTCACCACAGTCCCACTAAAGAGAGGAATGTGTGCTCAAGATTTTGGGCTTTTTTTTTCCCATTTGTACCACTGGCTATGTCAAAAATAAACAAAACTTTTCCAGTAGGCAACCTCCTCTTCACCTCCACCAGACCATCCAGGTGGTGACACCACTACTACCTACCCTATGGACTCCTAGATAAGAAAGAAATTAGTCATGACAATGCAGCAAACTTCCTTTGTTGTGTTAAACAACAAAGCAGCTCCATGATTGCATTAGACCACAGCACCAACACTGGCCCCATTTTGCAAAAAGCAATCCCAGCCAGTGGAATTAACCTCACTGAAGGCAGCTTTTGTCCCTGAAATGACAAGACAAGGTTCTCACAAACAGGTGGGAGGCAGGCACCCAAGCTGTGAGCTGCTCAAAACCAGTATTTTGGACTAAGAGACACATCCTGCTGCTTTAGGTAGTTCAAGGATCAAGATGAATCAACAGTTTCCTTTCAGCCTCCTCCACATCACTCTGAGTCTGCTCTGAAGCTACTCAGCTTTTTCTGCCACTCCCATAGTGAACAAAATCTTGTAACTTGAGTTATGTCCAACCCAGCTGTGATTACAAATCCTGTATTACAGCAGCATCTTCAGCTGTCAACCACAGCAAGGAAACAGGCTCTGGAGATGAATCCCTAGGATTCCCATACTTACAGGAAGCCCTGCTGGCCCCATTGGTCCTGCAACTCCAGGATCTCCTTTACTGCCCTGAAATGGATACAAAAGAGTAGAAATTGCTCATGTTCCTCTTCAGTACAAACAGGCAGCAGAGCACTACAGAAGAAGCAGCAAAGGATGCATTTCAAAGCACCTGAAAAGCCCCAAGGATGAGATACTCAAGCACCAAAGAGGCCCAGCTAAGGGTCTTGTATGCTCAAGGAGTGAGCAATTCCAGCTCTGCAAAAGCCTAGAGCTCTTCTATCCTTCACAGCTTCTTCAGAGAAGTTACTGAGCATCCATCAGTTCTGTAGCAAACTCACCCTTTCTCCTTTTGGTCCTGCTGGTCCTGAAACCCCAATTGGTCCTGGAATACCCTGCAGTTGTAGGAAGGAAAACACATCAGGATGCTTTTATTCCAGGAGACACTGCTGCTCCCTTAGGAAAGCACAGCTTGGAAGCACAGGCTGGTGGTGGAAGGCACCTAGCAGCACTACAGCTTTCAGTGTTGGGGGATATGGATTTGCAGTAGTTGGTATGGCAATTTGAACATGGAACTGCTGGGTTAGATCACACCAGCACCACTGCACAGAGCCTCACTTTTAATTCTGAAGCTCTCACTATAGTAACCCCTCTGGTGGGAGCAGGAGATGTGGATCAGGAGAGCTTTTGAGAGAAGTCAAGATCTGCAGAACAGAAGTGGAGGAGCAGCTCATGCAGCACAACTTCAGCGTGGCAAAGGAGGAGAGAAAATTCAGGCTCTCTTCAGATTCGTGCAATCGTGGAAATCTTAACTGCCTTCACTTATGCATCATTGAGTGCCATGGAATACACTGAAATCTCCCCTGCATGCCCATAAAATTGTATCTACAGTTTCCCCAAATGAGTGACTGTGTGAGGTGCCACTCAGATTCCCTTCAGAAGTCAGAGCAGCTGAAATTATTCCCAGCTACGCTGAGGAGGGAAAAATTGCTTTTTGTTTTTAAATAGCCAAATGGATTGTACATGGGTGATCTGTGATTTCCCAAGAGGGATTAAAAATATTTGGCTGTTATTTAACAGCTGTTACCCAAGAATAGCAGACTGGTTTGCAGAACCAGGTTGGCATTACTTAGAGTCATAGAATGGTTTGGAGTCAGCAGGGCCCTTAAAGATCACTTCATTCCAACCCCCTGCCACGGGCAGGGACACCTTCCACTATCCCAGGCTGCTCCAAGCCTTGTTCAACCTGGCCTTGGACACTCTCAGGGGAGGGGCAGCCACAGCTCCTCTGGGCAACCTGTACCAGGGCCTCACAATAAAGAACTTTTTCCTATATCCAATCTAAACCTACTCAATCTTTCATTTTGAAGCCATTCTCCCTTGTCCTGTGACTACAGCTCCTGGTGATGTGTTCCTCTCTTGTCTCATGGAGAACCCCAGGCTGGAGACCCCCCAGGATAAAGAGGACAGGAGAAGAGAGCATCATGGAACCATGCAGAGGTTTCATTCCTCTTGTTACTGAGACAGAGCAGAACAAGTAGGTTGTGATCTCAGGATCCAGACTTGTAGCATCAAAGAAGTCACTGCTCATTTTAAGTTTAACCCCCTCCCAAGCCTGCTTTGGTAAAAATAAGATTATTCCAGGTGTAAACAAGACACAAAATGAGTCACAATACTGGGGAGGACGAACGTGGGGTAACAGAGAAATGGAACTCACCGGTGGGCCAGGCCTGCCGTCTAAACCTGAAGCACCCTGAACAGACAGGGAGGGTTCACAAAAACAAGGCAGAGGAGAGGGGTGAGGGGAAAGGAGAGGGGAGGGGAGAGGTGAGTAAAGCAGTGACTTGAGACAAACGTGTGCTTGCAATCAACAAAAATTAAGATCTCAAGGACAGGTGATGGCACTTACAAGCAAACCAACAAAAACATAGAAACACTGAATACATATAATGTATTATATAACCTGCAACTTTCAGATCCTCTTAAGAGTGCAAATTTCCCTCTCTCAATTCCACCAGGAAAACTCCTGGGGAAGCAGCTGCTCTGTGACAGGTGGTGAAAAGGACAATGACAGTGGAGCTGGAATCTGCACGGCCCTAGTGGCAGGCTGGGCAACACAGGTGAGAGACAAGGCTCAGAGGGTGCTGGTCTCCAAGGCATTTACAGGCACTGCAGAGCCATCAGCTGCTCAAGTTGCTACCAAAAACCCCGGGGCTTGTGGTGCTCACTGGGTCAGCTGCAGGATTGCTCCACTCCACATGCAGTTGTTTGGGGGCTTATGAAACAGGTGGCTCATCTCCCTGTGTCACCAGTGCAGATTTACACCAGACTGAGATCAAGTGGCACTTTGCTGTCTGCTCAGCTCTTGCCCTGAATTTCCTCATCCAAAAGATCTAACTGTGGCTCTGCCCGAGGCCCATCAAGCCCAGTGGCTTGTCTCAGACAGTAGTTGGGAGGGAAAGCTGTGGTAGAATACAAGTACCAAAGACTGAGTTTTCCTCCACTTGAGCATTACAAACTCCTCACCCTGTCAAGCCATGGAGAAGCCCAAGGCTACTGCAGACAATCAGGACTGGAATTCCAGCGTGATGTCAAGCCCTAAGTCAGAGAAAAAGGCAGCAGATCCAGCTTCAGGCTTTTAGAGTCTGAAATATTTCAGAACCTGCTTGGCACTGCATTTAGTTTGACAGGCTGAAGTCACACCAGATCAGGCATGGAAAAGCTTCTGAAGAGAGTTCAGTGGCTCTGAAGGAGGATACAGTTCCACAGTATCTGATCTTACAAGCTGTGCTTCCTGGCTGGCCAGCTGATACTGCTGACCCAAACTAAACATTTCTAAGAAGACCCTTCTGAACCAGTCTCCCCACCTCCACAGCTCAGGAAGAGTGATGGGAGAAGCCAAGGGACCCCCATGGGGCTCACTGCTGTAGGAGAAGCAGCTAGCACATTCCCTGCCACAAAGAGGAGTTGTTGGGATAACTGCTGGGTCATCTTCTGCTCAGACTGCCACAAAGGACCTCCTTCCCCTGTCTGGACACCCCACAGGTTTGAGGGAGTAAACATTTACACAGAAAACCTCCATTTGCATTTCTCAGGGGACTGGCTTCTGACTTCTCACTGTGCACTGAGGCACAACCCCTTGCCTTTGGGCCTTCCCAAAGCATCCCTTTCTCCCCATGTCTCTGCCTGGAGCCCTCATGCTGGGCTCATTTCAGTGCCTGGAGGGGCCTCATTCAAGCTCTAGAAGGGAACTACTGCTCAGCACAACTAAAGGAGGAAAACATTTTACAAACAAAGACACACACATTTCAGCCAAAGTCAGGGACAAGGGACCTGGGTGGTCAAACACAGGACAACAAAGCCACACAGTACATGAGATGCACCCTGCAGTGTTTGTTGCAGGCAGAACATTTGGGGAAGGTCTAGTGTGCCACCAGTGCTTTTTATCAGGAGAGAACTTGGGGGCTGGTGGAACAACTGGGTGGGACTAAGTTACACCAACTCATCATCAGGTTTGTATCTAAAGCTCTTGCACTTCTCTATAATACACTATACCCCAATTCCTCTGGCTAAGCCAAGCAGTGCTCTGACACCAGGCTAATGGGACAGTCCACACACAGCAGGGACACACTGGTTCAGGGGGAGCACTGCTTCCCTGGCAGAAGGGACAGGAATGTTTCAGCACCATGCTTTGTACAAAGCTCAGCCCAGGAGACAAATGGCTGGGGAAGGAGTTCCTCTTTCCACATCTCTGACTTATGTTTCTGGTCTTGCCCTGATGTGCAGAGAATCCCCAGGAAAGCTACTGCTTGTTTTTCCCAGTCCTGCCAGAAGCAGGAGGAAATAAAGTGATCACTGATCTATTCAACAGATCTAGAAGGTGAAGGCTCAGTACAGCAATTGAGGCTTTGGGTTTAAAAAGCAAAGGCACAGTTATTTATAGACCATGTCTTTCTCTGACTTTACATAGCAAATCCCCACGTGCATCTCCTATTGAGGGATCTTTTTACAGCTGATATTAAGTTTGGCTCACAAAGTGCTGCTTGCTTCCTGGATACTTACGGGTAATCCCAGTGGCCCTCTGTCTCCTTTTTCACCCTGGGCACCCTTCTCTCCTTTCACTCCATCAATCCCTGCTTCCCCCTAAAGGAAGGATGGAGCAGAAAATAAACCCACCATAACAGCACTTATATAACAAACATTCCTCCCTTCAGAGAGTGCTGGGTAGCAGAGGGAATACAAGAGGCAGCAGACTAAGGCTTTAGCCCAATTCTCAGCCTAATTTGAAGAAAACCACTGTCATTCAAATTACCCTTGAGTTAGCACTTGTTTTAACTCAGTGGCAATAAAAGGAGACTCAGGTCTGTGGGTAAAGATGTTCAGAGGAGAACTGAGCTCACTCTGGTGCTGCTCTCCCTGCTCTTGTTGCTGTATATATATTTTTATGTAAATATAAATAACCAGAAGTTATCTGATACAGTGGGTCTACATTTTAAGATGTGGATCCACTGGAAGTGAATGACAAGTGACTATAAACCTTGAAGAAGGAAATTATTTTTGGAAATACTTTTGTAAATGCTAAGGCATCAGTTCCAACATTTCAGAAAAAAAAATGAGCCTTCTTTTCCTAGCTGTATTTTTAAAATTCTGTATTAAAAACTATAAAGCAACATTAAACAAAATACTCCTTTTTCTTAAACTCAAAGTGTAACCCAGAGCCTTTTTCCTCCTCATTCCTGTTCATAAGGCTTTTTAAAACATATCCATCCCTTTTAGTGCCCAAACAATGCTGGTGGCCAAATACTAAAGATAAGCAGAAGAATTAAGATGCTTTGCACCTGTTCCAATCTTTGCCCAGAGCATCACCAGCTCTCCTTGAACATTTCCACTCCACTATGTTTTGTGTAGGAGCTGTTTCACAGCAGGCAAGCCAGGCTGAGCATTTAGATGGAGATTAGAAGGATTCTCACCCCCAAGGACGTTGGAGTTCTTGAGTGCTTTACAGCAGAACGTTCAGGGGAATTTTAAGACTAAATTTTAGCTAGAGCCCAGTTGCTTAGGACTGTGTGGCAGACTATTCATCCCACTGTATGGGGATGAATGGAGATCTGTCTCCACCCTCCAGACAAAGATTTCAACTGTGTTCTCATGGGCAGAATTCCACAGAGCAGTGAATTCCTACTTCTCTGGGTGAAAACTGCAGGGAATGACCATTTTTCTGGGTTGTAAAATGAGAGCTGCTAATCCATTTCCTTCAAGAAAATATCCAGGAGGATTTACCCTGTTACCAAGATGGAAGAAAAATACCACCTGAACACCAGGGAGTTGTTACTAAAGGGAACTCCAGCACATGGGACAACTTCTGTTATGTTTCAGTGTGTAATATTTTGTGCTCTTACCTTGGGTCCAGGAACACCCTGAAGACCCTGTATTTGGGATGAGAGAAAAGACATAAATAACATTTCAGGATGGGCTTTAAACTCCAGATATCCCAGTTAGGGGTGCAGTACAAAGGTTTCACTTTCTGGGGCACAAACCCTCAGCCCAAAGGCCTCTTTATTTGTGTCATGGGCACTTCATGTACTGTTCTCATCCCCAACGAGGAGCCTCTTGCCAAGCACACCCTGGCAGGGGGCCAGGTGTGCTATTAAGACAATTTCTGCAGTTGATCCCTTTAATCCCATCCATCCCATCTCACCACTGTCTTCCCTTTCATCTCAGACTAACATAAAACCTCCTTTCTGTGCCCTGCCAGCCCACTGCAGCTCTGACCTACCCTGGGGGTGGGTTTGGAAGTGATACTAAGCATGTTCCCATTTCAACACTGCACTGGTTCTGGCTGTCTTCTCCACACAGCATCCTCCCCAGCCACTGGCTGCTCTAATCCCACTCCCAGTGCCTTGCTCCTCACGTGAACCACTCAAAACTTACTGGAGGTCCTGGGGGGCCTTGGGGTCCAGGGGGCCCAGATACCTGGAAGGCAAGGCAAGAGAAGTCACAGTCAATGTGCTGCCCTCAGAGGCAAAGTGGGGCTGCTCAGAGGGGAGACAGGACCCAGGGTGCAGCAGAGCTCCTCTATCAGCCTGGGAAACCTGCACTCCCCAAAGGACTGTGTTAGGAAGCAGGAACAATCCAGGACTGAGTGCCTGGGAAGCAGCAGCAGGACTCAGGGCAGGGTCATGCAAAAGTTGCTGATATTTAAGAGGAGGGTTTTTTCCAAAGGAAGGTCCACTTCCACTACTCTACTACCATTCCTACAAGGAGGCATGGGGTCAAAGAGTAAAATATAGGAAAGAAGGTGTCTGGCTCCACACATGCCAATAGCCTGTGGGACTACTTGCTGCTAGGGGGTGACCTTTGAGGGGAGAATGGGCAAATTCAAGAGCACCAAAACCCTTCTGGGGAAAAAAAAAATTAAGTACATGTATATATATACACATGCAAATAATTGTCAGGAAATGCATTTACTGCAAATGCTGAGGAAAGTATTTGTTATGCTTTCCAAGACCTGTTCCTCCCTAGACATTCCTTGTTGATTGGTGGTTGTGAGACAGATTTTCTTGTGTCAGGGAAAGGAGGGCATCAGGAGCCAGAGGTGGCTGGTGACCCAGCCCCACAGCATGAGGCTTGCATCCTCAGCAAAGGGGCGGCACCAGAGGGGGATGTGCCAGTTTCCAGCAGCACTGCTGCCAAATCATCCCTCCCCTACTGCTAAGATCATGAAGGAATATGGTACAGGAACAGTCACCCACTGATTCTCCTGGATTTCCCTTGTCTCCACGCTCCCCAGGCTCACCCTTCTCTCCCTGCACACAACAGCACACCCTGTCACCACCAGCTGTGCTCTGCAGTCTCCCTCCACTGAGGCTGCCTGTGAACCACCCATGTGCTGGCAACCAGCAGCTCCCCCAGGAGTGGGAACAGACCATGTGTTTCACATTCCCTGGCTGCTGCTGGAGGTCTGGAGGACATTCTGTGACACCTAACAAAGGCTCTGAGACTCCCAGGATACTCAGCACTTTGGGAAATGAGCCCTCGTGTGCTGCTCTGTGCTATTTTCTCTTTACCAAGTAGGAAAGAGCAGCCTTTTCTTTTCCATTCTTACTGTCAGTCCTGGAAGTCCAATGGGCCCTGGCAATCCTGATGGTCCTGGTATCCCTTGGTCACCTTGTTCACCCTTCTCTCCAGTGGGGCCATCTAGACCCTATAGATCAAGAAAGATTGGTGGAGTTTTGTACAGCTAAGTCAGGCAGACATATAAGATATCAGTGCATCTGGTCATCCCAAGAGTACTCTGAAAACCCTGGACATCCACCAGGTATCCAGGGAAATGCAGGGCTTCACCATTACTGAAAGTGGACAGGTAAATGGCTGAACATCCTCCTGTCACCATGGATGTACCAGTCCCCAGAGTGGGGATGGGGTACTGCTCTCCTGCCTCCAAGTTCTGCTCAGGGTCATGCAGTTTTCTGGAGTCCATGCTAGGAATCACTGCCCACAGCCAGCTGTTGAGACAGCAGGAGTTTCATCCTGTAATCCCATAGAGAGGCAGGAAGTCGTTGCATAACCCCCCCAGCAGTGCTGGGGACACAGAAGCTGTGACAGACTGAAGCTGGCAGGCTGGGCACTCTGGGCTGGGAGGGGCCAGCCCATGCAGCTGCCCTCCCAGGAGAGGGTGTGCTGGTGCCTCAGCTCCTGGCTCACAGTCAGACCTGCTGGCTTCCAGTGCCAGCACCACACCAGGCAGCAAGCTGAGGGAGGGACCTGGGGACAGCCACTCCAGCAAGAGGACAACACACGTGCCAGGAAGCCAGGATCTCCTGCATTGTGACACTTCACCCACCTTGCAGGGGCTCTGAGGCACCCAAGGAGTCCTGGGGCCTTGCCCCACAAGCTGGGCAGCCACCAGTACAGAGATGTTTTGCTTTACTCACCGGTGAGCCCGCTTGTCCTGGCTCTCCCTTGTCGCCCTTTTCTCCTCTGACCCCAGCATGGCCTGGCTCTCCCTTCATTCCAGGGGCTCCATCCTTTCCTGGCAGTCCATGAGGCCCAGGGGGGCCCATTTCTCCAGGCTTGCCACGTGGTCCCTACATGAAATTCACAGCACAAGGAGTGAAACATTTACAGACAGAGTAAGGCTACACCTGCCTGGCCCAGAGCCCCTTGCACTGCTCATCCTCTCCCTCCCAGCTTTGCCTTTGGAGACAGGACACTGTAGCACTGCCATGACAAAAGTTAGGACATTGACAAACCACTAATGCTCCTTTTTGTGAAGCAAAATCCTTTTTTCCCTCACGGGAAAAGCTACTGGTGATGTCAGTGACAGAGATGACTCCAGGTAAGACCTCTGAAGGGAAGAGCATCGTGCTTTACCTTTTCTCCATCGTGGCCTGGAGGACCTGGCAAGCCAATTTCACCCTGAAACACAGATTTGTTACTGTGGTAGTTTGAAAGCAGCTATTCTGACTTCTCCTGTGGGGCAGTGTGATGAAAAAGTGCAGGCATTGCAGAAATAGCCTGCATGGACTACTCACAGGAAAAAAAAACATGAAAAATTCAGGTTTTTTCCCCATAATCGCCAAAAATAAAGCATGGAAACCCCTGGGTTTTTCTGCAGCCAAGGTATTTTTTTTTTTTTAAATAACAACCCAAAAAACCCCAGAAACCCCTGCTGAAACATTACATTATGTTACTGCCTGAGAATTTTCCCAATCTTGTTGATCCTGACTGCCAGCTCACAGCCCCAGTGCAGTCATGGAGTCCCCAACCAACACAATCCCACAGTTTGGTTCCCACAAGCTGCTTCCTGGAGGGGAGGGCAAGTAGAAAGGATCCTTCATCTTTCAGATCAGGCATTATCATTGTGGGAAAAGAGATTTTCAGGATACTGTGTGTGAGGAGGAGGACAGCAGGACAGTCTGATAGTGCTGTACAGGAAATACAGGAGCACTGGGAAGAGTTGTGGGTGGGAATTCTGCCTGCATAGATTTCCCTGAGGTCTGGAAGTGCAGGACTGAGACAATACCTTCTGTCCTGGTGGCCCTGGAGGTCCAGCCACACCTGGACGTCCTGGGGGTCCCTAGGTAAAGAAAAAAAAACATTTTCATGTTATAAACACGGTTTGTACTTTTGTGTTTTGAAACCAAATACCTCTCCTAAGTTTGAGGGGAAATATTCCAAGGGATTCCTCAAATCATATTTTGTTGGGAAGATGAGCAATGAAGAGTTGCTCTTCCCTGCTCCTTCTGAACATTCCCTGTTCTTAGCAGCATGTATGACCTCTCAAAGCAGAGAGATGAAAGTCCTGATGAGAATTCAAGTGCCAAGATCAGAAGGCAAGATGAGCTCTCCTTTCAGCTGTCAGCTGCCCCAGCTTTAGCTGCACCTAAATTGTCAGGCCATCTGCTTAGGATGGACATATGGCTACTTGTGTAAAACCCCACAGCACAGATAGGAACTCACCATCAAGGCCAAAGTTCTTATTTCCTAGGAAAAAAGAGAGAAAAAAAAATTGGAATTAAAAAAGAAAACAGACATTATAAAATGAAGTTTTTTCCTGGAGTTTGGTTGTTCTCTACTAATGTAACACTGGCCCAAATGAGTAAGGAGCTCACAAAATGAATGAGGAAAAAAAAAAAAAAACCCTAACTAAAAACTCAGATTAAGCAGATCTGTCTGTATCCCTTGGGAAATAGTAAAGCATCCATCAGTCACCCCACAGGACAGGAGGGCAGCTGCTCACCTGGAGAGCTTCACTGATGTTCCCATCATAGTCCATCATTTCATCCTTCCCAGGCTCTCCTTTGGGGCCCTGCAAAATACCAGGTCTTCAGCCAGGGGCTGGAACTGCCCTTCCCTCAGGGTGCTCAGAGCTGTGGTTCACTCTGAAAAAGGGGGCTCAGAGGGGTCCACTCCATGAGTGCCCAGTTTTTCATTTATTAAAGAAAGCCTCTGCAGTGCAGGAGATTCTACAGAATTGCAGCCAGCCCAGCTCAGATCACCACATCATGGCCATCCAAGCTGGCAGTCTGGGAAGAGGTAAAGCTGAAGCCAGAACCCAGGAACTGGATTGTTTAATCAATTGTTGGCATGCACTCACCCTCTTGCTGCCCTTTTCTGGTGGGTCAAGGGCCTGAGTCCAGACTGGGATATCCAAACCCATCTCCTGCTATGAATGAGCCACCCTGAGATGGCCTGGGAGAATTTCTTCCTCTAATGTAGGGGTGAGGGAATGGAGTGGAGAAACAGCCACTGCCCACCTATGAGTACTTTTAGTGACAGCAAGACCCAGTCTGGACTGTCAGTGTGTTCTCACTGCCCTTAGACCCTCTGAAGGGCCAAAACTCTCTGTTAGTGAAGGAACACCTACCCTGGGGCCCATGGGTCCCTGGTCTCCTGGTGAACCACGCTCCCCCTGAAACAGGAAAATCACAGTTTTAGCAAAGCCTGTCCCTTCACTTTCTTCAACTCCAGGAATCATGCTCTGCTGGTTCTCTGAAACAGCCTGGGCTAAGCAGCTTGATTTAAAATTCTCCTTTTCAGCTAATTTTTGTACACACACAGGAACAAATCTGCAGCTATTGAACCTCAGAACCCAGAGCTGGGCTGTGCAAAATCACTCCCTACCTTTTCTCCCCGTGATCCTGCAGCACCAGGCTGACCAACATCACCAGCTTCTCCCTGACAGCAAGAGAAAGGGATGGGTTTGTGCTGTGTTGAGAGGGTGCAGCTTCACTGCTGCCTTTGCATTTCCAGGAGGAAGAACTGCACCAGGCAAGCACCCCTCCTGTGCCCCCTTCTCCTCAGGCAGCCCAAACCCCCTGCCACGACTGCCCACCAAGCACCCTTCTGTCCCACCCAGTGCAGAGAGTGTTCAGACTGGTTTCTCACAGAGCCTCGAGGGGAGCTGTGTGAGCACAAGAAGGGCATTTTCCTTCCAAACACAGCTCACAAACTCTCTCACCTGCAGCATATAGAACAACAGTACTAAAACAGTCTGTAGAACCTGATATCCCTCCAGCAGGTACTCAGAGGGCACAGATGAATACAACCTTTGCTCCTCCCTACACATCATGTGCTGGGCACAGTCCCTCACAACACACAGCTCTGTGAAGAAAAAATCACTCACCTTTGGTCCAGGGGGTCCAGGCAGACCTGGAGGGCCAGGTTCTCCTCTAGCTCCCATCAAGGCATTCTCAGCAATTCCCTTCTCTCCCTGTTTGCAAAGAACAACAAGCCACGTGTCTCGGTTCAGACTCTGCACCTCTGTAATTTCACCTGCCAAAACACTGGCTCAGAGAGACATGGCCAAGACAAGGTCCATCCCTTTCCCACAGAAAAAGTACCCAGTGCAAGCCTGACTTGAAAGGTGTGATTTCTATCTGAAAATCTCAGAGCACAGGGGAAAAGCCAGTTTCAGGGCTTAGAGGCCCATCTCCTCATCACCCTGGATCCTGGAGCAGGAGAAAGCTGGAATGCCATGTTACACCCAAGGCCATGCTTTCACAAAGGGGAACTACTGGAACACAATTCCATGGTCCTGCTCCCAGTACCACAACCTCCCCCTCACTGCATGAAGGCATGCAATTCCTGCAAAAAGGCATCTTTGGTGTGCCTCCCTCACATCCCTGTGTGAGGATGACATTCAGCTGAGCAGTGCAGAACACAGTCAGCTAAGGATGTGTGAGCTGTGCACAGGAGGGAGGGAGAAAGAGGGGTGACAGTGGCCCCACCAAAAAAAAAAAAAAAAACAACAAAAAAATAAAAAAAATGAAATTCAGGAAAGAGACAAACCTTTGGGCCAGGGAGTCCAGGAAGCCCAGGGTCACCAGCTCGTCCCTTCTCACCCTGTTGGCAAAACAGACATGGTCAAGGCTGACTCTGCAGGCTCTCCATCCTGAAGGAGCAGCAAAAGGTTTGCTCCTGGTCTCACACCCTCTTTCCCTTCCCCAGGGATTTTATTTTGGGCACAGACAAGGCATCCTCCTTGAGCAGTAGCAGCCCAAGACATTACATGTTTCTGCCCATCACTGCCATTTCTCTCCAAAGGAAGGTGAGTGGGAAAGGGATCCAGGGTTCCCCCTGTGCATCTTCCTTACCCCTCTGCTCTGATAAACACTTTTCCCTGTCAATTCTTCTGCACAGGATTTCCCTGATCCATATGCCCACAGAAGCTGTTGCCCAGGGTGAATTTTAGTTGGAGTGCAGGACTTTCTCCATGCCCTGCTCCTCTTCCCAGCTCCAAATCCCAGACTCATCATGCTCTCAAAAAAAAATCCCGAGCAGTGCAGCATCTCAGCTGGCAGCCAAGCTCTGGACACGCACTGGTCATGTAAGCAGGGAAGACAGGAGTGGCAAAAATGGCAAAGACAGCAGCTGATGGTGTAAGATGATGCCTGGAGAGCTGCAGGCTGAGCTGTGTGAGGCACAGAGGATGCCACTGGCAGTGAGCAATGCAGAGCATCCAGCATTCCCTTGGTGAAGTGGCTTTGCTCAGTTCACCATGACACCTGGGCCAGATTTTGAGTATTGGAGCTCAATTATTGGTCTTTATGTTGAAGTTAAGTTCTCTTCAGACCAATCCACCCAGCTGCTAGACCCATGGTTTCCAGATACAGTGTCCTGTTTGGGAGCCTGCATTTTTCCAGGACAGAGATAGATACTGGAGATTCCTGTTACCCTGAAGAAATGTTTCAAATGCATCACCAGGGAAAGGTGTATTCTTAGATGCCATCCCCACAACTCCCAGACTCAGCAACTTGTACAGATTACACAGAGCAATTCAAACCCTCTTTGCCCCCACAGGTGCCCAGATCTCTCCTGGAGCTGTGCTGCTGCTCCTGAGAGCTCAGGGGCACACATCTGACATGCAGGGGACTTGCATCAATGCTCCAGGAACAGACATGCACTGGTGGCTCCCTGGAAAATAATCTACTAGCAGCAATCTTTTAGTCAGGCAATTTTGGAGTGCAGTGACCCCTTTCTGCAAGGTAATTTGGTTTACAGCCACCTGTAAGCCCCCCCTCCTCCCCCAGCTTTGTTTCCCTGGCAGAGCATGCACATTGCAAAATTAATGCTTTTCCCCCTGGAAAAAAGGGAAAACATTTTCAGGACCTCATATCCAAGGAAAAGCTTTGGCATTGGATGTTTCTGTAAAAATGTAATTCCTAATGCTGCCCCAGGGCTCTCTGAATCCCCTGTTCCACCTTGGTATCCCACTTTTCATTCAAGGACTGTTTTGAATACACGTGTCCATAAGAGCTACTGAAAACATCCTGTGCTGCCAGAACTGGGGTGCAAAGCAGTGGATTTCTCGAGGAAGGAGGTCAGATTACTGAATCCCTGTTTAGGGTGTTATTTCTGGAGTCCAAAGATGCAGCCCTGTCCTTAATCGTTCCCGGGACAAGACTCCACCCCAGGCACCTCATGCTGCCCTGCCTGCCCCCAGCCCCCAGCTCCTCCTGCAAGCAAACACACTTCACCAAGGGGGCAGGAGCCAGCAAAGGACACATAATCCCCTGCAAGCAGGATAATGCAGCGCTGCCAGCACACCCAGCCCAAACACGCAGTGTCCTACCCGCTGCCCCCTCTTCCCTGGCAAACCTGGGGGGCCCATCCTCCCTGGCACTCCAGAATCTCCCTTGGTGGGGAAGAAAAGAGACAGAGAAGGTGGCTGTTAGGTGGCTGTCACGTGCTGTAACACAAGCCAGCAAGAGGAGCCAGCTGCTCGGGGATGGAGAGGGACGGGCACCTCGGGAACTCACACCAGCTCACACTGCACTGAGATGGGGACAGCAGGGACATGGGAAGGCACAA
Organism: Cichladusa arquata; assembly: GCA_026413545.1. NCBI lineage: Eukaryota > Metazoa > Chordata > Aves > Passeriformes > Muscicapidae > Cichladusa > Cichladusa arquata. The sequence goes on along the minus strand of JAOTQP010000304.1, from coordinate 1,572,054 downwards.
AAGCACTGGGAAGCAGAAGGGGGACAAAGGAAGGGGCAGAGGGAACCTGCTTCCTAAGCAAAGTGTGCCCTGCTCTTGGGGAGTAGGAAGGTATTCCCACTGACACAGACACGAGCAGGAGGATGGAAATATTTGAAGTGTGGTCCCTCTCTCACTCGGTGTCACTGTATCCTGCTACCATTTTGCTTGGAGTGGCAGGTGCCATTAGGGCCTGGATTTGGGCACTGGGAAGCACACAGACATTCCTCAGCTCCCTCAGCTGCTTAGGGAGGGGAAAAATACACAAAGCAACCAGAAGTGCAGGCTCAGAGCAAAACTTTCTGAGAGTACCTTTTCTCCTGGAGTCCCAGGCTCACCCTGGTGAGAAAGAGACGGGAAAACAGAGTGAGAGGTCAGTCACCAGCAGGAGAGAGCACAAATCCTCCTAGAGCATCCGAGTGGGGAAAAGAACATTCATCTATGGGGGCCTTGAGCTGGTAAAGGAGGGTGCAGCCGGGGGAGGCTGTGCTGATCCGCGTTCACCAGCCTCGCTGCCGGGTGAGCAGCGGGGAGGCTGGACACAGCTCTGGCACCTCTGCCAAAGGCACGGCAGTTCTGATATTCCCCATCAGTGGGAGCTGTCCGACCATTTTCCAGCGCCCTCCCAGCTCCAGCCCGCGCCCAGCCCAAGGCACTGCGGTGCAGAACTGACCTTCATCCCTGCGGCAGCCACCCCAGGAGCGCCCTGGCAGAGAGAGGAGAGACAGCGGCACCTCGTTAGAAATTAACCGGACACACATTTTGTTACAACGAAACGGTATCGGTCAGGTGAAAATAAAAACGCAAAAATCCACATTTTTTCCTTTCCACAACTCAGGAGTTATGCTGTAACACCACACAGCACACGTCCTCATCCCCTGAGCAGCCGTTCACCTACGGCAGTGGCTCTGGGCTCCAGAACGCTCTTCCAAAGGCAGGCACCACGAGCACAACACAACAAGACAGATTTCCACCCCACCACCCCTGGTTTTAGCCCTGCAAGTGAAGAAGCAAAGGCCAACAAGCAGAACAGTGTCAAATAACTGAGGAATGCAAAGACAGACCAAGGACCAAAGCCCTGCTTCGAGGCTTGAGCCCAGATCCCTCAGCTCGAGTGTCCTGAGAAAGGCTGGCTCATACCCCAGAGCCTTGGCCTTGCTATTCCCCCTCAGTCTGTTTTTATCACAGAAGACAAACCCTGCAGTAAAATGCTTCCAGGACAGCTCTGAAGCCAGAGCTACCTTAGGGGGCAAACCAGACTTGCCAGCACTGCAATTCAGGTGTTATTCTGCAGCGCAGGGCAAGCCATGGGACAGCACAGGCTGCCCTGCCACCCAAGACAGGCACCTGGGAGCCTCAGGAGCAGCTGCTCCCACTGGGACTGTCACTGATGCAAAAAGCAGGTTGTCCCTGTCAACCATCTGCTCTGAAATCTCTGTATCCCCTGTGTTAGCATTAGTTAGGTCCTGGTTAGAAAAGGTCCAGTTAAAAAAGCCAATATGAGGGGTAACTTAGGAGAGGGGAAGGAGGGAAGTGGTGTTAGAAGTTGGGAAATATGAGGGGTTGGGATGTAGCACATGAGGCAGTGAGGAGGACTGGGAGCCAAGTTCCAAGTGAAAAAAAGCTTGGAGAAGTTCAAACAAGGAGGAGTGGGGAGCCAGAGAGCAGCAGGATCATACCTCTCAGCTTTCTGAAACAGAAATCGGGGACAAAAGCTAAAAAACACAAGGACAGAAGATGGAGATCAGGGATTCTATGCAATAAATGGGGGGGGAAAAGCATTCCAGATTGTCTCAGGGTCAGTAGGTTTTAGTGAACACGGGCTAGTCATGAAAGGGATAACGTGCAGTGAGTGGCTGTGGTCAGGCCTTTGCCTGCTCCTCGTTTTTCAGCCATTGAACAGCAGTGAACACAGATCGTGTTATTTTCTAGTATTTACCCTCAAACTGCAACCCACAGACATGCAGGGCTGCTCACACACACTGACCCTGATCCATCTCTGCATTGGCCCAGGTTCCCATTGGGGCAGCCCTGCTTATCCCAGCTGGGCTAACAGTGGTCACCTGGGAGCCCAATTTACAAAATGCCAATTCCCTACCCAACACCAGCAACTGGCTGCTCTCACTGGTGTAAAGCACTGAGATCCTGATGTTGCAAGGCAGCATCAGACTGGGCATGCCATTTGCTCTGTAAAACACCTCTTCCCCCACCACTGCCTGCATAAATGAGGCCCTGTGTTTTGGGATTTAGAAGCATAAATAACTCAGCTGAGGACAGTCACTGGCTCACAGACACACACACGCCTGTGCACCAGGGGCAGTCGAGTGCACAGGTGAGATGGGGCACACAAGCATCACTCCTCTGTTACAAGGTACCTTGGAGCCATGTCTTCCTGGCAGCCCTGGCATGCCTCTCTCCCCCTGGAAGCAGAGCAAGACACACAGAGAGAGACAGCAAGAGACAGGAGATGAGTCCTCCCAGGGCTCCATGAGGAGGGTTGAGGGCAGAGGTGATGAGGAACCCTCCTGAGTGAGGTGAGGCACTGTTTCCCCCACTGTCATCAAGCTGACTGCCCTAGCTGGGGCCATTTCCCAGCAGTGGCACCTCTCAACTGACACCCCTGCTACCATATCCCCTGTCACAGCATGCTGTAGGGCACAGGGAGGCACTCAGCCTGCAAACCTATTTGGAGAGACAGAGGATCCAAGGGTTGCCCTGTGCTGTTAGCCTGAATTTTGTCTGCTGGTAACTGGAAAATGAAACATCTTCAGGCAATCTGCAGGCTGCTGCTGTCGTTTTGTTCTGGGTGTTCAGTCCTTGCTTGGAAGGGCTATTTAGCAGGGATGTATGTATATGCTTTTTAAAAAAATAACTTTTTGTAATTACAGCACCCTGTGAACTCTATTTCGTAAAACACTGTCTAGTATCATAATATACATGACATAGTGCAGGCACCTCCTAACCTACACAGCCTACTTAACTACCCTATTTTCAGCTGTAAGAAAAGTAAAGCAATAATTAGGAATACTTTGTACTGGAGAACGTGGATCAGTCTCTCTCTCCTTCCAACAATGCTCCCTGTCTTTTTTAAGTGAGACCCAGCAGGGATGCTCTCTGCTGGGAGACACCCACTCTTGCTTTCAGATTTAGGAAGCATCCCCCCATGTCTCTGGAAGAGTTAGGCTGCACCTCTCCCCTTCAGCAGAACACTCTACCTGGTGTGAGCAGCTCTATCCCTGCTGGGTGCCAATGATGCCTCACGCTGCTCAGCTCATTAGCTGCCAATTAAAGCAGACACCCTCCCCTTTTGCTCTTTGCTGTGAGAGGCAAATTGTCAGGGGTTTACTGAGAAAGCCTGTGGGCACTTCATGGCTCCTTCCTCAGAGCCTTATCCTATGGATCTTTCAGGAAAAATAAAGTAAGAAAAACATCAGTGAAGCTGAATGTGACAATCTGGGGGCACTGAGTCAAAGCTCATTTAAGTGGCTCAGGTGATCACATCACTGCCTAGTGACCTTCACGAGACACAGATTTAGGTCCTTACATGATCAAAGTACAAATGGTGGCCACAGGAAAAAAAAAAAAAACAGCTGAGAGACAATCTAGGTTGTGCTGCACCTGCCACTGGGTGGGGAGAGGTGGGTAAATGAACAAGGGGTCTGTGTGAAACTAGGAAACCTTTTCAGGCCTGAGATATTCTTCACTGCCAGCCAAAGCAGTGATATTCCATGCAAAATTGGCCACTACAGCTAACCTATGAATCACAGTGCTTGTTTAGGGCTCCTCAAGGCAAAGAGAAGGAAAAATCTAGCCTAGGTAATTGGATCCAAAGCTGGAAGATTTAAAATTCTTCCAGAGTTCCAATCAATCCTCCTAGGTGGGAGGAAAACAGAAAGAAGCAATTTCCAAAGACAACAAATGCTGGTGCTGTTGGATGCTCGGGAGCTGCTGCTGGGTGAGGTCTGGCTGCTGATTTAAGAATGTGTCTGCACTTCCTTTTCAGCTCCTCTGAGCAAAAAGAAAGGAAGTCAAGAGAAAAGTGACCTTGACAGTAACAAATGACTGCTACTGTCAAGTGACACGAAGAGCTGGCTAGAACCTGTACATGGGCAAGAGCAAAGCTGGTGTTCCACTGATGGGAGCTTAAGCAAGGACAAAACCCAGCTTCTCCCTTCAGCCTTTTCTCCCTCCCAGGCCACACTGTGACTGCAGTCTTTCAGTTCAGCTTAATGGGAAACCTGCTGTTGAGAGAGCAGCAAACTCCAAGCCTTCAAAACACATCAGTTCTGGGTGCAATTCCACCTTCATTTACACTGGCACAAACAGCAGCAATACCTTTGTGCTTGGCAGAATTACACTGATGTGGAGATGAGCACAGGGAACCTTTGGACTCTATATGCACTGCAGTATTTCTGAGGAGGTATTGCTTTCTTGTAGGAAGACAATCACTGCTGCTCTATTCAGCTCTGAACCCAGAGCCTCCACTCCCAAAGAACATTTCTTTAAACTCCAAGTAACACATCCAGCTCTGAAGGGGCCTTTTCTCTCTTCAAACAGCAATCCACCCAGATGGAAAAGATATAGAAAGTGTATGTGCTGCATGATAGACGAGCTGCATGCCACACACTAAATATTTGAAATGTATGTGTCACAGTTAATGCCTTTCCCAATATTACAGGACCAGTCTTTCCTCACAATGTCTAAGATGTATGGCATGACACAGTGTGCTCTGACTGCCATGAACACTTGCCAATGCTGTAATGTTTTAAGCACGGCCTGCATTGAGTAATACACTTTAAATATATGGGTACAGTAAATTTCAGTCAAATAGATAACATCTGGGCAGAGACCATATGAGCCTGTAAAAAGTGTCCAGAAACAGACAGAAAAGCTGGTGCCAAACCTCAGCCTGAACGGCTGAGTTTGAGTGGATTTGATGCGTCAGCTAACCAGATTTTATGAGGAAACCCCAACCTAGCCCATCAAATAGAGAGATGTAACAAATCACCAGCAAGCTTCATAGTCAGAGAAATGCCTTTGGTAAGAATGGAATTCCAGCGTGCAGATAAAGGCTGCGCTCACGGCCGGAGCTCGGAGTGCCTGTCTGGGGTTAATCCCAGCACAGATGTGCACTCCATCAAACACCCCACACAGCTGCCCTGGACCCAACCTCCCCTCACAGTCCATCAGCCCAAGGAGCAGCATCTCCCAGGTGATCTACTGTGCGTTAGGAAAACCTATTTGCCATGCCTACCTTTATGCCAGCATCCCCTTTTTCACCCTGCCCAGCAAAGGAGAGAGAAAGGGGGGAGACAGAGAGGGACAGTGAATATAAAGAGAAAACAAGCAAGCAGCTCAATTGTAACAGCAAGAGACACAGAGGAAGGAGCCAAAAGAGACAAATGCAACCCCAGCACACCAGTTCTCCTCACATGGCACCAGTCAAGCACTGGCTGCAGCCCTCCCTCCCCTCCCAAGGGGTGCAAGGGCACTTTAGGTCCTTGGAGTGGATGCTGGAGGCTGCCCATACTAATGCACATAATAAGGGCACAGAAACCATTAAAACATTTCATTTTTTCACAGGTGCAAAAGCCTATAGAGGCTGGGTCAGTTTTATTCTTTAATGGGGGATTGTGGGAGTCGTGGTTCAGGACAGCATGGAATCACCTTGGCCAACAATCGCCCAGATTCTTCACACAGGAGCAAGAGTTCCTGTCTATGTGGTTCATTCCAACCTCTAGAGAACTGTCTCCAGCCCCTGGCCTTGGATACCCCTTTAGGACAGGCTTGTGCCACTTATCTGCCCCCACTGACTCGAGTTTAAGGGTTACCTTGGGGCCAGAGGCTCCAGGGAGGCCACGGGCACCGGGCAGGCCTGGCTCGCCCACCTCACCCTGAGGAAGAGAAGAATTCAGAAAACAGTGCAAGAAGCAAACACAGCAGCAAGAAAAGAAGGGTCAGCAGAGGTGTCAAGAGGGATGTCCCACACCAACCTACCCCCTGGTCTCTGGGAGAGGAGCACCACTCAGTGTATGAAAAGTAAGGAGTGAGGGGAGCAGTCCCATGCCCTACATCGTATCTGAGATAAAAACTTCCCTCAACATTTAGCCTTCTTTTCCCTTCCCGTTAGGATTTGGTCCCCTACTTTCATCCATTCCTTCCAGCTTTCCCAGAGCAAGGTCACAGCCTTGGGCTCATCCTCCCAGCATCAGTGTGGGCTCTCTGCTCGGAAGTGAATTAGCCAGACAAGTTGTTTCATGTAAGAGGAGCTGGCAGGAGAGGCCCTTGCTGTGAGGGCTCCTAATGGAAAATCCGACAGTGCACTGGGAGAAGGGGCAATAAATTGTGTCTGTCTGCAGGAGTGGGCTGTGGTCTGCAGGGGCTGTAATTTCCACTTCCTGACATAACAGAAAACTCCTCAGTTTATACAGAGCTAATTAAAAAGCTCTCAGGTCTTGCCATTTTGCTTGCAGAGCACCCATAAAGCAGCATGGAGATAACAGGGGACGCAGGATTCCTTCCTGCTGGGAACATTCACCTTCCCCTTCTCCAGCTGACATCTCTTGAGCAGTATCTCTTCATCCCTCTCTCCTGTTTGATCTTCCTTTGTGTCTTTCCTGTCTCTGCCTCTTCATTACACCCTCCAGGCTTGACAACCCTGCTGTTAATCAGCTGCTGCTGAAGGCACTTGGGCATTGCCAGTTTCTGCCTTTTAACTCAGAGCAGTATTGACTCTCTCCTGTATCCCAGAGAGGGATGTGGCCCTTTCCAGCCTCCCAGATGGGTCTGGATGCACAAGAAATGCATCTCAGCCTGGAAGTGGGTGTAGAGAGGAACACACACGCAGGGAGATATTTGTTCTGTAGCTGCTGCAGAGTTAAGATAACTCTGGGCCCAGGCTCTCTTTACACAGATAACAGCAGGGAATCTGTGCAAACCTAGCAGGAGCAGAGCTCCACAGGAGGCTCCAGCACAGTCCCTGGATTTTCAGTCATGACTCCACAAAGCATCAGTGCACTTAATTCATTTAACATTAGAGCTTCCCTCCTTACCTTTCTGCCAGGGTATCCCTGAATCCCAGTGTCTCCCTGCAAAAGGCAAAAAACCAAAAGAAAGTGAGGCTTGGCCTGAGAGGGACAAATCTCTGCCCTTTTCCCTGGGGCACTGCTAGGATGGGAGAGCATTCCACGGGGAAAATTTGCCTTTTGCTCAGAATGATTCCACTGAGCTCCTGTCCCTTCAGACCCACAGGCCAGTGCTACCCACACTGGGCTGAGCCCTGGCAGGAAAGCCCTGGCACACAGGTAATGTGTGTCAGCTCTGTGCCCCAACTCCATGGCTTCTATCTCCTCACCCTCACTACATATCTCAGATAAAAACTAACTAGGTTGGGTGGCTGCAGCTGAAAAGCAACAACCACCACCCCCTCCCTCGCACTTTGGCAAGTGAATAAATGGGAAACCGTGGCAGAGTCAACAATAGCATTGCAAAATCCACTCCTGAAGCACTGGGAAATGCTTTGAGAATGGAAGAAGCCAATAAAGCTGTGTGTGGCAAACAATTTTGCAAGATGGGCTGATGAGGCGTGCCTGGCTCAGTGGAGATGCAACTCAGACGTGTTGCCTGGACAAAACCCATGAGTCAGCACACGGGCTGGGCCCCAGGGGCAATGCTGAGCTGGGTCAGGAATCTTTCTCAGCTATTTGATGTGACCTCTTTTACCCCTCCTCCATCCATAAAAATGGACACATCTGTCCCCATCTGGAGAGTCCATCTCTGCTCATCATCTTTCCACACCTCTAAGTGAGGTGAGATGTCTCACCTTTGGTCCAGGAGGCCCAGGTAAGCCCTGTGGATAAAAACAAAACAGACACTGGGGTTGGAAAGTGTAGACATGGACAGCAGGGTGATGAGGGGATGATGGCTAGTTTGATTTTAAACACTCCTTAGAGATTCACACCGGTGAGCTCAAAGATCCCCAATCTACTCTTCATAGAGATATCTTAGTCCACACACCCTAATAAATTAATGCCCATAGTGCTCCATGCCCCTGATTTGTTCTTGCTAAATTTGAACACTGAAAAGCTGCTTGGCCTTATGCATTATGCTCCAGAATCTTTTCTGTTTCTCTGGCTTGCTTGGGGAACTTGTTCCCAGCCCACTGCAGCTCTGGAGTAAATCAGGCATCTGCAGTTTCCTCTGGCAAGCTAAACACAGAGAAAATATTAACAAACAAACCACTTGTGTCTTTTAATGAGAAATAACCAAACAATTTACCTGATATGAACCATGAAGCATACCAGACATACATGTGTGTAAATATAAATAAACAAAATATCTATGCAGGAGCTGCCTGTGAGCAGGCAGGGAAGGAAAACTCTAGATATGTTCTGATGCCTATACCACCCTTGATGCTGTCTGCTTTGGCAATTCACGTGTTTAGCCATCCTGCCCTTGGCTCCTCAGAGAGAAATGAGGATGCTTACAGGATCCCTGACCCCTGGATTATGTGTGGAGAGGTGCATTTGCCTCCAGGGACAAGACTTGCTTGTCCTGTTAGCAGGCTTTGAAAACTCTCTGAGGTGGAAGCTCCTTTCGTTCTGCAGTGGCTGCAGAGCCAGCATGCCACGTTTGCCCCTGCAGCTCCCAGGAAGGGAGCTGGTTTCTGGTACCCACCTTTCCATCTCTGCCAGGCTTTCCAGGCTCTCCTGCTCTGCCCTGTTGCAAGAGAGGCGCATTAGCAGCATTTTCTGTCCCCTGCCCTGCCATTCAGCAATGGCACTGTTTTATAAACGGTGCTTCTGCTCCCGCCCTCCTCAGCTGCTTGCTAGGACAGGGACAGGACTTCAAAGGGGTGGCAAGGAGCACGACAATTACACTCCACGTGTTACTTCCTCCCCCAGGGCCATCTGCAGGGGCTGGGGAGGAGGAAATGAGCCTGGTGTCCCCCACCGTGTGTCCAGATAGCAGCAGAGCCCAGTTCACATCTCTGCCATCCCTCTCACTCGCCTCCTTCCCCGGAGCTTCTTCCTCTCCACACATGCACATTCTCTGCCAGCCTCCTGTGGCTACCTCAGCTTCACTAAAGCAACAGAGGCCAGAGGAAACAGCCCTAGGGGATGGGGAAGCAGAAGGATCTGGGTTTTGGCAAGGACTTACAGGGGGTCCAACTGGTCCAGGACGTCCTGGGATTCCTTCAGGTCCGGCTGGGCCAGCGGGCCCCGGAGGACCAGGGGGCCCCGGGGGACCTTGGATCCCCGCTTGTCCTTGCTCACCCTGCAGTTTGCAAAACAAGAGTTATCAGCAGGCAGAGCAAAGCCTTCACACCACCACCCTAAGGGCCCGAGGCAGGCCAGCCCGACTGAAGCAGAGGAGATAGAAGCAAGGTCCAGGTTACTGCCAGGAGAAGTTTCCAAGAGCGAGGAGAGTCCTGCCGAGGACAGCTGGGCTGCCTGGGAAGCAGGAGCCAGCACCCAGTGGTTTGCAAAGACACCTGGTCAGAGCTCCCTTCTAAAGGGATCTAGTGATGACAGAGCAGCCCAAAAAGACCTTTTTCTTATTGAGCCAGTCAAGTGAAATTTATGTGTCAAGACCAACATCTCTTGAGTCTCTGAGGAGGTTTTCCAAAGCACTTGACAGTCACATGTGAAGCAAAGCCTCCCGTGACGACACTGGCACTTCCAGGCAGAGCCAGAGTGTCTTACCTCAGCCTTTTTCCCCCCATACTCTATTTGTTGGACAACACTCCCTCCGTTTTGCCAAGGACCAAAAGTAGAAATGCCACAAACCCAGAAGAAAATAACACGATCATCATGGCATTCCTGGAGCCCACCCAAGGCAGGCCCACGTACACCAGGCAGAGCCTGTTTTTCTGAGATTTAACAAGGCAGTGCCTGCTGAGCCACCTGCCATTCTCAGCTCTCTGGAATGGAGCTGTTTGAGCTGGTTCCTCCCCAGGCCCCTCAGTAGCCACTCGGTGGCTGTGGCTCATGCCTCAGCAATGTCATCTGGCCCCGAGGACCCGGACATGGCACCGAGCGGCACGGAGGAGACAGTGGGTTGGAAGCACCACGTTGGAATACCAGACTGCTGATCTAGAATTGATGAATCCAGCGAGCTCCCAGGGCACTGTGGCACCCGTGCTAAGCTGTTTGCTCGTTAGGCTCACCTCCCTAGATAAACCACCACGGCACATCACTGCTTGTGATGCGATTTAAATCTGAAAAACTTTCCTTGGTGGGTCCACGGGAAGCTAGAAACCAAACGTGGCTGTTTCTCAGTTAAAAGTCAGTGGGTGTGCAGTTGGGTCTCCACTACATTTATCCTCTCCACAGCCTCATACACTGGAAGAAAATGCATGAAATCCGTCCCCGGCGTTCCTACCAAGCGCGCTGTTTATCCTGGCTGCCTTCAATAAAGCACGCAGATACAGGGATGTTTGCTTTATTTAGAATGATAAATGAAAGTAATAAGCTGCAAATTTCATCCTTTCTGCCACGAGCTCTATTTAAAAGAAAATTTCCACCACGTGGGCCAGGCTCATGAGAAGCTGGGTCATATGTGGAGCGACAGCCCTTTTCCTGTGCCTCACCGCCCAATCCACGCTGGGAAGCCTGCTGGGCCAGGCTCGAGGGGTGCCCTTGCTTCTCCCCATTTTTAAAGTGCATCTCCACTCATCCCGTGGCCCTTGCAAGGGAATGCAGGTTCTTCTCTAGGCCTTATCCTCCATAGTCGGTGCTATTCAACTGTCTTTGTAAACGGTCTCATAGCTTTTAAATACAGAAGGCAATTTGGATCTAATGAAGATGTTGGAATATATTTCTCGATGTCCTCTTGCCTTGTCCTCTCATTCCAGCTTCAAAGATCTTCCTCCCACTGCATCTTACAACACCCCCAGCATGGGTGCACATGGGAAGGCAAAGGGGGCTTTGCCCATCTCACTCTCCCTCCTCTCTTCCCACCTCAGCTGCTCTCTGCCATCCCAGTCCACGCCCCAAATTTAGGGCACTAAAATGCAGCACGGCGCTGGAATGGGGTGCTGGTAGGGACAGGGATTTGGGCAGAGCAGGAGCCCTGCCCCAGCACAGGAGTGGGTGGACGGAGCTCACCCAAAGCCCCGTTTGCATCACCCTCACTTTGCCGCCTTGGGCACAGCAGGCTTTGTCTAGGCGAGTGCCCATCCTTACAGATCCCTAAACACACAAAGTGTTATTACCACGTCGTTATAGTCTCATTAATGTGCTCGGCACAAAGGACCCCCACAGCGCTAAATGGGACAGTAAGTCGATACAGTAAGTGGATACAGTCAGTAGGAGATCAGGTGTCATTCTCCTCAGTTGTCATTCTGTATTTTTAGCTGTCGACTGGAACTATTTTTCAGCTTTTTTAGACACCAGCCAGCCACCCTGACTGCACCCCAGCAATGCTTGCTCAGCCTCCTCACAGAGGACCCCACTCAGCCCATGCCTCGGGAAAAGCACTCCTGCTGATGTTAGCAGGAGGATCTTCCTCCCTTCCAGGCGCTGGAGCTAACATCCATTTGCAGCCTCACGTTTTTTCTTAGTATTCATGCGCTGGGCTCCTGGAATTGCCTGGTGCTGGCAGATCTGTAGGAGCACACCACACCCTGTTGCATTCAGAGGATGAATACAGCAAAGGCAAAACAGATCACGGCAAAACTCTCCGGTGAAGTTTTCCTCTGTGGACAGAGGGAATTTGCAGCCCAGGCTGACGACAGGATGTAGGGCAGCTATTCAAGTTTCCCACTTCATCCTGGAGAGGAACTTCAGCTTTCAAAGCCTTCCCAAGAGGTCAGTCCTTGGCCTGGCTCTCCAGACTGTCACTTTGAAGGGCAAACAGCACAATCCATGGGGCTCTGTGTGGTGCAAATGCTGAATCGATAGAAACCAAACTGAACCCACGGGGCTCAAGTGCTGAAGGCAGGATTTGCCCAGCACTGGGCAAGGACCTGTTGATAAAGGTCTCTTGCATCCTGCAGAGTATCCAAATTCCCTGCTAGCATCCAACTGTCTAGACAGGCAGCAGGGTGACAAAACCCAGCCACTTCATGGAGAGTGCCCAGCACACTTCAGCAGGGTAATTGCAGCAGTTTGTCCACACAGGAAAGCTAATCCCGATGGATGGAATGAGGGAGCATAAAGTGGGCTCATTAAAAGCCACATGAACTCTGACTATGGACACTCTAATTCACTATTCATATGTCCGTAATTCACTTTATGAATTCATTCCCAAAATAAACCGAACGTGAATTATGGCCCTGGAAAACCAAAATAAATGTGTTTACACAAAGATTTAATGCGATCTAATGAAACCATTCTAAGAGCTTATTTAAACACATTTCCCCAAGTGCCTCAGACTAGACTAGCCCTTAGAAGAAGCGTTTGCCTATTCATTCATCTCAGTTAAATTTCACAGACATCAGATGTATTTCAGCAAGAGGCTTCCAACCTCTTCTGGAGATTGAATATGCAGGAACTGACTCCTTAAGGGAGGAGGCAGCTTGTCGACAGCCCCAAGAACAGCTTCATGGCCCATTTCTTTTAGTTCAAAAAACTGGCTTCGCTGCATTTCTTTTTAGCAACATTATCACATCAAAGATTTCCTCTGCTTTAAAGAAAGTCCCTCAGCTCTGCCTGAAACTCTTGGAAAGCCCTCGGTAGGGGAAGAAAGACAGGTAGCAAGCTGATTAATTGCAAGCACTGGGATAAGCTCAGAAACAGGCAACAAGGAGGAGAGGTCTACCTGGAAAGTGCGTCTCTTTATGACCGGAGGTGGAGCCAGCCGCACGGAATTGAGGAGAGGCAACAGCTGAAGATCAAACCAGAAGGTCGCAGGGCAAAGGAGGGCACCGAGAGTCAGAGAGCAGCCAGGGGAGAGAACAGAGAGGTGGGGAACAGAGAGATTGCCATGAAAATGAAGCCTGGCATGAGGGGGTGCAGCGGGGTGGGTACCTGCTGGCAGACCTCTGAGCTCCTCCATGCTGCTTTGCTCACAGGGGCACCCAGCAGGTGCCAGCCTGGCAGGTGTGGGGTGTCTGCTCCCCATCCCAGTGCACAGAGCTTCCACAGCTTCCTCTGCTCGGAAACAGAACCTACCCAGGGGATTGCTGACTCAGCTCTGCTCATCTCCTAAGAAGTGCTCACTGCAAGACCTCCCCTCACTGCTCTGCCAGGGTGTCCGGCAATGGGACTGTTTCTCTTCTTGTCATCATCAGATTTGGGGCAACTATCAGAATTACAGTTTTCTCCAGCTTTTCCAAGTGCAGTTTCTAGTTCTCTTACAAGAAACCCAGTGTATCTCCAGGTCTCACCCTTCCTCCAGGCGTGGAAGGGAGTGCAGAAAGGCTATCTGGGGTCAGCACAGAGTCCTGGTTCACTTAACTTGGCAGACAAAACCCCCATGGCCAAGGGAGAAGACCAGACCTCGGAGCTTGATGCCAAAGTACGGCATTGCCTTGGCAGCCTGGGCTTTGTTTTTCCTTGCCCAACAGTATCATCACCTTCTGACTGCTTATAGCCAGGAATGCTGCCTTAGGGCACAAAGCTGACCCGGACACACAGAAATCAAATGCACTAAAGCTCATGAGCATTTGTTCATCCTTTTGCTGTATCCAGTTTCCACTTGCACGCACGCTGCTGTCAGCCTGGCACCCACCACGCCGGCTCCAGGCCCAGGAATGCTGCTCTGGCCTGATCCACTTTCCTGTTCCTATCAGTTTTCCATTGAAGCTGCTCTTGGTTTACATAGGGAGAAGTGAGAGAGCCTTTCTCAAAAACGTGCCCATGTGTGAAATTTCCCCACATGAGCTGTGCCCTCAGATCCCAGAGGTGTGCCGGCAGGTGTCCCACCACAGAAACCACACACTTCCAAGCAGCACATTTTATTCCCTTTAAACATTGTCCTTCATGTGTGCAGTGACAGCAAGGACCCAGTCCTGTTGCAAAGAGAAGGGGTAACCCAATTTTGCAGCATCATGATCAGGTGGTTGTGTTCAAATGCACTGATCCAGACAGCCAAAAGCTATTGCTCCAAAAGCAGAGCTGCTGGAAATTCAGCTGGGCTGATTTTACCCAAAGGCAAACCTCCCCTTTCTAAAAAACAGTGCAGGAGGCCCCTTAGCTCAGGAGAGCCAGCTAAGCTGGCTTTGCCTGGCTGCTGAAGAGTATCTGAAATATTATACAGCTTACAAGGAAGCTAGGGAGGATGCTGGAAAGGATAAGGAGGAAAATGGAGAGAACCTGTCCTGAAAAAGGCCAGACAAGACCCTGCAATGGATACAGGTGCAAGTGGGAGAGACTTTAGAGAAGGAATCTGAAGGCACTTCCACCCAGCTCCTCCCTGCCCCCTCTGTGTTCCAATGGGAAGCTTTTTCAGAAGGCAGCATGCACTATTGGATCTGCACCCTGGAGCCTCTGCATCAGAACTGGGTCCCTTCTGAGTGCTCCCCACAAACCTTCAGCGTAAGGATCTGGTTAGAGCGCAGGGCTGCGAGTGTGGTGCTTAGGTACTCCTGGGGAACAGTGAACACACACGAGACAAACGGGGTCAGTGAGACAAACAGCATTTCTGGGAGCATGGCTGCTCCCCCCTTCCCTGAGTGGCAGCAGCTGGAGTGGCCCTCTCACCCTGAATGGGCAGCCCCAGTGCATGGGCTCATCCCTCAGGGCAGCGCAGGCCACGCAGACTCACACAGACAAAAAAATTAGGAAACTGCAAGGAGAGCCAAGGCACATATCCTAGCCTTGCACTTCCTTCCTAAGAAAATAAATATATGAAACAAAACTGAAACAACATGCCCGGTTTGTCAGGATGCTGGTTTTCTTTTCCTCACCCACAACATCTAACACAAAACCTTATCAAACACAAAAGCAGAAATAAATTGCAATTCGGTCAGCAGTGTCGCATTTTTGCAACAAGGCCCATCCTAACTTTTCATTCAGGGAGGAAGAAAGAGAACTGCACCTCTGCTGGCTGGTCTGAACTTGTAGCTCAGGACAGCCTGTCCTTGAGTTGATCTGAGGACAGCCACCCTTCCCGTGAGCATGTCTCAGCCTTGAGCAACTCACGGGCTTTTTATAATGTTGAGCTTGGTGCCTCATGAGACCAAAAGTATCTCCATGAGAGGCAAGGAAACACTGCCAGGATGTGAGGCTTTGTACTCAACCTTTTCCCACTGTCACAGCCCTGCAGCTCATCAGTCACCCTACAACCCTGGCTCACCAAACCGGTGTGCCTCTGCCTGCCCCCAGGCTATTTCCAGGGATGCACCAGCTCCCCTCCCAGCGCTGCTCTGGGTCCTGCCACTGCTTTTCACCTTGAGCACCGGGACAGTCAGAGCCCAGGGCTGTAACAGGAACTCAGGACACTGCTCCGGTGATCGGTGTTGTTGGCTTCTTTTTAACATAACAATCTAGTGAGGCGGCTCACTAAATAAACACAGCTGACCGGCTGTTGTTGCACGGGGCACCGGCACTTACCCACGGCCCCCTTCTCCCCTGCTGCCTGCCCAGCTCTCTCTCCAGTGGCTCTGCTGCTCCAGCCCTGCTCCCTCCGGGCCAGGGACCAGAGCCCAGCTGATTATCCAGAGGCCCATCAAAAATAAACAGAAAGCTCTTAAGCTTGTCTCCCTGTACACCCAGATTACAAATTCCAGCCACTTCATATGATGTCGTTCCAACGCATTTCCAGTGGATCTTCAGCACTCTGGTTGTTTTTAGAACCGGTTAAATCCCCTCAAACCCCATGATGTTCTCTCTCCACTCTTGGCTGCAGCACATGCTGGCCAGGCCAAGACGAAGGGGCAGGTGGAGCAACATCCTGGCTTCCATTAAACAGTTGCTGCCATCAACCCTCCCACTCAGGCTCTTCCTTGCAGGCAGAAAGTCCACCAGGCTTGGGGACCAGAGCACCATGACCAGGGCGTGCAGGGTCACCCCCAGGCAGGGAGCACAACCCTTCCTCTTGTCTCTGTGCAGGGATGAAACCAGCACGAGGGAGAAGAAAAAGGGAGTGAAACTCTGATGACAGAGTTGTCCCCAGGTCTTCAAACCCCACGCTGCTCCTGGCCACAGAAGCAGAGCAGAGGCTGTGGAAGCAGCACACAGCCAGTGCAGCAGCTCAAGGCGTGGGTGGGTGACCTCTACTCCTCCAGAACCCCCGGGTTTCACTGGGTTTTGGGGAGAGGACGTGGACCTTCCCCTCTCCAGCACAAAGCACAGGAGGGTCTCCAGGAAGCAGAACTGACAGCGGCTATCTAGGGGTCAGCGCCGGAGAGCCGACATCCCTCCTGGAAAACCTTATCTGCTGCTTTTCTGCGAAACACATCAATCAGCCAAGCGCTGCCCCGGGGGCCCAGATGACGCATCTTGCTAATGAAACCATCCCTACTTCCAACAAAAAGCCATTCAAACGCAGGAGGATTAACATGCAGGAAGGCACGGGACAGAGGATAATAACGCTAATGACTTACCCTGTGCGGGTACTCTGCACACTGACCCTGTGAAAGAAGGGGATTAAAAAGGAAAGAGTTTAAACCACAAACAGAGGAAACCAAAATAGGCACGCAGGGTCAGATCCAGAAGGTGTAAATCATCGTGACTGTATCAAACTCAGCGCAGTTATGCCAATTCACACCCCATAAGCACCCTGCCTCCTGCCCCCGGTCCCTCTGCTCCTGGGACGCCTCACTCACACTCAGATCAAGCAGCACCAAGTCCACCATGTCCCTTCCTCTCTTTTGCTTTTTAACAAGGCCCCCACTGAAATTACCTTCTCTCCTTTTTGTCCTGGAGGTCCCTACAAAAGAAAAGTGATCAAAAAAGGCCTCAGTAAATGAAGGAGTTCAGTGAATGCAAGGGGAAAGGGATTAGGGGGAGAGATGGGATAGGGATGAGATACTTACAGGTTGTCCCCTGGGACCTGCAGCACCCTTTAAAGAAACACAGAATTTAACATGGGATTGTTTTCCATTTACAGTGGCAAAAACACAGCATATGGAGTAGGTGAAAAAACTGAGCTTTTAAAAACAATTGTGAAGAAATTCCCAAGAGAGGTCCGGGTTCTGTTACTCTGGAGAAGCAAAAATGCACACATGCTCTGGCTGCACCACGGGGGGGAAATATTAAAAGTTGAGGGGGAAAAATCATCAGGAAAACACACCCTTATTGTTCCCAGGACCTCAGCTGACAGCGAGTCTCCTCGGCTGATGCTCTGGGATGGAACCAGAAGCAGCCAGGACTGAAGGCTGAGCTAGGATTGTGCAACAGGGGAGTGGGGAGGGGGATCTTCAACATGTGCTTGCCAGAGGGCTTTACTGACACTCAGCCTCAAACAACAGAATTACAGAATTAGCAGAAGAAAACATTCAGCACTTCAGTGAGCGAAGGTGACTACAGAGCTTCTCTCTTGACATGCTCATATTTGGGATTTCATCATCAGAGATGTCAAGAGGAACAAGGCAGCATCTGGGCTTCCATAAAGTGCAGTCTAAGTTTATCATTTTCAACCAAAAGCATTTTAGTATGATGAACATATGAAACAGAGCTTCAAGGGGCGGGGCAGGGAACCGCATTTAATACAAAAAACATGCTTTTTTTGGTCGTTGTTAGATAAGTTGAAAGCTGCCAGATGGGTTTTGAGAAATCTTTCCATCAACTTTTACTTGTCCTGTGAGGCCAACCACAAAAAATGTCAGCTCCCAGAATATATTCAAAGAACATAATTGCTAAGTGCAAGGAAAACACATCCCATGCCTAACTAGAGAGTTGCTGTTGTGACATGATGAATGTGAGAGCCATAATGCAGAAATTACAGACATGCATCCCAGCACTGCTATTATGAAGTTACAGAATTAGGGATGCAGCTAGTGCATCAGCTGAGGTAAGATTGCTGCCCTTCCCATGAGCTTGTTTCCAGCTGAGGCACAACATCACAAACCAACCCACCACCCACAGACAATATGTATTTTTACCATCTCTCCCTTCTGTCCAGGATGGCCCTGCAAAAGAAAGGAAACACACATCAGCTCTGGCCACTGCAGACTTTAGGTGATGTTGATTTAACAGCTTCTGCTGAGTAAAGTGTGTGTCCCCAGAGCAGCACAAGAAAGGTGCTGCTGCATCTCTCTAAAGCTTTCCCTGCAGCAGCCAGGCTGCTGCACTTGTGAACTGCTATTTTATAGATTTACCTAGAAAGGAACAGGCCATACTCTGCCTTCCTTAATCTCCTGCATCTCCCCCAAGGCATCTGTGGCATCTTCCTGGCCTGCCAACCTCCTGATTTTCCTTTAATCCATGCATGTGCATGACACTGCAGAATAATCCCCTTAAAACACACGGTGTGGCAGCACAGTGGGACCCAGCAGGAGGCAGGAGAAGTTGTTTTCTTACCGGTTTGCCATCCAAGCCAATAGGGCCCTGAAATAAAAGAGGAAAAATGATGAGAAATGCTTTCCCCAGGGTGTCTGTCCACCTGTGCCCCAGGAAGCACCACGAGATTGCATGGGCTGGGGTGACCTGAGGTGACTCCCTGCCCTCCTGCCCAGTCCTGGCAGGTCCCTGACCCTCTGATTTCAGACTGCTTCAGCTCACTGTCAGCATGTTTCAGCAGCAATACTGCACACAGGAAGAGAAGCAAGAAGGGATTCATAGCAAGTTTGCAAAAAAAAAAAAAAAAAACTCAGAATTTAAAATTTTTCAGTGTTCAGTTGGATATCAGCAGTTTTCTCAAGATTTTGATTTAAAAGGGCACCTACCTTTGGGGGAAGAGGAATTCTTGCAAAAGACAGAGTAATAAAAGTGTGCCAGGGAAGAGGTGACACACAGCTCAGCACATGCTGAAGGTACTGTTTGATGAGAAACAGGCTCTGCAGAGCTGTCCCACCCAGCACTTTCTCATGAGCTGGCCCAGTTTGTTTTCTGCTCCTCCAAAAGCCAAAGACCACGAGATCCTGGAGAGATCTGCTTCTCCTCAGCCCAGGGGCAGCTCATAGCCCCCCTTCTCACCACGGGCAGAGCCACAGACAGCTTGAAGCTGCCAATTCCTCCTGTTTTCCAGGCTTGAGAGTCTCCCCTGCAGACCTGCTCTGGCACACCCAGGGTCCTGGAGCAGCAGCTGAGCTGCCTGGCAGGAGCAGGGGTGTGGGGGGTGCTGGTGCTTGCCTCAGGCTTCCTTGCTGTCCAGGGTAAATGCACATGAATAAATAGCAACTGCTCAAGCTCTTCAGCAGCCTCAGTGCTTCAGAGAGTGCTGCCAGCAACTGTTGGATTGAAATGAAATTTGCTTTGTCCTCTCCTGGGCGTAATCTCTGCTCACTTGCAACTGTGCTGGAGAAGAATTCCCCTTCATGTCTCATGTCCTTTCCCTTTGGCATGACCAGGGTGTTCAGCCTAGCACAGTCCCCAGCTGACCCTCAACAGGCAGTTGGATCCCAGGCACTTGCTGCTATTGGAATATCACCTAAAAGCTCAATTAAAGTTGGAATTTCTCCTACCTAGGGGTTGTTTTCTTTGTTTGGGACAGGGTCATTTCTTAGGATGGTTTTCTTTTACCAAACAGATCTGGCTTTAACTATGTTATTTTAACACTTGGAGCTTTTTTTTTTTTAATTAATTTCCTTTCAGAGTTGTGTGGTTTGGTTTGGGTTTTTTTTCCTCCCTAAGTATCATTTAAAAGGGAAAAAAAAAAGAAGCAGAAAAACAAATGAAGAAAAAGGTACTTTTTCCAGTGATATCAGATCAGGTCATTGGTTTCAGGAAGAAATGATGAGATACAGCAAGCACTTATGAGGCTTCCCAGTAATATCACACATCCGTACCTCATAAATTAAGAGTTACACTCACCGGGAATCCAGGAAAACCTCTTGTTCCAGGCTGGCCCTGGGAAGGATGGAAGAGAGACAGCAGTTTAGAGGAACTGAAATGAATTTTGATGGATCCTAAGTCCTCTCTACAGAGCCTTTCCTCCAGCCTCTGACCAATTATCCTACAACTCCCTGAAGAGATACCCAATTCCCCTCCAAGGGGAAAGTGTCTTGGGAAGGAGGGGAAATCTCTCATCCCCACTCCAATTTGTACAGGGCCAAGAAAATGCTGGAGCAGCTCCAGTTTGGATTGCAGGCAGTTTCCTTGAAGTCTCTACATTAATTAAATGGGTGTCCCTAGCCCATATGTTAGGCTTTTGGAGTATATTCCAGAGGCTGAGCTCATTTTATGGCAATTCTTGCTGCCATAAACCTGAGATGTTTAATGCAGGGTGCTGTTCTGTGCAAGACAAGCCTTGCAGGTCACTGATGTCTAAATAGAACCATCCCTCTCCTCCTCCTTCCCTCATCTTGTATCTCAGCTCATTCATTTTTCTCACAAATAATTCCGGAGATGATTTTTTTTTTTTAATCTTCTGGGGTTTTTTTCCCTTTTTTTTTTCTGGTTGGGTTTTTTTGGGTTGGTTTTGTTTGGTTGGGTTTTTTTATCCTCTGAGAGCTAAGACAAAAAGGAAAGTTAGGGTGTGTGATGAGAGGAACACAAGCACCAAGACTTTTCCCCCCACCCCTTCCTGGCTAGCTAGTAGTTCTGGCTACCAGTTTGGGATCAGGTACAGCAAACACTGGCTTGGGATGTGTTTGGCAGCTTCTTCATCCCCTACTTAAGAACACCAAAGAAAGAGAAAATGTCCTGGCTGTTAATTTTTTGGAGTTCTTCAATTTTTGAGGCCTGTGACATCCCAGATCACAGTTACTGTAGTTTTGATGGCATCCAGGAAAGAGATTTGCTTCACTTAAGGATTTTGCTATTTCCCAAAAAAAGCAGAAAGACTCAGTGAAGGTTTAGCCCTGCAGAGGATGGGCACAAATAGTCTCTTTGCAGGGTTTAGGGATGCCCCACCACGAAACCTCTCACGTCTCACTGAAGAGTTCTGGTTTTGTACACAATGCTAACAGGACCTAATCACATCTGCACTGTTTCTTCAGTTCTGCAAAGTTGAACTTGGTCAGCTCTGCTTTGCAAGATACACACAAAACCACCTGGCCCTGTTGGCCAGTGACCAGAAGGGAAGATAGGCTATAAATTCAAGGATCTGTCCACCGCTGGCTTCTGAAAAGGCAAGAAGCAAGGAGAGCCTAGCCAGAATTCATTAATTTTGGTTCCCTGCTGGACACCTCCCTGACAAAAAGTGCTAAAAAAAGAATTAGGGAGAAAAACCTGGAAGTGGTGCAGTTTGGCTTCCTCTGTAGACTACAGACTGTTGCCTCTTTCTCCTCGGAGGACAGCAGGATGATTTGCACGGTATCACGCCAAGACAACAGTTCAGCAGCGAGCGATTCCAGGAGACTGTTTTTGTTGGGTGGCTGGTTTTTCCTTGTCTCCTTTTTAAAATGTTGATTGCATGAAGTATGTCATCCTGGGAGCTGCCAAATCATGGAGACCGTCTGTTCCTGCCACTGTCGGCGCACTGTCCCTCTCTGGCCAGGAGTTAAGCAGCTCTGAGCCCAAGCAAAAACTTCAACCTCCAAACAAAAATCTGGAAACTATTTGTCATCCCACATCTTTCCGAGTGGCCCCTTGGCCAGGGTTTCCTTGTTTGTCTTCAGTGCTCAGCCATCCTTCTGACCTATCACCAGCTCCCCAGGAAACTGGATCATCTTCACAGTAGGCTTTGCAGGGGGAAAGTGTGGAGTTGGGCCAGTCCTGGCACCCCAGGGCTTTGACTGGTGTAGGCAAAACCCCATTTTAGATACCATTTGCCATCTGATTTTTCTGCTGTTTTAAAGACACAACGTGTTCTGCACTTTCCCAAAGAGCAGCAAAGCAATCAAAATTGTCCTGCAGCCCAGGCGCGTGTCCTTCAAGAAAACTGTCTCCTTTGCAGGACCTACACGGACAGGAACTGATGGCTTTTCTCTCTGATTACTATAATTACTCTGTTCAGAAGGCTGACAGCCAGAGCTTGTGAGAAACAGCAAAAGCAACAGGGCACTCACCCTCCAAAATCTGCTGTTTGTGGAGCAGGGTGGTCTTGCTCAGACTTTGGCTTGAGAGATTTGCCAGCCCTTCTTCCTTGCCTGGACACGTGGCCAGGAGCCATCTGCTAGGCATAAAACACTTGGGGAGACCCATTTGGGCCCTGGGCTTTGGTTCTGTCGCTTCTCAAACTCCAGCATCCCCAGCAGGTGGGCCTGGGGACCAGCAAAGCTGTTTTTTATTAGAAACACTTGTCATGGGGCTTTTGGGAAGTTAATTGGAAAGCCAGATGTAGCCAAGTGTTCACACTGCCTGGGTCTCTCTCACTTGACCTCTGCCATGAAACAAAGGCTGCCAGCAGCCCATCCTCTCTGCAGGTCAAGGACAGTGCTCTCCACAGGTTAATCACAATCGGAAGTGCCCACTGGGAGGGAGAGAATTGAATCTCCAGGTCTTTTTTCATGGAAATGCCCGGTGGAGGCTGTGCAGGGGTGGAGAGGAGAGGTCTGGCTGCACAAAAGCAGAGACTTGATGGCTGAACCACAGTGTGAGAAGCACCCAGCATTTAGGGCACTCCAACCCTTCATCTTGGCCTTTTTTTATGACCCTGTCCTTCCAATAAGTTTTGTCTGGCTGACTCGTTGCACCTTGTAGAGATGCTTTTACTGGAAGAGCCTGCAAAATCCTGCCTTTTCTCAGCCAGATGAGTGGTAACCATGCTGACAAAGAGCTTCCAAGGTTTTGGGTCCAGGACAAAGGCCTCTGAACTACCCTTTGTCTCTGTGAGCTCCCCAGTCACTGCCTGAGCTCCTATCCTGATCTTCAGTAAAATCAGGGGGCTTGTTCCCTGCTGATTAAACCGAATCAGCCAGGCAAAGGGCAAATTTTCTCCAAA
Organism: Cichladusa arquata; assembly: GCA_026413545.1. Classification (NCBI taxonomy): domain Eukaryota; kingdom Metazoa; phylum Chordata; class Aves; order Passeriformes; family Muscicapidae; genus Cichladusa; species Cichladusa arquata. The sequence continues at coordinate 1,549,164 of JAOTQP010000304.1, read as the reverse complement.
AGTGATAGCAGCCCTGTGGCAAAAAGGAAATATGCTCCTTCCTTTTAAATGCAGGAATTTGGTTTCCTTGCCAAGGGAAGGCTTCCTCGTTTGTTCTGGGATATGAGCTATAATTTCATTATATATAGTATATAATAGCAGTATAAAACCAAGGCTGGTTCAGCATGGGAACCACATTATACAGGGCTTTTGCTCTTTCCAGCTGAGTCTTAAAGCCCCTCCTAAGTCTTTCCCAGTTAACTTGCCCACATCCTGCATCAGACAAAAACAGAGAGAGAAGCCACTCACGGGTGGACCACGGGGCCCGATGACAGACATGCCAGCTTCTCCTGGAGCACCCTGCAGAGAGACACAGCAGAGGAAAAGGGGTGAGAACAGGAGGGGAAAACACAGACAGCTGTATTCCTGTCAAGAATGGGGTTAAGTGACGGTGCCTTAGGTGTGAGATCTCCAGGGCTTATGGGGCAGCTGCTGTTCTGGCCTCCCCCAGCTCCTGCCTGACACTTTGGGAGAAAATACGTCCTTGAGAGCTGCTCAGATGTGCCAGAAAATGGAAGCTGCACAGCAAGGAGGAATATAAACACATAAAACACTTTCTGGCAAAACAGAGGTTCTGCCCCATTGCAAGTGTGAAAGATGGCCTGAAACCCTTTCTGCTTCCTTCCTGCGAGTTCCAGGAGGATTGTGTCCTGCAGAAGAAACAAAAAGAGAGATGTGCTGGGCTCCAGGGAAATGGGAGCTGTGGGCAGCTTATTTGGTTGCCTACAGAAAATGCCTCACTTGAATACTTCTCAAACTCAGTTGAGATGTGGATGAAAACAAAGCAAAGTGCTTGCTGGAAAAGGAAACAGCTGCCTCTCCAACTCCCAGCCACCCACAGCGTGTGCTGGGCAGGACATCTTTGGAAACATGGTGTATTCCTAAGAGGCAGCTCCAGAAGTGCCCAGGGCTGAGGAGCTTTGGGATGGAGCATCCCATAAACCAAGCAGCCTGTAAGAAAGCAAAGCACTCTGCAAAACAAAGCTATGGACTGCCAAAGACTTGGGGCTCTCATGGAGGGCTTCAGGGAAGCAGGGGAAATTAGGAGTGCTTTTTTTTCTATTGTTTGTTTGTATCTATCTGCTGTCCCTTCACAAAAACTTTGGCCAGAAACAAATGCAAGGATATGCAGAGAAAAAAGCAGAACGGCCTGGGGTGGGAAATTCTGGTCTGTTGGATAATGTTGGTTGGCTCCAATGAGCAAAGAGTGAACACAGGGAGACAGAATCTCTATCCTACTTTACCCTTCCTTGTTGTGTTTTCCTCTCTGTCTATTATGAAGAGGAGCAAATGGGTCTGGTATGATACTGCATAGATGACCCTCCTTGTCAGGTAAATATCCATACCCTTCTTAATTCATACATATTGTTAGTCAGGTTTTCTGGAATCCCAAACACCTCCATTTCCCTGCCCTCACAGGTGGGAGGTACTCACAGCTCTGGGGAAAACATACTAACACTAAAATGCCAAACACTTCGAAACAGCAGGACTGCTTTGTAAACCAGCACTTCTTGGTGGGTACAAATCCCAACTCACTGCATGGCAAACAGTCTGTGAGACAGTGTCCCACAGACTCAAACTCTTAAACTACACTGTTAGATTTCCTCAGGAGGAAGAGGTCCCACTGTGTCAGAAATGCCACTTTTATTCCTTGCTCCCACCGGCACCAGGGATCAGGCTAACCTGGGAGGTAGAGGGGAGCTGCAGGTTGGTAGGGGCAAGCAGAGCTGCCAGAAGAGGAGAAAGTCAATGGTTAAAATCCAGGAAGCCTTGAAGGAAGCCCTGCATGTGCCCACTGGCTCTTATGCTGTTAGTAAATTGTCATAAACAAGAAACACAGCATCTTTGGAGGCTGACTGGCCTGGAAGGAATTTGGGAAATATACTTGCACTGACACGGAAGATGGGGCAGCCCAGGGGTGTGGAAGCCCAAAGCTGGCTGCAGTGGCCATGACTGTGACAGGGAAGCTCGGGCTGGCCCTAGAAGAGGACAGTTTGGGGGTGCTGCAGGCTACAAGGGGCTGACTCACCTTCTCTCCAGACTGCCCTTTTAGTCCCTGGGTCAGTGGCAGCCGTCACAGCCACATGCAAGAGGGTGCAGGGGGGAGAGAGAGAGAGAAAGGGAGAGAGAGACAAACACAGGCGTCAGCGGCAAGGGCACGCTCTCCCACCCCACAACCCTGGCTATGGGGCTGGGATGAGCAGGGTGGCCTCAGCTCCTGCTCCAGTCCTCTTCCCTCACCATGGGATGCCCGAGCAAGGAGCAGCTCCAAAATGCAGCGCTCAGCCAGGCAGGGGATGGCCCCCTTTGCTCAGGGCAGAGTTATTTGGAAGGAGCAGCTGCCAATGGCAAGCAGGGGTGTGTGTTAGCAAACCTAGGGTTAGCAAGCCCAGCTGGAGCACGAGGTGGCAGTGGGAGACACCCAAACAGGGGGATGCTGAACCAGAGGAGGGCCTGGAGAGTACAGCAGGTGAAAAAGAAACACCTCCAGCATGTATGTGGCTTGCAGGGCTGCTCACCCTGCTGAGACCAGGGGTGATGTGGGGCTTAGGGAGAGTAGTTTTGCTCAAACTGACAAGGGTTATCCTGAAAGCCACCCTCCCCCAGCCCCAAATCCTGGGGGTTGGAAGACAATGTGAAAGGTTAAGGCACACAAAAGAAGTGGTTTGACTTACCGGCCGCCCAGGGATTCCCATCGCACCTTTGTCCCCCTGGCAATTAAGGCAAAAATCAGAGGGAATTGGTAACTGGCCAAAAGCAAGGTTATAAAACAGCACAAATGAACTAAGCCACAGCAGCAGCTTCACACTGTGGTGCAATGTCCAGGGATTTTGAGAGGGACAGAGATAAAGTTAAAGAGTGTGTTTGCGTGTGCCCGAACCTGTCTTTACAATGTCTGAGCCACCAGCCCATTTCCACATATGACAAACCCTCACATCTCAAAACAGAAATTACATGCAGAGATTTAGGCAGCAAAAGGAAGACAGGAGTCTCCAGTCAAACAAAGTACAATCCCTATTTCCAACACTTCATAAAATCCAGGTCTGGGAACTGGCTTCCTGCAGTGGCCAACTGTCACGTTTTTGTCTTTCTTGACCAAAGTCATCTGGGTGTTAGCTTTTTATTTATAGAGATATCACTTTAAAACACAATTCTCTTAGACTTGAAAATACTGTCCTGTCCAGAAGCAAGAGAAAAATGTGAGAACACAAGCTGACACAGGAAAAAGCACGTCTGGAAGAAGACGTATGAGCAGCTGTTTTCAGTGTCCTCTACCCCTCTGAGATACTTCCCAGTGCATTGTCAGCATGTGAGTGATCCTAACAGTGGTTTTGGGAATGACTTTGGGTCAGGTGACACTGGACAGAGCCTCGTAAACACGTGAACATAAGACCAGTGACAATTTTCTTCACCCACTTACCTACCAGGCAGTTGGCTGCCTCTTACAGCTAAATTGTACTATGCAATTATAAAAAAAAAACCCTAAAATTACCCCCTCTGCATTCCTGGTTGCCAAAACTAAAGGCTGTGCAGATCTGGAAGATAGCAGCTCATTGCTAAAGGATCTTGATGATTATGGCTTCAGCAGTCATGTAGCTTTTGCTCTATATTTTGCAAAAATGACGTGATAATAATCCCTCAGTTCTGTTTCCAGTGATGTTTGGGGTTTCCTTATGCAAAACAGAATGTTCCTGCCCCTGGCTGACTGTGTCTGCAGACATAAACCTGGTTTTCTGGTTTCTGCAGCTGGAGACACCAGCCCCATTGGTGCCACCTCTTCATGCCTCCCCACACGTTCAGTCCCAGCGCGTGTGATGAACATAATCTGAAATCTCTGGAAGGGGAAGGCACTTAGCTCTGTTTGTTCTTCTGGGTGTACACAAAGGCTGTGTATCCCAAACTCAAACATTATTGCTTGGGATCAAACCATTCCCTGGTGGAAGTTCAGCCACTTCCCTCTGCAGAGCTGGGGGGGGCTGTTTGGTGTGGGAGGCATTCCTTTCCATGCAGCATATGTCGTGATAAATTGAAGAGCCATATACACTTTGCAAAAGCACCCCTTTCAGATGGATGAAACCCTGAACAGCTGCTTGATTTTAAGTTTTGTTGAGGATATATTGTGGAAAACTGCTTTCTTCTAGGGTTTTAGGTGAGTTCTCAGTCCTGCTAATATCTCTGTGTGCCAGCAAGTGAGCGGAACTCTCGGTGTCGGCATTTGGCCCTGGGATTATTTTGTGGCTGCTGGAAAACATAATGCTGAGCTTTCCTCTGCTTTTAGTCCCTTAAATGCTGCTTTCCTCCAGAGCTGAGCCCAGGCTGATTTCCCTCGTGGCTTTTGAGGTAAAAGCTGAATTTGCTTCTTCTGTCTCAGCTGTGGAAGAGCCCAAGGCTGGGGCTGAGCTGTGTCAGGTCTCTGCTGTGAGTACCTGCAGTGGTACATGACAGCACCGTGTCTGGTATGTGGCTGTGCAGAGTTCCAGCCCTCCAAGCAATAGCAGCAAAGGGGGAGCTCCCAGTAGGACAGCAAATAAATGCCAGATGTTTATAAGGAAAGGTTGTCTGTGACAGGGAGCCAGCAAAGAGCACTCGTGGGTGGATGATACCGTGTAGGTTGGGTACAGAGTCATGAAAAGCTGCCTGAAGCTCCCACATCAGAGTTAAAAGAGCATGAAAGGCACCCAGCAGCCTCTGTCCTGAGTCAGGGGAGAGCCAGCAGCACAGTTTACATTTCCTTCACTGGGGGAGTGCCTGTTAAAGCTCGTGCAGTCTCCAGGTGAGCCACAGCCTGGGGAGCAGGGAACCATCACCAGGAAACCACGCTGCTGCAATTCCAAAACCCACGCTCCTTCCCCAGGCATGACTAACTCAGATGCAGATACTGTTGTTATGGATTTTTGCATTTGTCCCAAGGTGACTTAGGCCTTCTAAATCCTGCTGCAACTAGCAAATCCCATCAGCAAGAACACTGAACACTTTGCCTCTTCAACCAGACCTTCAAAGACATCTTCCAAAGTGGTGCTTCCCACACACAGGAGGGTCCATGAGGATTATGCTACCCTTTAAGTTTGGAGCTACAAAGCTCCTGTTTGGGCTATGTCTTCTTTGCAATATTCTATTCCATGTCATATTTTTTTATGCAAGTCTACTTTCTACCACCTCATGAATGCTGGAGGCCTCCTGATCAAAGTACTGCCAGACAGAAAGAATGAGGGGATGAAACAGAAATAGTGAAGTATTTACCAGGAGCTGTGGCCCTCCTGTGAGGCCCTGTAACAAAATATACCAAAACAGCAAAAGCCAGCCTCAGACTCTGAAGGGAGGGCTTGATAAAGACATGGAATCACATGGAATGATTTAAGAAACAGAATGGTTAAAAAAACTCTGCACAGCTCCTTGACCATCAGCTCTGATTGCTTTGGTTTCCTAATCTCCTGCTTGTGAAGTTTTCTCTCCTTTTGGCACGACTCTACCCACAGCTCTCCACACGAGCTCTGAAGGTATCTGCAAGTCCACGGAGAACAAGCTAATTACAGGGCTTTGACTTTCTTCCTTAGCTTCCATCTGCTAAATATTACTTTTTCATGTATGGAATTGCTGCAGTTGCCACAGAAATGTTGCATGATCAGAAATGGGAGAGAAAATGTCCGTGAGAGGATCATTTGCTTCGGATGTGGTCCAGACAGCAAAAGGACTATTGCACGATTTCATCACTTCCTTCCTTTGCCCCTTTTGGTCCCAATCTCATCAAATACCTTACATGACTGCGGGTTGTCCCTTCCTTCACCAAAGCCTTGCCTGACTTCAGGAATAAGGGTGGAAGCGCTGGTTGGGCAAGAGAAGAACATGAAGTTCCCTTCTGCTGCTGTGGTGTTGCTCATCCATTTCTCTGGCTTTTGTCCTTGTTGTCCTGGACTGGGAGCAGGGCTCAGTGCATTTCTAATGCCCATCTCCACACTCAAGCCAACACCAGCACTGGGAGCTAAGCCCTGTCACAGAGTGTGCTGTCTCTTTTGCAAGCTGGGAAACAAAAATGGGAGAGAGATGTGGGGTGGTCATTGCTTTGGGGCACTATCCAGAACAGTGTGTATGACAGTCAGCCAGGCAGGAGCCCAGGTTGCTGCTCATTAAATCATTTCCATTTCAGTCATGAGAAATATGGAGAGGTGGGGGAGTATTTCCTACAGTGACATGTAGGACTCACTCAGCTCTTCAGAGCTGAACTTTTGCTCACAGTGACTGAGCCAATCTCGCTCTCCAGCTGATCAGAAACCCAAGAGCTCCTGAATGAGATGAGGGTCCTACTAGTCCAAGACAAATTCCACTTTGGCTAAGAACACTCAGTCTGCCCAACTTCCTCTCTTGTTATTTCCATTGGCTGCAGCATTCCTCACAGCCTGCCCTAGGAGTCTGCTCACAGAGACAGGTTCAGGGGGTCGCAGTAAGCCAGGATACGGTAGCATACAATGTCAGCACTTCTCTGGTGGTCTCATGTGCTTCTGCCAGGCTTCAATCTCTCATTACAATATTAGGTTTCTAACCCTTACTGCTGCAGGGGAAGCCTGGAGCGTGCGCCTTCCTCACCCCACAAAGGCACTGGCTGCTCTCTAGGTGACGCCTGTGTTGATCCAGTGATTTCTCTCTAACTTCTCACAGCAACAGCAGAAATGCCAACACCACTACCAATTCTGTGCCTACCTCACCCTTTTAGTGCTAACATATGGGCTGCCCAGGCTGAAGTGGCAGAGGAGCCAGCTGCAGCTGCCTGCAGAGAGGTGCTGTCCTCCCAAAAAGCCACAGCTAATGCTGAAATACATCCACTCCAGCAGCCAGTCCTGAAAGCCCCTGGGATAAGCTATCGCTGAAGTTCTGTGTGGATCAGGGTTTCCAGCTGTGAAATGCTTTCAGACCTTTTGGCCTAGGAGGTGCAACCTTTTGGAAGATTGCTGTCATTAAATAGGTCTGTGCTCGTATATCTGTGGGAGTTCAGTCCATAGCATTTCAGCCTGATGAAAGGGGCAAGAAAATAGGTTGTGCAGCAACTACTACTCAGAACGTCATCTGCAAACTGTTTAAGACATTTTTGCATGAACAGACAAAAGATGACTACCGTATGTTTAACTTCTCATGTTCCTTCACAGAAACCCTGAACTGCCCCTCTATTGTAACACGGGTATAAACCATTTCCTCTGGAAGGACCATGCTAGAGACAGTGCAGCGTTTCTTTACAATCCTGACAGCTCCAGGATTCAGTCCTTGCATTGCTGCTCCTGGTTCACTGTGGGTCTCCTAATAGCTGCAAGAAAATTTCTGCAATAGCCTAGCTATTTTCCTGAAGCCCAAATTGTCTGCGCTGAGGTTTTACATTAGCTAACATTTGAAAAGGAAGCTGTCAACACAATTTTTCCTCTGAAATTGATAGTTGCACAGCTATACTTGAAGGCCCAGCAGCTCAGCCAGCCCGGGTGAATTGCAGGGAACAAGTCCCTCCAGCCCAGCCCCTGCCATGTGTTTGTGATCTATCTTTCCCTTTTCTGCAAACACATCTCATTCAGCACGTGGCAGCCCATGCATGTGAAGCACAGCAGCTTCTAAAACCGTAGAGGTCGGTACTTACAGGCGGACCTGAAAGAGAGGAGAAAAATAAACAATAATTAATTCTTTAATCGGTGATCTTGCAAAGGTGTGAAATGGTTAGTGAGGAAACTACAGCTATTAAAGACATCAGGTACATTTTATCTTTAATACAAGCAAATTTTCCCCTTTTCTTCTGCCTCTGATCCCATAGAAGCCAACCTGCCCTCTGGGAAGAAATTCCCTCAAATCGTTTGGGTTTCTTTTATTTTGGAAACCTTTTTTTTGGAGCCTGCCAGTGTAGAGCACTGCATCTCCCTCAAACAGAATGGTTGTACAATATATATCAGGGCTTAAACAGCACATTTCTTTCATCAGTTCCCAGAAAATTCCTCAAAATCCTGACAGATATTGTGTGTGTGGAAAGAAACCCCCGGACTCACTATTTTGTGGTTTCCTCTCTGTGGGAGAAGCAAGACACACCATACAACTGTCAGGGGTTTCTACATTTTCCATACTTTATAGACATTCTGTTTTTTTTTTTTTTCCCTCTCTTCACACAGAGTGCCAAGAAGGAAGGCTAAGCAGTATAACAGGCGAGCTGACAGATAACAGGCAGCAAACTCCTCTTTGCACAGTGAGCACCTGCAGAATACGCCCTCATCCTGAAAATACCCCTGGCTGAATGTCCACAAAAGAAACTGGAGACTTGGGATGAACAAACGTTTTCCACATTGGAAATCTCTCACTTAGCATGACTCTCTCACACCAGGTTTGGTGACCTGAAACTGCCCTGTCAAATGTTAGACACAGCTTTCACTGTGGTTGATCCGAAGAGGTTACCTCTAGAAAGTAACTTTTGGTTACAGTACAAAAAATAACAACCACTTTTATGATGGCTGACAGAGCTAAAGTCAGCACTCGCAGCTGGAAGGCTCAACAACTCACAACAACTCCAACCAGATTTAGGACAAGAGCTCAGGGGCAACCCAGATTTGGTTGGCCTGGCAATTGCCCACCACCAGTGTTGATCCTGAGGTCACTGTCCTGCTTGGTACACCAGGTCTAAATAACAAAAGGGCTTCTGATCAGACAGTTCATTTAGGAGGGCAAGGTCAGACTGATGCTGGAATCCTAGTTTATGCCAGACTGGCAGAAAAGAAAGAAAAGAAAAAAAAAAAAAGAGAGTTTTCTGAGTCTGGCTTGGATGACAATAAAGTTCTGTGAGAGAGCTGTTTTGGAGAGATTTTGTTTCAGACTGAGTGCCCTGTCACAAGGTCAGTGCTTACAGCTTGCCAACACACGGACTTTATTTCCATTAGCAATGCTACAGACCCTTAATAACCCACCTACCTGTCTGCGTGGACTTGGGGCACTCATGGATTCATGAACTGAACTGCCGAGCTAATATTCAAAGAAAAACTTAAGGGCATGACTGCCAACAGAACCAGCCCAAAATGGTATTGCCATACCACTGAGAGCAAACATGAGCTCTTGTTTGCTCCAGAAGCTCCATCCACAGAGCAGAGCAAATCAGCAATGCCGGCAGCTCTGGGCCACACACCCCACACAGATCAAAGGAGGGAGGAGCACTGGAGGCCCATCTCTGTTATGTGCCCCCTATAAAATTAATGGCTGTGTGAAGGGGACTGCACAGTCTTGTGTAAACACTCCTCAGTGAGCTGCAGGGACACAGTCTTGGCTGCAATAAGTCAATCCAGGGACTGGGCTTCAAATGCTGGGATCATCCGTGTGATCCAGAAGAAAGTGAAGCCCTCAGACAGAGTCATTTCCAAAAGCAACATCATCTCACATGAGCTGGAGGAGGAGAAGGAGGAAAAATGTCCTAAAGACAGCAGGAAGGGAGGAGGTGCTGCTGGATAAGCTGTTGCAAAGCATAGGGGATTTTATGAAGCAAAATAAAGCTTCAGCAAAATGCTTTGGTCATATTCTGTCACGGTGATAAACAATAAGGGGGAGCAGAGGTTCTAAAGCAGCTCAGTCCTTAATACAAGTAGTAAATTGATGCACATTAGAGGAAAGAGTGGGTAAAGGAGGAGGGAAACACTTGAGCCTCTACTCTCAGCAGCTCCAAACCATCAGCAGAGCAGTGAGCTCAGCCCTGGCCAAAGCTCTGGCAGAGCTGCTCTGGCCCGGACAGGGACCCTGCAAGCCAAGGGAACAAACCCATGAGTTGACCAGGCTGCATGGGACCCTTTAGAAAAGTCACAAGAGCCACCACACCATCACTGCACGCAGTCCCCATGTCACATGTCTCTTGCAGGCTCCGCCAGTTTGGGGCAACCATGTGGAAACTTGGCCTGCTTGCCCCCACGTGGGCCAGGTCTTGGTGGTGAACCCCAAACAACCAGGAGCCAACAGTCTTGACAGCCACAAGTACAAATCCCACCTACTGGGGGTTCCTCCTCTCCTTAGAGCAGGCTCTTTTGGGGCGAGTGCTGCATAGGAGATGAGCTAGATTCCCTTTCCCTACAAACAGAGAAGCGATAAAAGCTACTGCGAGCGTTTCCAAGCCCATTCCACAGCGAAGCTCAGCCAGCAGACAGACCCAGAGCTTCCAGATCACCAAACTCCTCAGGCTTGCACGGACAGAGAACCCACAGTTGCAATTAGCACCTCCAGACCCCGTGTGATTTGGAGCTGATCTTGCTGGGACCGGAGCGGAGCCGGTGCTGGCACGGGGGCTGCAGCACGAGCGTCCGCCCACGGCGGGCTGCTCAGGAAGCATCTCTCCGTGCTGGAAGGCACTGGAGGGCTGTAAGTGACTGCAAGAGCTGTTTATCCAGCTGTGAGGCTTGTGGAGCAGCGGGGGACGGAGGAGGGGACGGAGAAAACGTGTCAGGAGTGGACGAGTGGGAGGAAGCAGCGGTCTCCTGTGAAGAGGAGACCTCCAGAGCACCTTTGAAACTGAGCATTGAGAAAACAAAGGATTCTTGTAGGGGTACCCAAGGTCCCTCCAAACACATGGCCTCTGGAAATGAGCACCATCTGCACTGTCCCTTCTCAGCTGCTCTGGTTTTTATGCAGACAGAAAACTTCCTGAAAGAAGCTCTGCCTTTCCATAGCAGTCACCTAAGGGCAGGTCCACCTCACTGCACAGGAAGACCACAGCTGTGGTGAACACCAAAGAGCCCTCTGCTCACTAGATCTTCCTCATGGCCTGTTCAACCAGCCACTGACCACAACTGAACTGCAATGGTTCCTTTTCTCTCACCCACTGAGAGAGATAAAATGCCACCCTGCACACTCTTTGGCCGCAGAAAAGGAGAGGCTTAGTTTTGCAAACGGGTCAAATTTATCCTAATCTGAAAGTCTCGTGTTCCAGACTATCAGATGTTAAAAGCTGGATGTAGAGGAGTAGGTTTGGTAAGAGGCCTTCTGCTGATGACAGAGATATTCTCCAGCTTGAGACAGCAGTGCTCTCTGGACTGAGAGGATCACTGAAATGATCCCAACCACTTAAGGGCATTTCCTGAAGTCTGGAAAAGTGTCCATTCTCAAAAGGTTCCCAAATGCTGTTGCTTGGTTTTTTTCCCTCTAATTTCTTGGATTCAGGCAGTACAGTGTCTGCAATGTGTGTATCTTCCAGCCTGCTCCAAGAACTCACACACAAGAGTTTTTTTTTTTCCTCTTGCTTAGCGTACATAAGACAAGGAGGAGAGAGAAGGAACATGAGGACATTATTGTTGCTTACTTGGGTCATCCTCACTACACACTCCAGCAGCAGGGAAGATGTAAACATGTAATCCATCCCTGTGAGGAAATCCAGCCATTTCACAGACCCAGAAGCCAGCCTTAGGGAGTTAGAGAGATACAGTTACTTCCTGACATTCAGGGCTATGTTAATTGATAACAAGATAGCTGTGGCCAAGCAATTAGTTATGAAATGCTGATTAAAATGTCTGAGCACAACCTTACCCAGGGTGGCATGGAACCCCTAATTCATGGGCTCCATGGACATTCAGTGCAGACTGACCCCATTTCAGAGCAGGCATGCCCCAGCTGGGTGCACAGAGCCCAAACAATGGGTTTGGACTATTTTAAACACTGGCCATGCTGCAGTTTTCACACTACACATCCTGAGTATTCAAATTCTTCTAGAGCCAACTTCCCTTCCTCCACCAGGGGACAAACGATACAAGGGGAGATGGAGGGAACGGTTACTCAGAGAACTTTCAATGAAAAGGCAAAAATGCCATGTGCCTTGCTACAATTCATTATTATCAGCTGTAAAAAAAAAAAAAAAAAAAGACAAAAAAATCTTGAAAATAGTAAGAAAAAATTTAAACACTGACTACCCAAAGCATAACCTCCAGTAATTTCGCTTCAGGTTTTGTCAGCAGTGGCAGACAACCCATGTGGATAACTCACTCCAGGGAGCAGAAGGCCCTAGCAAAAGGCCAGGCTCCTCCATCCCTAAAACATTCCCCTCTTGGCTACACCCGTGCAGGGTGGCAAGAGGTTCTTCAAAGGATTGCAGAAATGTTGGACAGTGAAAGGACCATCAGGATTTCACTGCCAAAAAATCTGACCAATGCTAAGCTGAGGCAACAGGTTATGCCAGTCATCCAAGCTCGCCCCCAAAATCAAACCCATGACATCACCGAGACTCGGCAGTTAACAGCAGCAGCTGTTGAGGACAAAAGTCACTGCTCAGGCACTCTGAGCATCCCAGCACAGCACCACCACCAGCCCAAGCCAGGCAGAAGGCCACAAGCACAGCAACAAAAAAAGTCCACAGGATGCTATGATCAAAGTAGACACCAAGGTGAATCCTCACAGAAAAATTAAGCATTAGTCTCAATTAGTCTGATAGTGGAGTTTAATCACAGATCCCAAGTGCATCTCCAAACATCTCCGTTTGTTTCAAAGTAAGGACAACAAGAGCCAGTCAGCCTCCAGAGCTAGGAGAATCTGATAAGGGTAAGTGGGGCCTTTGGCATAACCACAGCCAGCCCGTTAGGCAAATTAAAGTGCTCAACAATAGACAAGCAGAAATATTCTGACAAACATTTGGGAGAGCCCCTTGCAAAAACAAAGGACAAGAAAGGGTCAAGAACAGATGGCCCACACAGTGCTGGCTGCACCCAGGACAAACAGAGCACCTCTGGCACTGCCAGGGGAGAGATGGTGGGATGGCCGATGCTGGGCAGCACAATGCTCATTTGGGGCAGGCATCCATGGGTCAGCCAGCTCTTCCCAAGCAGCAAACAATCACATTTGTCCCTGCCATGCTGAAGCACTTAGCACCACAGAAAGCAGAGAAATCTGGGCTGGGAAAGACTCCCAGGGTCAGCTCACCCAGTGGGTTTTCATGCTTTAAGGCCCCCCCCCCAAGGTTTTCCAGTAGTGGTGCAGACCCCTGGATGGTAAATGTAAACCTTATGATGGCAGGCTCATTCCACTCCACCACCTTCTGCCAAAGAGCCAGAGTGCCCCCAGGCTCCAGCAAACCACCAGCCCAAAACCGCTGTTCCTGACTATCCCCCTTTCTCTTCCACTTCTGCCTCCCCTGAGCAAACCAAACAGAGATTAAAGGATTCCTGTGAAATGAGAGTGACACGAAACTGAGGAGGGAACATCTTCAAAGCAACCAAAGGAACAAAAAGTCTGTACCTAGCCCATTTGGGCAAATATTTCTCTAACCTGTTGCTGTCCTCTGGGGATAGCGACACCACATGCCTCCCCAGTGATCCAGTCCAGGCAATACCCAAGCCCTGATTCATAAGGCCATATTTATTATCTTTCTTAGAGACTACCCAAAATTTCCAGTGTTGTTGTTTAAGTCAGTCAGTGACCTCTGATGCACAGCAAATCCAAAGAGGAGATTTTTTTATTTCTCCCCCTTTTGCGGTTACCTCACGTATTTGATGTCTGCTGTCCTGTTCCTCAGTCTTCTCTTGCCTTTAGACTAAACAAAACCTAATTCTTCCAGTCTCTCCGCAGAGGCCATGTTTTCTGGACCTCTAGTTGTTCCCATTGCTCCCCCTCAGTGGCCTTTTTGCTTCTTGAAAAGTAACTCTCAAACAGCAACCACCTCTCCAGCTCACTGCATGAGTCAAAGGCAGACAACTTGGTGAAGGCAGAAGGCATGGTGTCTATTTACCTTATCCACAGGGTTTTACTCACAGAGGGAAAATTAGTTCCTCCCTGTCACCACCTCTGCCTTGCCCTTATGTTCTGACATGCCACTTATTCTTCATGAGCCCTCAAAGGCTCTTTTCTTTAACATGTCCTCGCTGTCGGGTGTGACTGGCATTCATGTTCTGCTGAGGAGGACAGGGAACAACTTCAGCCTTTTCTTGGTGTCCCTGACAGTCCCACCTCACCCTGGGCTTTCAGACTTTCATCGTGCATAGCCATTCATTTTAAATCCTTCCAGCTTTACTTTCCTCCTTGAATTTCACCTTGCTGAGGACTTTGTGTATTCTTTAGCTGATCTCTTCCTGTAGCTCCTTTGCACTGGGACAACTCCAGCTTGTGCCTTCAACAGTTTCTCTGTCAGGCTGCTGAGTTTTCACAACTTCTTCCCCATCTCCTGCTCTCCAGTGGCACAACTACACCAATTCCCCAGCTCCTTCTCTGTTCTTGAAATCCACCTCAAACACCTGAGCACCAGAAGCACCTCACAACTCTCAGCCTGAAGACACATGTGCCAATTCAACAAGGCACCACTCCAACAACCTTTAGCAGATGTTTGATAACCTCCCTGGAACTCCCACCCCACATCCCCTAACACATCCTCTTCCACTCCAGGAATAAGAAGGCGGCATCTGAAAGCTCTGGAGAGATCCAAACCAGTTTGAAAATTGCAGCTGGTTGTTCAAGAGGAGTCTCTCATTTCTGCACCGAGGAGCTGGCCGCTTCTTCAGCACTCAGCCAGGCCCTGCACAAGCCCTATTCCTCAGAGAGCTGCAGAATTAGCAAGGAACCACAAGGAAAAAATGACCAAAGTAAATCATGGCTGGGTAAAGCAAAAACCAAAATCCGTGGCATTTTTACTTCCTGCTGAAAGTTACAATCTCTCTCATAATGTGGTTGTCTGGGGAAAGTAGAAAGTTGGACCTTAGTACAGCTAATAATTATTTGAATAAATTCTCTGCTCATGCACTTCAATTGCAAATGGCACACTTTATTCACTTGGTAAACTGCGTAATTCATTTTAATCCTATATAACTTTTGCAATTAACAGCTAATTTTAATAACTAGCGCACTGTTACTTTTTTATTCCCCCCTAATTCTTGTTATTTTTCTCTCTCTTCCATCTGCTAACTCTTTTCTTCTTCCTTCCTCCTTCCAACATACTTTGCAACTTTTATAACAGCAAATTCTGTCACCTACCCAGGGACAAACAAAAGACCATTGTGTTCAATTTATCTTTTAATAGACTCCTTCCTCAAATACCTCATGGACTGCCAGTACTGTCTTCCAGACCCTGTCTCACACCCTTTTGAGTTATGAAAATGTTTGGGAGGGTCTTTCCTTTAGCCCAGACATTTTTCCACCCCGGATGATTGATAGCTCCCAGTTACCACTAATTACCCTATCAGCAGTTGGACATGAGCCTAGCCACAGTGCTCTTCCTCCAGAGGCCAGCAATGCATCCCTGTCGCTCGTTATCCTCTCCTTCAAGGATGGAACAAACTGACTAATTAGAGACACCATAAATTCTTCCTTCAGGCCCTTCCTGATGCGTCGCCTTGTTTCCAAACAGAGCATGTGGAGGAGAGTGGGGATGATGCTAGTCCTTTCAAAAGGAAAAATGTGATGGGCTTTACGAGCCTAAGTGGGTTTGCTCAGCGTGTTTTATGGAGCAGAAGAGGAGAGTATTCATTCAGCCAACTCTAGCTGATGCTTTTAGCACATCTCAAGCTGGAGAGGTTGGCTTGGCTTGGCTACCCCATGCCCAGTGGGAGCCAGGCTGGGGCAGCAGGCACATATGGAGACAACCTGCTCTGGCTTGCAGGGATAAAGGACTGATGGCTTCCCTTACCTAGAATGAACTGAGCGTGCAGATCCCTTCCCTGCTGCCTCCAGTGCCAACACCAGATGCACAGCACACACTATGGAGAGAGCCATCCAAGTGGAAAGGCAAAGAAGGAACCCCAACCAACTGCTGCCTCCCGCTGAGCATGGTCTGGAAAGCACCTGTATCCTCCCATCCTCCCAACATGGCAAATTTGACTCAGTATGTTTGCTAAATTCTCCCAGGACCTCCATCTTATTTGAGAGGGCAAGATTTTTTCTTATTTAGGCATACAGGTGGTTATTTTTTTAAGGTAGCGAGAAGTCCCATTATAATCTCAAAAAGAAAAGGGAACACGATGAAAATGGACAATAAATACTTTCCCTTCTCCCCAGAGCAGAGAAAAAACAACTTGGAGGAAAACCAAGCAAGTTTAGACATGAGTTACTCTGAAGCTCTTCCTCCCAGACAAAAGGAAAGGCCCTGAGGGCACGAGGGGAAAAGGGCATTATATTTAGATAGAAGTTTCTCCAAAGTACATGGGCCTTGTCGTACACCTGGTAAAAAAATTGGAGGCTCCTCAGCCACTGCTAAAGAGTCAAATTCTATCAAAACAGGAAACCCTCACTGCTCTAGAAAAGAAGAGAGCAAAGAGGAGGAATGAGAACCAATGTCTCCAACAGTTTGCTGCATGGGAAAGGCACGTAAAAAAAAACCATGTGGAGGAGTGGGAATGGCTGAGTGCATGCCAAACCACGTGGGCTGGGGATGGCTCATGCCCCACACCAGCCCTCGAGCCAAGAGTCACATGTTTGCAGCTTCCCTTCCTACAGGGCCTGAGAGCCACTTCCCATCACTGTCCCAACAAACTCCAGGACCCTGCCCACTGAGATACAGCTTAGTGCAATAGCAGAGCACAGGGATCTAACCAGGATGGCTTTGGAATTCAAGACAGAAATATCCACCACCACACTTGATAACCCCCATCTCCACCTGCTTCCCCAGAAGATAAGCATTTTCTATAAGCACTCAGGTCATCCCTGAGCAAGAGATCACCACACACACGAAGTGGGGACAAACCAGAAAACACAAGGCTATGCCTTTCAGAACAAAAACACGTTTCTTAACCCCCCTCCTCTCCTTCTGTTTTTAAGCCCACATTAAATCACATTGCACAGGGGATGAGAGAGCCTCACAATACCACAGCTTCTCCCTGGGTTTCAGAGGGGTCAGAGCCAGGTACACTTCTCCCTGTTGAGCAGAGAGCTGACACACAGCTCCCTCACTGTGACCAGGGGAGTGCCACAAACCTGTAAGCCCTGTGGGTTCTTTTGGGGTTCCAACCCCCCTTTCATGTGTGTAGCACTTGTAGAGTCTAAGGGGAAGTTAATCTGTAGGCAAGGACTGCCATTTTGGGAGACATAACTACTCCCTCTTTGCTGCCAGAATCACTCTAACAAGGAGCTAATATTTAAAAACCAAATAAGAAAAAGGATTACAAAAATCCCAGCCCATTGTGTTCCTCAGCTCCGTTAGGGACGAGGCCAACTCCCAGCAGCTGCTGTTGCCTCCAGCAACGTCTCCTCCCTTGGACAGCAGCAGCAGATGACAGAGGAGAAGGACAAGAAAAGAGCAGCCACCAGGATCTGGCTGCATCCACCCCGTGCTGCATTCCAGTACCAGGTTCAGCCTCTGGAAGAGCCCTCCCAAAAGGTCCTCTACCTGCTGCTGGCTGAGCTGCCCAGCAAGGGGAGCCTGGTATGGATGGGACATCTGGGTGGTCCCCAGCGAGGCGGACACACTGCCCAGAGCAACACCAAATCATAATAAACAAATCCCTCGAACAAAGCTCTGTCAGTTCAGATTCCAGTTCAGCTGATATAATCTTCATTTTCTCTTTGAAAGAAAGGGGAAAAAAAAGAAAAGCAAAAAGGAAAAAAACCAGACATCCTAAGGGAGAGGAGTGAGGCAAGTGGTGGATTGATACTGCCCGTGTGTGCCTCAGCCCCCCATGTGCTGTTAATCAGCTGTCCCACCCCAGGGAATACGCTGATTTAATTACTGCCTGCTCGCACAGTCTGCAAAGCTGCTCGCTCAAGACATTGCATGAGGGAGAAACAGACACTGAGTCCCAGCAGCCAGGCTAGAACAGGACTGGCAAGCAGAGCAGGAATCATCCCAGCCCTGGTTTGGGGAGTGAGGGGTTGAATTGGTCCAGGGTGCCCGTGCAAGCAGGCTGTCTCCCAGGCCCTTACATGCAAGAGGTAGATAGCATCAAAGGGCACATCAAAGAGGCTTGGGCACTGCAGAGGGGATGGATGCACCTTTCTTCTGTCTGAAACACAACCTTATTTTGAGGGGAAAACCACAGACAATAGGCAATGAGGGGGTTTCCAGACTGGAAAGGGGAGAAATATTCAGGTGCAGTAAAGGGCAGATGCCCAGTTACAGGTGTCATGTCACAGCCCACTCCTCTCACCAGGTGCATGGCACAGACCCCACACACAGCACACCTCTCCAACCCCTCTGGCTGTCATGCTGCAGTGTTATTCTGGGATGTTCGAGCACCACTCTAACAAATATTTTCCAGGGCTTCTGCTTCACAATGCATTCATAATGTCAAAGAGGCTGTGCACAGACCTGGTACAGCTCCTGGAAGGGGAGATCTGCATCAGGTGCATCCACCCTCAAAGTGTCAGACAGTCACTTCGAGGGGGTTCAGCACGAGGTGTGGCTTGCTGCTCTCCCACCCGGGGACAGCCGGGAGGTTTAAAAATTAATGGTGAAGGGTAATTGATGGTGAATAGCCTGCGAAGGCAGGCGCAAAAAGCATCGCTGCGTCTTTAACAGCTGCCAGCGATGGGAAACTCATCGGAGTGCGTTCGGAGGGGAAGGAGGTTAAGATGATTAACTGGTGCTAACAAGTTTAGGATGTGGAAGAAGTATTTTCTTGGACGTCCATCAAAGAGAGGATTGAATGTTCCCCGGCGGAGGGGGGGCGGTATATGTTTAACAGATGAGGTTTCTGCCTCCCGAGGCCCGCCCAGCCCCGCATGATGCAACCTCTCCCTTTTAAAGGCTGGCTCTGCCCCTGTACCATCAGCGTACCTGCGGCCCCGGCCTGGCACCAGGGCTGAAAGGCGATCCGGGGGAAGGAAAGCCGCCCCTCCCCTCTTCCTGTTGATCTGCGTCCTGGGACACCCTCGGGCAGGATCAGCCTGGCCCTTGGTCCCCACAGCAGGGCAAAGGTGTAGGCAGATGCCCGGAAAATCCAGCAAGGAATCGGGTATCACCACACCGAAAGCAGAAACCTCAGAGAGGACGGCTTCTCTGCATCCCACTGCAAAACCCCTCTGTGCCCCACCACGGGGACACCAAACAGAGCCATCCTACCACTGGCCAGGCCAGCACCCCACTTTTCACCTCCCCATCGCCATCAGGCACACGGCAGCTCCCAACGCTGGCACCGGAGTCTCGCGGCGCGCAGCGAGCCGCGGGTATTTTCAGCATTTCCAGTATTTTCAGTATTTCCAGCGCTGCTCGGCGGCTGGCGGGCGCCCACGCTTTGCTCGGCCTTGTGCCCCGCCGTGGGGCCTGGCTCAGTTGAGCCAGGCTCAGCCAGACTCAGCCTCCTCCCAGCACGGGCAGCACACGCGAGGACACACGGACGTGCGTCAGCGGCTGACGCAAACCAGCCCGGCCATGTGCGCCCAGCCCAGGCCTGGGAAAAAGCCTGCAGCCCGGTAGCACGCTCGCACTGAATCACAGCCGTGGCCCTACAGTAGCACAATGTGCTCGTGAGGTTTGCTCAGCCAGCTGGGATGGTTCTGCCTTGCTTTGTCAAGGCGCTGATTTATGCCCATCTGTGCCATATACGTCGCGAGCGCAGGCACGCGATGGTGTAAACACTTCCACTGAACATCTGTACGCAAACCCGAACATGCAGAAGCTCCCTGCTGCAGCCCTCGGTGCCCCACAGGCAAGCCAGCCCTGCATGTGGGGTGCCATGTGCCACTGGATTGCTCCTGGATTGTTATGGACAGTAAAGGTCACATCGGGATCATCGCCCGCTTTTATCCTGCCTCAATCCGTGCGTTGGCCGGAGCACTTCAGGGTATCTGCTCCAAAATCTTTCCTTCAATGTCTTTACCTGACTTGAGGAACAGGTTAGTTTATCCCTGAGCAGCTGTATCAAACAACCAGGGCTAGGATATAATATTCGGGCCATAATATACAAGCACCATCAAAGTTAATGCTTGTGTCACCAGGACTCGTGCACACCTGAATATAAATGTTTACCTGTTTGCTCCTTTAGGCACAGCTCAGCCTCCAGAGGAAAAGTCCCATAGCAATTCCATGTCTTTGGAGGAAATTCTTCCTACCTTCCGGCAAGTTTAAAATAAAAAAGGCCAAAAATAAAAAGTTTAAAATAAGAAGGCGTATAAAAGACAAAGAGGGGAGCCTTGGGGTGTACAGGAGACAGGCCTGAGCATGGCAAGTGGGAATTATCTGAACAAGCAGATGGGTGTAAATAACGAGGCCACCCTCTTCCAGAGCACTTGTGCCCATCACTGCTCCAGATCACCTTCCTTTTTCAATGATTTGGCTGCTTCTAATCATATTTTGGACAAAGAGGGAAAGGCTGAGGTGTTTGCCATCCTAACCTCTAGTGCATGATAAGTACCACAGGGATGCTCTGAGCTCTCCAACCATTCTGCAGCACAGGCCATGCTCACAAGTGTATTAATGGCTTACACAAGCCCTCCTGGTCTGCACTGAGGCAACAACAGCAGGTTAATTAAAATCAATTAAACACTCCTTAATAAGGTCGGTTTAGATCCCAAAAGCAGACTAAGCCGGATGAGTTGATGCTTAGAGGTTTTTCCCTGAATTGTTCATCCCCATTTATTCATAACTGCTCACAGAATCCATGGAATTCATTGTGTGGTTTGCATCTTAAAAACAAATGAAACAACAGCATGTCTAAACCAAACAAACCCCAACCCAAAATACAGCTAGCAACCCAGGGCGCATGAGCAACTTTCCAGGCTGAAGTGTGTATATACTCTGGAGGGCCCAAAAATGTGGATGGGGGAATATATTTAAATTTCAGGGAATAACAGAATTCCCAGGAAGATGTCTTACAAAGCAGGGTAAAAAAAAGGAGGGTAGCATTTAAGCAATGATTATGCTGCAATTTTTTTTCCAGATGTGCTCCGGGGGTGGCGTGCCAGAGAATCCCATTTTCTGACATGGCAATGTGCTGCTGCGGCTGCAGCGGTGCTGGGTGTCCATCTGCAGCAGCCCAGGCACTGCTCCCTCCAGATCCCAGCTCTCTGGCCAGTCCTTCCAAGGGAAAACACAATCCAGAGAGCTCAGAGCTTTTGGCAAGGAGCTGCTGCTTGAGACAGAAGTCCTCTTTTCCAATTTTTTTGCTAGTGCTCGTCAAAAAGCCGCGCTGAGCCACTTTCAAGGCGCAAAACACCTTTTGCACAGTCAGCATAGAAAGCCACGCTGACTTACTGTCCTCAAAAGGGGTGAAATAGAAAACCATAACATTTCAACCAGTTCAATGCACCTCCTGACAGTGAGGCCACGGGGCCAAGGGTGTTCCATTGCACCCTCCCACCTCATCCTCCTCATGGCTCTGAGCCAAGGCCACTGACACGGCTTGTGGCTGCTGGTGTTTAAATAGCTGGAGTTGACCTTTCCACACCCTCACCCCACACCAGGGATCCCAAACACCTCCTTCACCTCTCGGGGCTCACCAGTGTGTCCATGTTTTTAATCTCATGGGAGCATGTGCAGAATTAAGACACTGGCACAGGCTGCATAGAAAAGCCAGGGCTGTCCAACCCCTGAAAGTGTTTGAGGTTGGACAGGGCTTGGAGCAACCTGGTGTAACAGAAGGTGGCCCTGCCTGTGGCAGAGGGGTAGAACTAGACAATCTTTTAAGGTCCCTTCCAACCCAAACCAATCTGTGATCCTATGATCTGTCCAAGCAGCCCCAACAAGCTGGAAAAGGATCACGGAAAACATGACAGCAAGAAAATATAAAAGCCATGAAAACAACCAGCAACCTGGCAAGAGAAAGAGCACCTCAGCTGGGATGTGGGGAGAGGGCAGCATTTGGGCACTGTCCCCCTTTTTGTCTCATCTCCACAGAGATGTTGGGGAGAAGATAACAATTCCTAAGTTAGAAACGGATGCATCCACTTGGATTCAACATCCTGCCTGTCTGCTGCAGAGCCAAGGCTCAGCCCACACTGCCCAGGAGTCTCTCCCATTGCTCCAGCCATCCTCACCAACCCCTCATCTGCTGCCTTTCCCAGCATTTTTTCCTTCCTCTGCACCTGTCTGTGGGGACAGGCACAGGTTGGGATGTGGGAAATGCACTTCCCATCAGCTGGAATCCAACACCCCACTGCAGCCCTACACTGTTTCTTGCTGGCCTCATCCTCACCTTGGCTCCTGCAAGCTTCCCTGCAAGAAGGGCAACAGCAGCAACGATTTTGAGCTGCAGCATCTCCTGCTGGTATTTCTGTCAAGTCAGTCACAGCTGAAGGGCGGCCAAGCAGCTCTCTCTGTGCCCCATGGTGGGGCAGATAGGAAACGTGGGTGAAATTTTGTATGAGAAGGAATGCCCAGGGGACATTCCTTTGCAAAGCCTCAAAGACATTCCAGAGAAAACATCAGTTCCTGGCCACTGCCAAAATCCTTGCAGCTGCCCCACACCATCCTCCAAGCCCCTGTAATAGCAGGTTTGTGGCAGGGCTGTGCAACCTTCCTCTGACTGCCAATGCCAGTCCCTGGGAGCCGCCTCCTCCTGCAGCCCAGGTCCCTCCTCTCCCCTGAACTGCCCCAGGGAGGGATGGAAAAGTCATTCAGCATCCCTCTGAGCTGCCTCCCTGCTTGCACGACTGACCGCCCCCAGCACCGCAGGCTCCCAACCTGACCGAGGAGAAACCGGACCAAAACAAGCACTGTGGAGGCAGAGGGAAAGCAGCCAGCCTTTTTTGTTTTGTTTTTGCCTTTTTTTCTTTTTTAAAGGGATATTGAAGACCAGAGCAGAGAGCCAGCACAGCAAAAAACAGCCATGTGGGGACTGTGAAAATCAGAGCTGAGGAGAGGAAGATGGGAAAGAGCTAATAAAGAGAGTCACAATATACAAAATACACAAGCGCCCACCTCTGCCAGGAAAGCTGTGGGAAGGGATTGTGGTGTAATCCCTGGCTGTTTGAGGCTGCCCAGGCAGACACAGTCTGGATCTGCAACTGGATCAAGATTAGACCAGGAAAGCTTAGATTGTTTTTTTTTCCCCTGTCAACCTGAAACAACATGCTTTCCCCTTGCAGCATTTTTTTACTACATGGAGGAAATTAAGGGAGGTCAGTTGGCTGTAAGAGGATCCTCCAGCCTCAGGTAGCTCCTGACCACATCCACACACCATATGGAAAAGCATCTGCTCAGTCCCAGAAAAATTCCCCAAGTCACATCCATGCATGCAACAACCTCAGACCAAGACCTGTGCTGAGCTCCCTGCCCACACTTGGCCCCATCCCAGCACAGGGTCTGGGGTTGGAGAACAGCTGAGTACAGTCATCACTGCCATTGAGGTTTCTCCTCTCCAAACTGTACAAAGCTGTCCCAGATCCATCTAGCAGTAAGTGGGGACAGAAGGAATGACAGAAGTTATCTATTGAAGGGAACAAAGTCATTAATTACCCAGGTAGGTTTTGCTAAACTTGAGGGCTGTGTCCTCCCCACCAAGACACTGCTGGAGAAGCCCACTGTGACCTCTTAAACTCAAAAAACACAATGCCAAGGATCAACATCCCACAGGTAGTCACACCCAGCCCAAGTGATCCGAAGTAGTCGCTTTCCAGCCAAATGAAACTTCTATTTCCTTATCATTTGCTATAAATACAGCTGTGCTGTTTTCCTGATCATGTTATTTCTAGCATCCTTATCATAGCCACAGCACAGTCACACACTTCACAATCTTCTTTCTCTCCAGTTCCCAGCTTTTTCAAACCGTTTATGTTCACAATCCCATCTGTTCTGAAGCTCCTCTACGGCCCTGGACCTCCACATCCGCACGAAACAGGTCAGCAAATGAACTTGTCTTCCTTTTCCCCTTCTCTGCCATGCAGGGACCTGACTCACAGCTAGGGATGAACTCAAATGTCACTGATAAACATTTATTTTGCTGAGGAGCACGATGTGTTTATAGGCAGTGAAGTGGGCCAGTGAGCAGCAACAGGCATGCGCCAACTCTTGCAACATCTTGACGCTTCTGAATACCTTGGTCTCCCGCAGCAGTCATGTTGTCTGGTCCTTGGGGCGTTTTGAACACCAGGGGGAAAATGCACAGAGGAAAAGGATTCCCAAGGTCTTGTGCTGGAAGAGAGACCACGTTGAAACGTGGTCAGGTGGCCTGCATTGCACCAGCCTGGAGACCAAAGGGAAGCACCCTGGAGCAAAGGGTCTAAGAGGAGACAATATCTTGCTGAAGGCGCTTTTGTTTCTGTACTGCTCCAAGCCAATCAAAAGCTCACCTGCCACAACATCAGCTTTAGACCATGGTTTCATTTCCCTCAGCAGATTAGCTGACAGGGTGGGAGAGAATTTTATATATAGTTTCTGTATCCATAGAATATCTGATGAAGACAAGCAAGTTTTCAGGTAAAAAGGAAGCCTCAACCCTTAAGAGACCCTTATGAGACATTTATTATTACTGTCCTCCTGAATCAAAGCTGTTACTCAGCAATACTATGAACTTAATGGAATGAATGGGCACCTAAGAGTTATGAGAAATCCAGCACAGACTGCTGGCAAGCTTCCCAAGGGATGTGGGTATCTGTAACCAAGTGTTGTGATCTCAATGCTGAAATACCTGGGTGATTCATCTGTCAAAAAGGTGGTGTAGGAATGACATTCAGATGGCCTCAAAAAGGAGCAAATCTCTTTTTTCTCTGCTCTGCATTCAAATTCTAAGTTTCCTTCTTCAAGCTGGCTCAGAAACATCAGGAGGACATTCACTCCTGTGGTTTTATGGCATTTATTTGTCAAGTCCAGGCAAGAACTTAAAAATGGAGGAGGGCTGTGATTTGTGTTCCCATTGAAGGGAAAATGTTGGTATTTAAAATCAACTGAACTCAGTTTTGATCTGCTCTTTTGAGAAACGATATTTAGAAAACATTTTTTTTGTACCATCTTTCAAATTTAAACCAAAATTGCTCCCGTTGTTTCTTTCTGGGACTAAACAGAAAGTCCAACAGTTCTGATCTGGACTAGTCAAATCAGGCTTTTTCCAATGTTCTACAGTTCTGGAACCTGGATTTTAGTTCTTTTCCACCACAAGCCTGTAGAGCTTGAACTCTTGCTTTTACAAGCTGCTGTGTTGCAAATCCATTTTAGTCTGTCAAGAGACTGTACCTCATATGTCTGAACAAGCCTAAATACAATGATTTTGAGACCTTACCTCCAGCAAAGACAACCTCTTTATAATTTTATCCACCCTTATCCCAACTGTTGACCACATTCAAATCCCTTTGATAAGCACACTGCAGATACTGTCACACTGGACACCAAAGAGAACCAAAGGAGAAGCCACTGAAAATGGAAATGCTACTTTCATGTGCTCATCCAGACATAACTTTCCCTGCCACCTTCTTTGCAAAATGTCACCCAGTTTGAACACACAGATTCAAATTCTCTCAGAACTTCAGCTTTGGATAAGAGTGGGTAGCTGGCACTTCTCTATTTTTTTCTAGTCAAATGTATCAAAAGACAATGAGGAATGCTGAATGATTCATACTCATGGAATGAAATGCCACTCACAAATGTTTTTTCCATAGCAATTTGCCACTTATTGTATTGAAACCACTTAAGAAGAAGTGTCTCAAAGAGCCTTTTGATATTAACATGATTAAAACCATAATGCAATTAGGCAATCCCATAATATTTCTGTATGTTATACGAGTGGGACCACAAGTGACCACTTCATTCAAGCCCATCATAAATGGCTGCTTCTAGCAGAAGGCTGTTAATTCTGCAAGATGCCTCAGATAGTTGTAGAACACCAAGGAATTCAAACCTTCTCACCCTTGAGGCATTTTGGCTCACCAAAATTCAGCTTTGGTGTTGGATCTAGCCTACATTCCAAAATCAGGCATGAAAGATGCACTTCCCAAGAGCTTCTCTGCCCACTTCAAAGCTGATACCAAAAATCAGTGGGAACACTGGCCCTCCAGATGTATCTAGACATCCACCTGGATATCTATCACTTTTCCTCTTGCTCCTGTCACATGTTGGCATCTAAGCACACACCAGACTTGTTGCCCGCATCTCCACATCAATTTCCTATACCTCCATCAAACTGTTGTGCAAGTGCACATCACTTTGCATTCACACATTAAAAAATCCTTCAGTGAGATGCAGGCAGAAGAGTTTTTGTCACCTCCCAAGGTGGCAGCTGTCCCAGATCCCTACCTGCTGGGCAGTTGCAGTGCTGGTGCGTGTCTCGAACTTCTCGATGTCTTGGCAAGTGGAACTTCAATTTCTGCCAAGAGAGGGAAAACAGAAAAAAGGATTAATTTATGCCATTGAAACCAAAGCCTCAAATTCTTGAAGAAGTGGAACTGGGAGGGGATGCTGCCCAAGTGGAGATGGGAGAGCCAGGGCAGAACAGTTTGGGAATGAAGAAAGGCAATTAAGTTCATAGTCTTTAGCTAGAAATGCAGGGTTTGATTGAAAGCAGGCCGAGGGAGTTTTGTAATGGCCTCCAAATGTGGCCCTCCTGACAGGCATTACAAAACCAAGAGCCAGCAGTGGCAAATAAATTGGTGACCGTGTCCTTGTGACAAAGCCACACTTCTCAGAAGACCCAGTCAGTGGGCAGAAAATGAAGATCTGAAGCAGGTCCTCCTCCACCCTGCAGCAGACTCCTTATGTGCTTGGAGACACCTGGGTGGACAGAAGGGTCCCACTGCAAGATTGTGGCTGAAGATGAACTGAAAACAGCAACAGCATCCCCTGAAACCTTCAGACGCAGTGAAACTTAATTTTCCCCCAAGGGCAGAACACAACAAAACCAATCAAGAGCTTCCACAAGGTGGAATTTTGTCAGAAAGTTCATTTCATGTATGAGTTTGGATTCCTAATGGTGCCAGCGTGTCAGTCTCCTGCTCTCTGGGCCCATCTGTGTCTCTCTTGAAAGGCAAATAAACCACCTGAGGTCACTGCATCTTCCCTCACTGGGAACATCAACAGAATTTACCCATGTCCTGAGCACAATGTGCTTCAGGAGTAGCATCCTCACCACCCCTGGCAGACTTTATAGAATAACCATAATTTAGTGAAGAAAATACAAATCAATCTGACTAAGTTATTCATTAATGCCTGCGAATCACATTTGGTTAATGATTTGGGAAGGCTGAG
The DNA here is from genome assembly GCA_026413545.1 of Cichladusa arquata. Taxonomy (NCBI): domain Eukaryota; kingdom Metazoa; phylum Chordata; class Aves; order Passeriformes; family Muscicapidae; genus Cichladusa; species Cichladusa arquata. The sequence continues at coordinate 1,522,124 of JAOTQP010000304.1, read as the reverse complement.
CTGCTGGGGTTCCTAAGCTCTGGAATCACTCTCTCTTCCCTCCTAACCTTCAAGCCCAGTTTCCCATCCCAGCTGAGCCCTCCTATTTTTGAACTACTTCACAAGTGGGCCAATATTTCAAAAGAAACAGCCTTATATAGGGCACAACAGAAGCCCATGCTCAAGATCATATAGAAATTGCTTAATTTTCACAAGTAATTGAGCATCTACCTGCAAGAAGGCATCAGTTTGGGGAAAAATTCTTTTAGAGAGGATAAAAGTAAATCGACTTGTTTCTGCCTGGGATGAAGGAAGGCAGAAATGGCTGGAACATTTCCATTCTTTCACTCTAAATGGGCTGGCTTCCTCACTGCAAGTCAAAAGAGTAACAGTTGTTGTGACTGACTAGAAATGAAATATTTTCAGAGCTTTATTTTGCATGGTAGACTGAAATGTTTTGATAGCAAGTCGATTTGGTAACAGGGTGAGGAGAGGGTTTTAGGCAAGGAAAACTGCCAGTTCCCATAGAGCATTTCACTGGTGTTTACCTCCTCAGTTAAAAGCACAGATATGTGAATCTCTGCATGCTGGGCACGTTCCCACCCTGCTGCCACCCAGATGGCACAGCTCTGCTCTGCAGCACTGCCTGCCTTCTAACTGCTGGTGGTCAAACCTGGGCACAAGTAGGACAGCAGAGCCTTTATTTGGACAGTCACACTGGCATGTGGACACACACAGCCCCATTCCCATCTACACACGTGCCAACCAAAACGTCCCAAAACGAGACTGCCACATTTGGGTGGTGTTTGGGAGTCAGGCTCAGACAAGGAGAGAGTGATTTTTTGCAAGGGCTGGAGCAGAAAGCCATTTCCTAGCCAACACGGGTCCCAACACCCTGGCTGCACCAGGGGCCTTTACAGGACACAAGTCTGCAAGGAAACATGGAACAGATCCCTGCCCCACCAAGTGCAGAGGCACTGGAGGGGCTAAGGAGGAATGGCAGAGTTAGGCTGTGCTGCAAGAAGCCTTGGCTGGGTTGCTGTGCAGGCTTACAAAGAGAGGAGCAGCACAACTGGACAGGGAAGTGATGACCCAGCAGGACTTGAGCACGACTGGGAACGGAACAGGGCCGATAACATTTCCCTGAGGCTTTATCTGCAGGGTCAAGGCAGTGGGAAGACCTGGGACAACTGAAATAGCCTTCTCAAGGACAGGGGCCCCTGAGGAGGGAGGTGCTGGTGCTGCTGGGCAGGCTGGAGCACAGCCCTGTGCACCATCATCATGCAGCCATCACACACTTAGCAGCATTTGGACATTCTCCCCCATCCCTCGTGTCTCCCTCAAGCCTGGGAGCTCTGCACATCCCCAGAGGGCAGTGGTGCCATGGAATTGCTCTTCTTTAGTGGGAGGCAAGACTTAGGATAAATGCCATTCAGCCTGGCATTCATTCTCCTGCAGAGTCTATTAAACAAACAGTGCCACAGAAAAAATACTTGGCTCTTGAAGACCTCAGCTCAACTTTGGGTGGAGATGGTGAAACAAAACAAACTCCCCCCCAGCCTTTTCTGCTTCCCTCGTTTCCACTGTGCAAAATATTGCCTGGTCCAACACAAGAAGCTGGCTTTGCTCAGGAGAGCAAACCAAATGTACTTCCTGCTAGAAAAGCCATTTCCAAGAGAAAACTTTCATTCCCAGGCAACAGAAAACCATTCAATTTTAGGGCAAGGTTGGCCTCTCTAAGCAAAACTTTAAAAGGTAAGCTCTGGGAATCTAGTATTTGCAATCTTCCTGGGATCTGGGGTTTGCTTTTTCACCTGGGGGATACCTCGAGCATGTAACATCAAGAGCAGCAACAGAAAGGTCGGGAACACTTCCTGTGGAGGGGACTGCTTTGTCAGCAGAGCCAGTTTGCTGTCATCTGTCACTTTATTCAGTGATGTAACAGCTGCATCTTCCCCCTGCACCACGGCAAGTGGCTGGAAAAAGCCTTTGCCAGCACTGGAGCCACAGCTGATCACCTCCGTGGATTTAAGGAGCCACTGCACATTGCCGAGTGTGAGGCAAGGGAAAATCCCTGGAACACCTGCTGGGAGCGGGCAGCAAAGTCAGCACGGGCTTTTCCCATGGCTTTTGTTAACTCACCACAGGCTGACAGGACAGGGCTGACATGGGTGGGCACAGCAGCCACAGCAAGACCACTTCTGACACTAAAGGACCGTGGCTGTGGTCTCCTGAACCTTGCCAAGAGCCTGTTTTGGATGGGCACTTGAGATTAGGTGAGAGGGAGGGCACTTCTTCAAAGGGGGCAGATTAATAGCTCTTTAGCATTCCCAGTTGTTTGCAGTCACCCGGGGAGGTGAAATCATTTCCCACCACTATCTCCAACAGCTAAGAGCAACACATTTTAAATAGATAATCTATTACAACCATCAGGAGGATTTCAGGGGTGGGTGGTTTTGTTAACTCTTATTGTTTTACCTCCAATTTGCCCGTTTTTTCTTAAAGGCCCAGCTCCTGGGATCATGGGACCGTGTGGCACAAAGCAAAAGTGAGCAGTGAGTCCTCCCAGATGGAGGAAAAAGCTTGGAAATGACACCACCTAGGTACAGAGATTGGCAAGCAGCTGAAAGGAAATGGGACTTAGCTACCAGAGAAGGTGAAAGAAAAAAGCAGATCCCATGATTGTGAGCTAAAGATGTAGGCAGGGGATGCTTAGAGCAAACTTGAAGACTCTAGGAAACAACTGTGCAGTGTGCTTTGAGATATAGAATAAAAGAAGAGGGGGGAAATGCTTCAAGTCAGGAGGGAAAGGGAGTTTTCTGGTGTCCCTCCTTTGCCTTCGTAAGTAAGCAAAGAGTTCCAGGGAAATGAGACTACTGGAAAAGCAGTGAGGATCATGCTCCCTCCCCATTCACAGGCACATTCCTGAATCCCTTCAGAATCTCTAAAGCCACAACAAACACCTTCAACAGAAGCCCCTGAGAAGGCTGAGGGGCAGCTGTGCTTCCCCCAGGGTGCACAGGATTACCTGCTGCTGCATCACACATACACATTTCTATCTCTACAAACTCACACATTCTGGGAACAGCACTGAATCCATCCTGTTCTCCACCCTGATGAGTTTTTGGCAAGTAAAACAGCACCAAATGCTACCCAGCATGGGAAAGGACCTTGTTTTCTTCTTTGGAAAGCTTTGCCTCTCTTGCAAATGCCACTAGTGAGTTTATTTGTGTTCCTTGTATGATTTTATGATGTCTCATAAATGCAGAGGAATTCGAATTCCTACGTGGAGTTAAAGCTCTCCCTGTACTACCTGCTTCTGGCCCATTCAGCACAGATGTTTTTACAAGAAAACCTAGTCAATTTGAGTCTGGTAGAAAACTCCCTTGTGGTACTCGCCTACACCAGGCAGAGGTTTACACAGTAGCAAATGAAGCACTGGTCAGGCTGCTTCTGGGAAAGCATCAGCCGCCCTCTCCTCGCTCCTCCTGAGCTGAGATGGAAACTCTGCCACAGTCAGCCACCAGTGCTGGAAAAACCAGGCTCTGAGATGGAGAAAACATCACCACCAGCTGCCTTCAAATTAACATCTAAAGCAAACCAACCCAGCTCCTCCCCCTGCCACTGTGCTTTATTTGTGCATCTAGAAGAAAGGCCCCTAAAAAGGACTTTGGCAAATGGCACTTCTTTGTGTGGTATCCCTTGCAGGCCCTTGGGAACACCCTGGGCACAGTCATGGCCCAGACTGCAGAGCATTACACACTCCAGGTATTGAGCATAACCCTAGAGCTCCTCTATAAACCCTCACAGATTTCACTTCTTCACATCCCTCCAGCTCATCAGCTCATCTCTACAGCCACCAGAGCTAGAAACGTGCTCCCGTGCTGTGCCTCCCCTCCCACCTCCCCACCCACCTCTGACCAGCTTTTCCTAAAGCTGGGGTTCCTTTAAAGCTCTGCTGTTTTATTTTGTGATGGATAACACTGAGCTGGCAGCTGTGAAACCCATTAAGGTTGAAACACCAGGAAACTGTGAGGATGTGGCAATGAGAGGCAGTGAGGATCTGAGCAGGGGGAGATGAATATCCCACTTTCACGTCCATCACTGCAAACCCATCTGCAGCCCCTCTCCCTCAGCCATGGTCAGCACAACTTATTCTGCTTTCCTTACTTTTTTCTCACCCATCCTTTCCTTGTTCCCTTTATCTACCCTGTTTTGCTCCATCCTTGCCCCTCACCAGTCAGTCCAGGGCCCCATTTCAGATATAATGAGAAGGAGGACCGGAAGGATTTTTCTTTCCTAATCAAAAGCCTCATATGGCACAGCACCATCTGTCCACCAGCAGCCCCTTGCCCTGGACCTCGAGCTGCTTGGTCCATGCCAGTATGTCTGGCTGAGAGTGGAGATGAGGTTTAGATTCTTAGCAGAAGTGGGCAGCACAGCTGGCAAGGGTCTCCTCCCCAAGGGACAGAGCCCTCCTCTCCCACGGGCATCAGATCTTCACAAGTATAAAGGGACAGGAGATGTGGGTCAGACATTCCTCCTCCTCCACAGTCTCCAGCACTTTTTTGCCAAGTTCTTCTAGAAGTTGTGACCCAGGATGGAGCTGGTAACACTGGTGGTACTCAGGAGCAAGTGCTGGCCCCTCAAGTTCCTGTCCTACAGCTGCTCCCCACCCTGGCTGCAGTGGGGACTGTGATCACCCCCAGGAGCACAGGAGGGGCTGCTCAGGAAACAGGGGTGCTGAGACCCCCATTTCCTCGCTAAGCTGAGCTATAAAAAGGTGTAAAGGTGCCAGCAGGACACGGGGCCATCCGGCCCCAGGCAGCAATCCTGGGAGGACTGAGGTGGCACTTCTCAAATCTCAGTAGAGATAAACTCCGACTTCCCAGCAGACTCATGCCAGCAGCAACAGAGGGATTGCTGCACTCATCCCCTGCCTGGTGGCAGGGAAGGAGTCCCTGCATGAGAGTGCAACCACAGGGCACAGATCCAATCACTCACAATGCTTCTGCCTCCCCAAACCCCTTTTTAAAGTAGGATATTGCCCCATGGACCCTGTCTTTCCCTTATTCCTCATCCAAAGAGGCAACTCAAAACCGTATCTTTCAGCCCCTGCAGTGTTTGTTAGCTGAAGGTTCACAGCTTTTGGCTGCATACCCCATCAGATCCAGGGACTGCTCTCACAAGACCCATAAACAGAAGCAGAGCCTGTCAGCTGTAGGTTTAAACTGCTCACCACAGACTTTCACTGCTCCTAGAAAGCAGGAGGGGGTCCAGGTCACCCCAGGTGCCAGGCAGCGCTGCCCAAGGCAGGTCCCAGTAGTCAGCACTACTAGATCATCCCATTCCTCACCTCATTTGGCAATAGCAGCCCATGAGGGACTTTTCTCAGATACAAACAGTTTTTGGGCTAGCCCCAGGGATCTCTCCAGCATGACTCAAGGCAAAGCTAAGTAAACAGAGAAAAGGAGAGGTGGGTGGAAATGGCTCTGGCCCTGAATTTCACCCCCAAGCCTCTCCTAGAACTGTGGGAACAGGTCAGTGGGGACCTGTCTGGAGAGTTCAGAGACATGAGCCACCATCTGCTCCCTGACACATGTCAACACCACTTCAAAGCCCAACAAGGCAAGGAATACTCATTGCAGCCAGAGTAGAGGAACACAGACAGCCCCCAGCAGCATCAACACAGCAAAGTAAAAGGTGTCAGCCACAATGATCTGCGCTTTTGGGCCCTCCTTATTGACCTGCTGAAGCCAGTAGCAGCATTCCCCCATCATCAGAGGAGAGCCCACAGATCCAGTGGAGTTTGGATGGGACTCAAGTGAGTATAACACAGCCATATGCTCTGCATTGATGCCCTGGCAGTACCAGAAACCATCCTGGCAATGCCCGTGCGTGTCATTTTCCTGAGCCAGGAGCTGTGGAAGGGCTCAGGGCTGGTACAGCAGCAATGCCAGCCCATCACAACACTGGTGTGCTGGCAATCACCTCTTCCCATAGCCATGCTGGCTGTAACATGCCTTGGCTGTCCCTCTCCTGGGGCTCAAACCCACGCTGAATCCCCAGGTTTAAACTCTAGCTCTAATGCTAACTCTTTCAGCATGCAAGACTCCCGAAGAGAAGGGCTGGAGGTTTTTGCCTCCCCACCAGGACCAGGGATTAGGTTTTCCTCTTTGCAAAGTGCAGGTTTCAGCCACAGCATGGGCTGAGAAGAAGAAACACCAAGTAAGTTTGAGAGGTGGGAGGGACCCGAAGGAACAGGGAACTCAACCTGGCAGCAGCATCACTTGTGCAGAGATACATTTTTAAGGAAGTGGGGGGGAAAAAAGCATGCACGTGCCTAAAATCGACAATACCGCAAACTGCACATGCAAAACGAAAGAACACCGACCTCATTGAGCAGTTGGTCAACTCTTCCCAAAATAGCCGTCTCCATTTGGTCTGCTGAGAGCCAGGCAGGGAGCTGTGCGGGTCTGCCCGCTTCCAAGTGGGACACGCGGGACTGCAGGTCGGAGGTCCGAAAGTACAGCAGGAGGCTGAGCACCAGAGAGAGCAGGGAGACGCCGGGCAGCCCCGAGCCCAGCAGCAGCGGGAGGCGGCAGCATCGCTCCCCATCGCCGCTCCTGGGGGGAGCCACACACCCCCTGTCAAAAGCTGCTTCGTCGACGCCTTTCCAGCTCTTCTCCTCCAACATTCCCTCCCTGTCCTGAGAAACAATAAATAAATAAATAGAATAAATAAAGCTTCACTCCTGCTCCGAGAAGCACAATCCAGAAGGCATAGGAAAAGAACGTCGAAGGGGATCCCGGTGGCAGCAAATCACAAGTGACAGCAATAATGACAAAAGTGGACTGGGGCGGGGGGGTGTCTTTAAAAAATAAAAACAAACCACACACACATAAAAGGGGTGCAGAAAAAAGGGATCCAACTGCAGCAAAGAGTGCGAGGGGGGAAAAAATAATCTGATCGAGATTGATTTTTTTTTTTTCCTCCTGTATTTCAGTCTTTTGGTTCGCTGGTAGATTTTTGATTCTTTCTAAGCTGTCAGTTTCAGTTCCTTCGCAGACTGGCCAGGAGCTCGCACATGAAAGTCCCCATTAGAGAGAGGTAATTCTCAGCTGCTCCGGCGACGCTGTGCTCTGGCTGATCGTGGCTCCCCTGTAACATGACACACTCCCTCCGAACTACGGGGCTGGGATGAGCGAGCTGCGCGGCTTCCCAAAGTAACCTCCTCTGCTCGCCCTCTCTCTCCACCTCTCCCTCGCTGCATGATTTATTTATTTATGCAAAGCGCCGGGGTGGGATCGGGCAGTGGGACGCCCCTGTCCCGCTCGGTCCCCAAACCACCTCTCCGCCGCCAGCCCTTCCCTTTGAAGTGACTCTCGCCGAGGTTATTTATAGTGGCAGGAAAGAGATTGTAAAGCAGAGGCTGGGCTCGCACCAGCCTGCGTCTTCCTTTCCTCCAGGCAGCCGAGAGCGCTTTTATGGGATGGTACAAACGGGCTGCCGCGTCCCCCACGCCATCCTGGGGCAGCCCTGGGGCACCGCCAGCAGGGTACTTGGACCCCGATATGTTGAGGAGAGCAGCCAGGCAGGGCGAGAAGCAGAGGGAAACATCTGGAGACAAGAGCTGGCAGCTGAGGGCTCTGCAAGAAACAAGCGAAAGGCAGCAGGGAGAAACACCCCAGGCGGGCGAGCTGCAGCGCAAGGGGGGAACATCTGGGGGCTGATCTGGGGGTACAACCTGCCAAGGGCGTTCCTCTGAACTGATCTGCTGAGGCCCTCTAGTGAAGCAGAACTTCCCATCATCTCCGTGTCCCACCAGGCACGGGGCACCAGACAGACAGTCCCCCTTTGGCAGGGAGCAGTCTCCCCAAAACGTGCCGGAGGGCAGCTCCGAGCCATGCGGCTGGGAAACAAAGCCTCCTTCTGTTCTTCAGGAGCAAGGGAGGGCCACCTCTCCCAGTTTTCCTGAGCAGGAGATACAATATTTTATCCTCCGGGGTGACATGAAGGCTCTGCTGAGCCCCTGCCTGTCTGTCTGTCCATTCTTCCGTCCTCTCCTTGAGCACGCTCAGCGGTGAAGCAGCACAGAGCTCACCGTGGTGCAGAGTCATTAAAACCCAGGCAGCAAATTGGTCTCTTAAAATCTGGCTCCCTTGTGGCTCTTTCGCTGTCATTTACACGTTTTAAATGAAGATTTTGCGTGCAGTCTGTGCTGGAAATTAACTGGCAGAGAAAACTCATATCCATCTCTGGCTTGGTCTCTGTTTCAGGGGGCTGGAAGAAATGGATCTTCTGGGAGCAGGTTAACGCGAGCTGCTTTTCCTCCACCAGACAAACCCTCCAAGGGGCCGGTAGCACACAGCCCCAATTCTCTGAATGGCCTCATGCCTTTCACAGCCACTCACTTCCCAAAATGGGGTTTCAGCGTCTGCAAGGCAGGAAATCCTTTCTCTATTTCTTTTGGTGGGTTTCTTGTCATCTCGCTGCTCAGATTTGCGCTGCTGTTCCGGCACGCACGGAGAACACCCCTCTGACGGCTGCAGCCTTTCAACAGCTTTTCATATGAGTGGGGCAGAGATGTGTAACCCACAGACCCTCTGCACAAAGGGTGTCTATTTGTTCAGGAGGTGTAGCCACCCCAGCCTCCTGCCCCCTGCCCAGTCTCTCCCTGTGCTAGCAGCTTATTTCTTTACAAAAAAAAAGTCTGGCTCTGCCAGAGGTAAACCACAGTCCATGGGAGTTACCCAAGATACCACCTGCAATCACAGCAAGTAAGTAGACAGAGAGAAATGAAAGGGAGTTGCTTACAGGCTGATGATACAGTGTTTGAGGAGCAGAGATCTTCTCAGGAAAACACCAGCTAGCAAGTGGTGCAGGGTGTTACAGAGTGCTGCAGTACACTGCCTAAAGACTGGGGTTGAACTGCAGCTACCTGCCTGTGTTATACAAACTTTTACCTAAGGCTGTCTCTCTCTCCCCCCTTTACACCAACTTAAGCACTGAAATCACAAAAACTCACCCTCCAAGCTAAAAATGGCAACCTGCTGGGTGTCTACATCTCGTTTCCCCACACTGGCTGGGGAGAGCTCTCTGCTCTTTCATGCTGATTTTTGATACAGATCCCTGCTGTCCAGACACGAGCATCGCCTGAATGACTCTCTAAGTGCCTTTTCCTGCCTCCCCGCCAGCCCCTCTCCAGCTGATCAGCTCATTTAGAGGGTATGTCATAGCTGCTGCAGGCTGGGGAGCTGCACTCAGATGGGTTTCATGCAGAAGCCTTAGCTGCAGATGTGCAGGAAGGTAATTTTTCTACCCACGAGATATTAAGGGAGCCCTGTCATCCCATGCCAATAAAGATGGACTAATTTAGCCACAAACCTGAGCCAACTGCACACATCGAGTCTGCAGCACTGCTCAACAAAAAAGCTGCCTCCAGAGACAGGCCTGGCACGTGGAATCATCTTAGCACTCCTTGAGTTGAGCTCAGCCCAGACTTCAGCTCTCTCAATGGCCTGAGAGGAGGTGAGCGCTGGCCTGAAACCAGTCCTCCTGCAAGTTGGTGACTCTCAAAGCTGGTCGAGTAGCAACAAATACTCACTTGCAATGAGGAGTGATTTCACTGACTAGTGACTCATAGAATGCCCTGAGCTTGAGGATGTATCCCTCTTTCCTCGGGGAGGTTGATGGAATTCCTTGCAAGGACAGTAACCACACACTTCCGTCGCTTCTAACAGGTCTTCCAGGGCGGTTAAGGACCTCAGCACAAACAGACAAAGAACTGCAGCAAACACAACTTGTATATAACCTCCCAAAGCAGCTGGAACTCCTCTGTATAATGAAAAAGTTTCACATCTAGCACGTGGCACTGGGTGAATTGATCAGGTACAAGCAGGTGTGGCAAGACTCCAGCTTGGTCAGTCCTGAGCTGGCACAGGCACTTTGTCTTTCTCACAGACATCTCTACATGGGCAAAGCACCTCACAGAAAGCCCAGCACTGCCTTGCAACACACACACAGTGCTCACAATATGTGGGGATTCCTCACAGGGCCACAAAGTGGTCTCACAGCAATAGACCATAAACCCTCTTTGACCCAAGGCAGGTACTGTGGACATGAACCACTCCATGCCACAGGCCAGAAATGGATATTTGGGCATGGATGAGGTTCTTCCTTCCATGAGCACAGTTCAAGTCAATGAGGTATCTACAACAGCTCTTCACCTGAAAAGGGATAGGTAACAGCAGCAGGCTTTCCTCACCTTCCTTCACTCAAAAGAAAATCTTCCATTAAAAAAAAAAAGTCTCCTTCCAGTCACTAACTGAAGTTAAAGCCAACTGCCTGGAGATAGCCACGTGCTCAATCCCACCACTAACCTTCCCCTTTTCACACCATTTACCAGGGAGAAAAACCCCACTCCAATTCTCTTTCTGCTCTTCTGCTTTCCCCCCCCCACAGGAAACATGGGGGTCTTGGTGTGCTCGAACGAGCCATTAACCAGCAGCCAACATCTCCAGCTATTGTAAATATATTAACTCAAGGCCTTTCGCTGCATTTATTAGACTCAAGAACAACATCTGGAAACAGATGTTTTGTGAGCAGAGAAGAGGGGAGGAAGGAGGGTAACAAAACAAGGGGGTGGGAAGGAGTCTTGCAAGTGGTCTGCAGACCATCCCTTTGCAAAATGCTGCTCAGATGGAGCACGGCAAGGGGCTGAGGCCACATCCCTCCAAGGCAAGGCAGTGAGAGTAGAACGTCTTAGGGGGGCTGCCTGACAAAAACAGCAATGGGGGAAGAGGAAAAACTCACATCAGCTTTCAGGGCCCTTGAGAGGAAAGGTCAGAACACTCTCACACAAATGGGATACTGGGACAGAGAGGCTGTCAAAGCTTGTAGTGGGACAATGTCACCTCCAGAACAGCTTGGCAGCATCTGCCAGTGGCCCCACAGTGTAGGCAAGGTCTAGGGCTCACATAGTATTCTGTCTGTCCCAAGCAGCCTGTTCTCAAAAGGCAAGCAGAGTGGAAACCTCCCATGCCAGGCACTCTGAAGAACCAAGGGGTCCTGCTCTGATGTGGAGTCTTGATGACATGGCTCAAATTTGGACAATATTTAGAAAATCACACAGTGTTAATTAGGGACAAAAAGCAAGCATGCATACTTTAAAATATCTCCCATGGCATTATTGTGAAACTCCATTCTCAACTAGATACAGTTTGGCTTAGGTACCAGAGATGCCTAAGGTACAATAAAGGACTGAGATCAAAGCTTCCCTGCATTTCTTTTGTGGGAAATGCAGTTTTACACATACACATACCCTCACTTTTTATGAAAATAAAACTAAAGCCAACGAACAACTCCAAAAACTAAAAGAGAAAAAAAACCAAAACCCCACAACAAGTATCTTGTCATCTTTAACCTCAGGTTCACAACGGGTATCTCCACCCTTGCCTCTCTGAGATGCAGTTACACATACTTTGCAAGTAAGGTCAGCAATATTGAGTATTACCTACCTAATTTGGTATTTGTTTATAGGAAGTATGAAGTGGCCTATGGAGCAGAACAATTCCCGCCCGAGGAGCTGCTCTAACCCATTGTGGAGTTATAGAATAAAGACACATTTGATCCTTTGGGAAAAGGGTTATGAAAATACATGGAAAAAATGTACTGTCCATGCATAGTAATATCATGGCTGTTTTCAATCACTTGGCCTCCTACAAAACAAAGGGGCTCACTGCACAATATGAACTCCTAGCACTGGTAGCAGCAAAGGAACTAAGCAAGAAGCAAAGTTAGTAGTATCTGGTTAAGGTTTTATATTTCCATAACCCTAAAATGCCTGAGCCCATTGCTGTCCCACTCCCAAGAAAGCCAAACTGGCTTCGTGCAGCTGCAGCGGTGGGAACCTGTCCCCAGAGCTGTGTGAGAACAATCAAGCAGAGCTGAGCTGTGTCCAGGGTGGGAGCCTGGCCACCAGCAGCTCCTGCTGAGGTTGGGTCAGAGCTTCCAGGGGAGGATGGAGCAAACACAGGTTTTGCTCAGTTTGGGGCCGCCCCTTCTCTGCACACCCCACAGAGGGAAGGCTTTGCCAGAGGAGAGCAAGCGGTGGGGACACAGTTAAACTGCCCACGCTTGTCCTTGTGTTCTCAACTAACCCCTCACCTTTTGTTCAGATGATGAGGGAAGTGGCTCTGAGCAAACCAGGCTCTGCATCCTCCTTCATGGAGGAACTTTTTTTCTCACAGCAGAAGCCCTTCACGGCCAAGAAGCATTTCACAGGAAGAAGCTTTATTTCTTTGCAGCAGCTGTTTGGGTTTTGGTTTGTTGCTGGGCTTTTTCTTCCTTGTTTGGAGCTGATTTTTAATTGTCAGTGCCACTGGAGTCTGCAGAGATGGTCATCTCTGCTAGCCTGCTTTTTGCTGTTATCTTGGTTCCTGCAGAGCCTGGGTGGGAAAGAGATGTTAAATTAAGAAGAACATTGCTACAAAAAGAAAAAGCCTCCATCCCTTCAGCACTATTCCCCAGCATCTTGCAAGCCTAAGAATTCCCACAGCAGCCTGTGGGAGATGGGTTTTGCTCATGACAGAGGTGTGCCTACACTGGGAGAGCTGCTTTGCAAGTTCTTTGTTTTGGTGAACCTGGGAAATGCTGGTGCAGAGCATTGCTAAAGGCTCTCAGCACAGCTAAAGCAGTACAAAGCTTTAGCTGTAGCAAAGAGGTTCTTAGACTGAACACTCAAAATCTTCTCACCCAGGTGGAAAAATAAGGGTGAGATTTTCACGCATGAAATCATCAGGGCAAAATGTTCTCCATCCCAAGGCTGGGGCTCTGAGGAAAAGCTCCTCTGTTCCCAGCAGCAACTCCCTGGGCCCCTTGCTGAGCAGAAAACCTCCCTCTATTAAAACCAAGCTCAGGCATTGTATGCTCAGTTAGTTACGTGTGCACTGAGGTGTTTGCCACAGTGCATTGGCACGCGTGGGACTGATAAGCCAGGGCACTGATTTGCATTTAGATTTGCCATTAAACAGTTTAGTGAAGAGCTACTGCTGAATGCCTTCAGCCTCACTGCACAGCTGGGCTATTCCATCCACCCCAAAGCCCACCCTCCCCCTCACCTCTGCCAGGCAGAGGGTTCCTGTTAATCCTCCACTACCTATTTCCCCACGCATGGCTGAGAAAACCCCTCCTCCTCAGCTTTGGCAGGTGCAGATCAGGCTCAAGCTGCCACCAACCCCAGGACAACCAGTCAACACATGGAGGGTGAACACCCCTATGGGGCGAGCTGGAAACCCCAAAATTTTGGGTCTAGCCCAGGGCCACGTGCCATGGGGAGGGAGGCAGAGCTGTGTCACAGCCCTGTCTAGGAAAACCAAACCCCGGGAAACCCGCAGCAGCTTTGCAGGAACTTTGAAGTTAATGAATCAGAGCTGGGAGGATTGGGAAACCCAGACTAAGTGTCAACTGCACTGGGGGGAAGCAAAAGTAATGAAGCAAGGCTCCCCCAGAAGACTGATTGTTTTGGAAGCCAGAAGCGAAGGAGAATGGATATAGCAAGCTCAGGAAATTGAAAACAACTTTAGGTAAATACTTCCCCTCATTCCAACACTTGGTCTTTTATCAAAGCTGGTTCAGAGCCTGACAGCAGCGTGCAAGGCAGCTCTGCTCCATCCTAATGCAAAAGACAGGCCCAGCAGATGAGAGGTTAGTGGCTAATGGAGCAGAGTCGGGTTCAATTTCCCTGGAAATTACTCGTGGAGGAAAGCCAGGAGACAAGGAGCACTGCTAATGTCCTTCTGCAGCGTCACTGCTTCCCCTGTGCAGGGCAAAGCCCTCACTTGTGCCCTCTGCCCCCCACGGGTCACTCCTGCACCCCAGTGTGAGGAAGAGGAGAGCAAATGAAGCAGGAAGGATGTGAGCCTGGGAGCAGATTGATGGTGTCAGAGAGCAGCGTGGCTCCATGGCAGAGTTTTCCCTCCCAGCACCTGATGTAAATCCTCCCTGGCAGGGGAGTTAACCTGCTTTATTAAAAGCAGCTCTACCAGTAAACTGTCAGCCATCTGTTGAGTCTCCTCCAGCTTGCTGGGCTTTTAGCTGCCACTGGGGGCTTTACCTCCTTTTAGCAGCATCTCAGGGGGACTACAGAAAGATGCTTTTCTATCCCAAAGGCACACTAGGCAAGACCAGTTCACACGATGGCTGCACTGCTCCGGGACACAGCATCTCCATCAGGCTGGGCACCCAGAGGGCATGTCTGAAAGCTCAGTGCCAATAAACAAACTTGTTTTAAGAGAAAGGGTCCAATCCTTCTCATTTGGGACTCATTAAAGTCAATGGAAAAAAAGCTCTTTTTAGCTTCCTCAGTCTTGGCTACTTAGGTCTCGTGCCAGCCCGATGTCAGTGTAGTCACTCTAGATTGATGCCAGTCCAGGGAAAGGGAATCCCTGACAGGTCCCAAAGAGAAGAAGGGAGAGGGGTTTTGACCACAAAACTCACTGTCCACATGGCTAAGTCAAGCACTCCTTTTTCACCTCAGGCATCTGAAACCCCTCCTTGATGCACTGTAACATTCTTCCTCTTTCTCCTCAATAAATCAGTGCTGTCCACTCTGTGTGCAGGCTTCATATCTTCTTCAAGTTTGAGAGGCCTGTTGATGATTAGGAACAGCAGGAAGTAAAGCATATATAATTACTAGATCAGTATTAAGTAGTAAACAGACCCTGGCAATGGCCCTTGAAGGACATCAGCCTGAAATGGTGGTTCACTTCCTTCAGGCTCAAAAAATATTTTTCTTTAATTTGGCCACATGCTGCTACCAATACAGTGAATAAAAATAAATTTCTCTGCTTTAAGAGGGGTCAGCAAGGAGACAGCATGGAACCCCTTGTTTGCAGGGACTGCTGCCTACCACACACCTTGCAAATCACAGAATCATTTAGGTTGGAAAAGACCTCCAAGATTACGGAGCCCATCCTTTGTCCAATCACCTCTTTGCTGAAAAAAATCATAGCAATAAGTGACACAGTCATTCCTTGAAAACCTCCAGGAATGGTGACTCCACCACCTCCTCGGGCAGCCCGTTCCAATGCTTGGAAATCCTTTAGGTGAAGAAATTCCTTCTCAGCTGCCCATCCTGCCTGTGCCAGTGGGTATTGCAATGGATCAGGGCAAAGCCACAACAACCCACGTTTATCCACAGAGGTTTGCCTTTTCCTGAGGGCTCTGGTATGTGCTGGCGAGGAAAGAGCTGTCTCCCACTGGTGCCCCAGCACTGGGGAACACTGCTTGGCTCTGCACACAACTGTCCCTGCATATTTGGAGCACGGGGCTTTAGTGCAGGGGCTGAAATATCACGCCTGTCAGTAGGGCCCTGTGGACAGAAAATAGCAGAGGATCTGGTGGCAGTTTCCTTTCAAGACATACAGGAATAGCAGCACACATCTCTGCTGGATCATGTGGACTGAATTCCTCAGCTGAACTCCTTTGGCTTTGAATTCTGCAAACCAATTTTTCCCTCCTTGGCTTGTTTGTTGTTTCAGGACCACTAAACTACCAAGAATGGTTTACATTATATAACCACCCTGCCCTTATTGCGTTTCGAGGAGGAGACTCTGACAAACAGCCAGATCTAATTTGTTCTTTAAATTGGCTTCTAGGCCAAACAGTCATGCCTTCCAGATGGAAAATCCAGTTGCATTCACCAGCGACATCCCAGTGCATTCAGGTTCCAAACCAGCTCTGTCCAAAGCATGCTCTGGCATGCAATTTGATTTTTTTACACCCCATGAGAAGTTAATGGTCACTTCAGTCCCTGGTGAGGCAGCATCGCTTTTTGTCACCTGTACCAGCTCAGCTGTCAGCTCCGTCCCGCTGTCCTGTTATTTTTCCTAGAAGCCTGACAGCTGCAGCAGCTTTATAACTGCCAGATTTGCAATTGGTCTTCCTGGGAAAGTCCTTTCAGGTTCCCCTTTCTCTCTGCTAGGCTTGGTCAACCTTTTCAACACCACTCCAAATCGAAAACAATTTTAAGAAAGCAAATGCCGTGCTGCATTTGGATTTGGATTCTCTCCTCTCCTGCCAGGACAGAACCAAGGATACGTTCAAGGCTGGTTTAGGTTACACCCAGAGCATGGCCAGTGGCACACTGTGCATGGGACACTAACACTGCTGACAGCCACAAGGTGTTAAAATCCTGCCACTGACAGCAACAAGCCTGGGCTGCCATTTGCTTCTTTAGGGGCTGGTGAGGCAAGGTGGCAGGTGCCTTGAGGCAGCCCCCAAGACACTTGGGCTGGGATCAGGTCTCTAGTTGCACTGTTCCACACATCTAGCTTGGGGAGCTGGTGGGAGCAGCAGCTGGGGCTCAGACACAAACTCAATCCTACAGGCAGGGGCTGACCACTTGCAGGGAACCAGCACTGGAAGATGCCCATCATCTGCAGCAGAGACAGGAGTGATCTGCATAAGAGGGTGGCCTCAGATACACAGTCTGTGGCTTTCTCTCAATCCTCGTGACATTTTTTGTTCTTTAAGCCTTTTTGTTGCAAGGCATGTTGTCCTGGTTTGAAGGACAGGTGTCTGCAACAAAGGCAGAAGCTTCTCTTTGAAATGGAGAATGTAAACCCCCTTCCTCCAAATTATTATTGTAATTTTGAAATTAAGGGGCTCTCAGGCAAAGATAGGGGAATTAGGAATAACAGTTCTGTGCTAGGAAAATTAAAATAGAAATACAGTATTGCAAAGAACAATCCCAAAACACTGCCAGAGTCAGAATCCAAGCTG
>JAOTQP010000304.1:1468266-1504542 GCA_026413545.1 Cichladusa arquata | reverse complement strand
ATGATTGCCCCAGCTGGTTTAAAGATGGCCCATTAGCAGATAATATGTGCCAGGAGATAAGGGTCACTGCCCCACTCAGCTTCAACAGATGGTGACAGAATACACATTTCTGGCCACATCCTATATTGCAACCCAAGACACACGTATAATCCTAAGGCTCTGTAGCCTGATGGAAAGACAATTTGCTGTTTTTCCCACCTCTGCCACTCTACTGCTTGGTGGCCTTTGGTGATCAATGAATGCTTTTCATTCTTGGAGTATTCCTCCCTTTCCTCCTCAGGGAAACAAGGCCTAAGTTGCCTTAAGATAAACTGCTGACAAGGGTCAAAGAAAAGAAAGAGATGACCAAACAGTCAGCCACAGGGAGTTTCAAGGCAAAGTTAGCAAGACCTTACTTTGCAAGTCCTGAATCTCGTGGTGCCCATGAAGGCACCCTCCCCCAGGTCTGGAAAGGTTCCAGTCAACCAGGACATCACTTAAAAGCCTGTTCATGCTCAGCACACACCTCCAAGACACACGTGCCATGTTGTCATCCAGGGAAAGGCAGTGGATTGTGCTGAGGGTGACCCGAGAAGCCCTGAGTGACACCAGTGAGTAAGCCTCCCTCACTCTCAATGCTTTGAAGCTGACAGCAGAACAACCATTCCATTGCAATGACTCTGTGCCCTTCCCAAGTTCCTCCACGTTTCCAGGGGCTCTGTCAGCCTGGCAGCATGCATGGCACCGAAATTAGCTCTTTGGGGAAAGGTTAAGAACAAGCTTTCTTGGGGCCATCGTCCCTGGACAGCCAGAGCTTGCAAAGAAGGTCAGAGCAAAGAAATGTAAACCACCATCAAATCTGAGTGGCTGCACTTTACAGCCACTTCAGCTCAGGCCCAAACAGTTGCACAGAGCCCACACTAGCAAAGAACGAGCTGGTGTATCACTTGAAAGGAATGGTTTGTTTTGGTTTCACTTCCCTGCCCACACCTCTCTGAAACTGCCCCCTGTTTGTCTGGGATATTTGCAGGCATGCAGCACTTCCCTGGCTGACTTCACAAGGGACACTGTGGTCCTAACAGGCTCTACCTTTGACTCCTGTGCTGCTGTGGCCAAGTCCTTGGATTCCTCTGTGGAGTAAATCACATAATGTGTGCAAAAGCAGATGTGATAAAAATAACATATGCAGAAGAACTGACAAGTTAAACTATGAGCAATAACTGCAGGTGTGCAAGGGAGCTCCAGGGCTGATGCTCATTGCTCCACTGGATAAAAAAAAAAAAAAAATTAAAAGTCTGCAGGACCAGGCAGCTACATAGTAGGATCCAAGTCAAATTCAGGCAATTTTCCCCAAAAACTGGCATTTTGGAAATCATGAGGACTGCAGCACCAACACTCTCAGGTTATAAACAGCTCCCACCATGCCCTGTCCCCTTTGATGCTGCCTTGCAAGAGACTGGGAGGCCCAGCAGCAGGGACTTGCAAGAATTGGTTTCTGAAAAGAGGGAAAACAAGTTTCCTGAGGGAAGAGAAAACTCACGCTTGTTTCACTTTGAAGGCTTGTTTGTTTGGTGCCTTTGGA
This sequence comes from Cichladusa arquata, assembly GCA_026413545.1. Classification (NCBI taxonomy): domain Eukaryota; kingdom Metazoa; phylum Chordata; class Aves; order Passeriformes; family Muscicapidae; genus Cichladusa; species Cichladusa arquata. The sequence goes on along the minus strand of JAOTQP010000304.1, from coordinate 1,502,981 downwards.
AAAAATGAAGGAAAACAGTGATGGCTTTGATGAAAAGCCCAAATGCAGAAAGAAATAATGCAAAATTAAATATGTTTTTTGACAAAAGCATATTCCCTGACCACACTGCTGTGTCTCTGTCAGACACAGCTCAGAATCAACGAGAGTCCTCACGAACACTGCTGGCAAGAGCCTCTAAAAATCCCACCCTGGCCTGGAGCTCACACCCCTGCTATTTATGACACTTGTGTGCAGTTTCTAGGAATGGTATGGTCTCAACAGCAGGCATATTTACCAATCTGTTAATGCCAAGCTGTTGCCTACCTCACGCCAGGGTCACCAGCTCCCTCTTCTTGCCCTGCCTCCATCCAGACAGAGCCCAGCTTGCAGGTTTTTCCCCTCCCACCGTACCATGACAAAAAGCACCTGCTGGGGATCAAAGCCTCTTTCCATTAGAGAATCAATTTCCTAAGTAGATTTCTTGGGGCTGCCCAATTTCCTAAGTAGATTTCTTGGGGCTACCTTTCCAAAGAACCATGCAAGGGTTGTTGTGGGGAGTGCTGTTGGAAAGTGCAGAGAATCACAGAATGAATCCTAGGATGATTTGGACTAAAAGGGACCTTAAAGATCATCTCATTCCAACCCCCTCCCATGAACAGGGACACCTTCCACTAGATCAGGTTGCTCTAAGCCCTGGCTTTGAACACTTCCAGGGATGGGGCAGCCACAGATTCTCTGGACAACCTGTGCCAAGGGCCTCATCACCCTTTAAGAATTTCTTCCTAATCTAGATCTGTCCTCTTTCAATCTGAACCCAGACACTAAGCAGTTAAATATTGTTTCTGGTGAAAAAAAACAGAGCTGTGCTAACAGCAAATCAGTCCATCAAGCTGCCTCATGCTCCCAGCCCTCATGAGGACAAAACCACAATGAATGATCCAAAGAAGTAGTCGTCAATATCCCCTTTTAGCCCTAAGCCAACTAATCTGCACAGTCATGAACTGTACAATTCTGCAATATACCAGAGGGAGAGATACCTTTCTTGGCAGATCTCTGTCTCAGTTTACAACACAACTGCAATAAAATCGTGTTATCTTCATTTAACTTTGCACAGATCTATCCTACAGTCAAAACTGATTGTCTCACAAAATACACGTTATCAGCTGCAAGTGCCAAAGCAACTTTTCTCCCTCCTTTCTTAGACAAAACACTTTCTTGCCCCAGAAAATGAACACATCACAGGGTTCCTTACAAGGTAAGAGAAACCCGTGTTGTCATCAGAGCATCTAGTAGTCTGAAACTGAAAACCCACCCAAACACTTCCCTTGCAATGAGGAAACAGAACTAAAAAGCGCTGTGTGGACCCAGAGGGCTTGAGGTGACCCCTCAGGGTCTGTTACTTGAGCCTGCAGCCATACAGATAAAACTCACACTTCTGGGCTCGCTTTCCACCTTTTCCTCATATAAATGATGCGACCCAAACTCAGGTTGTGGGGTGCCCAGCTGTCACCCACAGAATCACACTTGTCACCTCAGCAGGGCAAGGAGAAAATTGGGGGGCACGTGTGAATCTCCAGCATGGCATCTCCTCTCCCACGGCAGGACCCCCAAATCCTCCTCAAGCCCCCGCCGGCTCACTGGGCTATTCATCACTTTTTTGCCTCGCATTCCTCTCTATTTTCCAGCATTTTCCACCCTTCCTTACCTCAGTTTGCCCGAGTTGTCACACCAGCAGGTCGGAAGGGCTGAGCCGCCAGAACCGGCTGGAACCGGCCGGACCCGAGGCAGTTCCCGCCTCCCCTCAGGGATCCGTGAGTCCCACCGCTATCCCTGGGCATTCCTGATTCCCCTCAGAGACCCCACCGCCATCCCTGGGCATTCCTGCTTTCCCACAGAGACCCCTCAGCCATCCCTGGGCATTTCTGCTTCCCCTCAGAGACCCCTCAGCCATCCCTGGGCATTTCTGCCTCCCCTCAGGGATCCATGAGTCCCACCGCTATCCCTGGGCATTCCTGCTTTCCCACAGAGACCCCTCAGCCCCACCGCCATTCCTGGGCATTCCTGATTCCCCTCAGAGACCCCTCAGCCATCCCTGGGCATTCCTGCTTCCCCTCAGAGACCCCTCAGCCCCACCACCATCCCTGGGCATTCCTGATTCCCCTCAGGGTTCCATGAGTCCCACCGCCATCCCTGGGCATTCCTGCTTTCCCATAGAGACCCCTCAGCCATCTCTGGACATTCCTGCTTCCCCTCAGAGACCCCTGAGCCATCCCTGGACATTCCTGCTTCCCCTAAGAGATTCCTCAGCCCCACCACCATCCCTGGACATTCCTGCTTCCCCTAAGAGACCCCTGAGCCATCCCTGCTTCCCCTCAGAGACCCCTGAGCCATCCCTGGGCACCTGCTCAGCCTCGGTGGTCTGGATCCCTGGGATAAACCAGCACCTGGTCTCAAGGAGGAGCCTGTTCTTCACAGGAACCTCTGAGGGCTGTAGTGCTTCACTTGAGCCGCCATCCCGGGGGTCTCACCCTGCGCACAGATGCACCCCCATGCTCAACACACCCCTCTCCCCACCTCAAGCCAAGCTGCACAAAAATGACAGTAATTACATTATAAACACTGCCGTTCTTTCCCTCCCACCACCTCCATGTGGTTTCACTTCAGCTAAACAGCAGAAATATTTCCTGGCAGCTGTCTTCAATTGAGGGCAGGGAGGGAGGTGAGCTGGTGGAGAGGAGACCTGTGGAAGGGACACTCTCTTTAAGCCTCTTCAGAAGGAAAAAAACAAAGGTAAAGGGAGAAGGAAAGGTGTCATCACTCAGTTTTTTATGTCAGTAACACTCAGGACAGCCGTGGGGAAGGCAGGCAGTGAACAGCAGCCCCATTACCTCAGGTTCTGATGGCAAAGCCTGTGCATCATGACAGCTCCTGCTGCACCAAGGGGAGTCCCCATGGCTGGGGTCAGAGGATCTTCTTAAGAGAAAGAGAAACTTTTCAGAAACGTCTGTGTAATAGGAGCACACTAACAAATCCCTCCAACTGCAAGAAACTGTACAATGGTAAGGATGGTTTGCTGTCTTAGGGGTGAGGGGATGCTTTCACGGAATACTTCCCAAACCTCAGAAACCCGAGCTGCCCCTGAAATGCCTCTTCCCAGCTGGCAATCTCCTGCATAAGGTGTGTAGAACCTGCTGTCAGCAAGGGGTAGAAAGTGATGCTATCTTGGCTTTATTCACAGAAGGCAGGCATTGCAAGCTGGAGATCAGGACTAGAAAAATGAGAGACTACAAGGTGGAGGATGATGACGCAAACCTGCTGCATATCAAGGAGCACTTGGAGCTGGACAAAAACTCTACAGCTCCTCTCTGGGGACAAGGGCTCATGACATCACTTTCCTGTGCAGAACTGTCCTGCCCTATGAGAGAAATACAGTGAACTATCACCTGTAAGCAGGCAATTTCACCTCACCTCCATTCTCTCCATGCACATAGTGCTTATTTTCCTCTCTTTCCATCTGCAGTACATGAGGTTCTCTTCACTATTACAACACTTCCAGCTGATCCACTTGTACTTTTTTCATAACCTTGCTGAGACATATTAGAAATAAATAAATAACTCAGTGCAAAGCTGTTTTTCATGGCATAACTTCCTGGCTTCCCTTTTTTCTGTAGTCCCAGCTTTTCTAGGACGTTGTACCAAAAAACTGACATTTATTTGTTTGAAACACACGTCTGCTCTGTGTAATTGACAACCATCAGAACCCTGGTGGTTAATCACTCTGCATGAGTTATATTTGCACTTGCATTTTCAGACAGCCCCCCCATTCCTCCTCTATTGATCACCTCATCCATAAAAGCCAGCCCTTTCCAGGCTACTCCAGCATTTATTTTCTGCACCACAGGCTTGAAGGGCAAATGTGCTTATGCAGGTTTCATTATGCCATAAAAACAAAAGTATCTCAACTGGGCACTTGCTTCACTTCAATATCCTGCAGAAACCCCCAAATACACTAAAAGGTGCATCACACTTATAAAACAGCCAGCCACACTCAATACTTAGAGCTCTACCTGCATGGGAGCATCCAGAAAATCCCAATTTACAATGTCCTCTTTCATCTTGCTCTAGGCCCCCCAGTCCCATGATGGGAGAAGCTGAGCTCCACCTTGCCACACAATCTCTCCTTCTCAGTCCTTACAACAGCTTGCAATCAGGAAGGTTACTCTTGCTGCCACGCTTCCTGGTGGTCCCAATTAATCCCAGGGAGTCACAACACAGCACGTAATCGGGAGCTTGCCCGCACAGTCGGCAACTGGAAGCCCCAGACACACAGTATTTATCTGTAAATCAAAGTGAAGCTAAGCAGCTCCCTGGCCCTGACAGCATTGGTGTGTCTCCCAGAGCATTTTGCAAATTGCTTCTATGACATGCTCAGTGTCTTTCCACGTTGGACAACATGTTTACTCAAGGGTTTCTTCCGAAAAAAATGCCAAGGACAGCCTGTTGGGACCAGAATAAATTCAAGAGGATATACTGTCTTGTTTTATTTTTTACCCATCAGTAGCTATTGTGCTGTTTAAAGAATTCAGAAGAGTTTTGTTACTGGAAAGCTTTTCAACACTTTGATTTCAACTTTTTTATCCTTCTTTCTCTGCAAAATGCCACTTGCAATTCCCCCCTCCCTTTTTTTTTGGGTGGGTGGGGGAGTGATTATGCTAAAACTTCTGCTCAAAGGCTTTTGGCCAAATGTTGCCCTCAGATATGCATATTAAACTGCCAGTGAAATTAGTGGCTTGTTTGCATGCAAGTTGGAGGAAGGAATTTGGCTCCATCGGCAACATTTTCTGAGCGGTCACAGAGGGCATGCACACCAATTTTTTGGACACCACGGCCAAGAGGCAGCTAAATTCCCAGACCACCTCAAGCAGCATACCAAAATCTTCACACTGGTGAGTGGAGCAGGAAACACGCTCTGGCCTCAGCACTGGGGGGACTGTGACATATCCCCATGGAATGCCAGCGTGGGAGCCAGATGCTGGTTTTGCTCTCCAGGACCTCCCCACCTTTCTGGTCACAGCAGGTAGGGTCAGCATGGTGTTAGGCATTAAAAACGTGCATCACCCACATTTTGAGGATCTCCCTGAGGATCCTGGTGGGCTTGTGAGGGATTCACCTCATGTAGGAGCAGCTCCCTTGCTCTCCCACTGGTTACAGAGGGAGATGAGTGTCTCCAGCGCTGCCTGGAGTTATTTCACCAGCTATCCACAGGCTCAGATGTCATATCCCATCAGATACCCCCTGCAAAGGCGGAGTGGAAGGAGGTTTGCTTTCATCCTTCCTGGCATCTGGAAATGTAACAGCTGCTCTTTGATCATCTGCTCCCATTCAGGCTTGTACCTTCCATGTGTGGAGGCAGAAAAAAGGACCTCAAGGGTGGATCTTCCAGTTGACCCCAGCAGGAAGAACAGGTCACAGAAAGGACTGTGGCAGACTCGGGTAGCAACTCAATTGACTTCATGCCCAAAAGTCAGATGAGACCAAGATCAGACCTCTCCCACAGACATATGTGCATTTAAATGTGAACACACTCACACATTTAAATACATACAGACAGACATAAAATTAACATCCCTCAGCCCTTACTGATTCTGGTGAAAAGGAATTAGCATGCAAGCTAGCCTTGTGTTGGGATCCTGGCGTGCCCAAGCCATTTTGGGGAAGTTTGGCTCCTTTCCCCTATGGCTGTGTCTGCCTGGTGGTCTTCATGGACAAATCTGCCGCTGCATGGAAATTGGGACAGAGGAAGCAGCGCTGTGCAAGGCTGGTCCCCTTGTTATTTTGGTTAGTGGCAATGAATGGTAATGAATTCCAAGATGGGTGGAGGGTGGAAAAATGAACCAGCCCAGCCTTAATCCCTTTTGTTTGTTCAGCTAACAGCATAATCTCCAAATGTCCGCGCAGACGGTTCTTCAGAAAAAGGAGGATAAAGAGCAAAGGATGTAACATGCACGAAACATTTCCAATCCAAAGGCCTCCCTGGTACTTCTGTCTGTCTGTGTTCCAAACCACTCCATGCTAAGATGGTGTTTTTTCCTCTATGTATCTCTCACCCAGGGCCCAGCCAACATACTTTTCAAACCTGATTTTTCCCCCTCTTGGGTTTTAGGAACCACCCTAAAACACACCCTGAAATGGGCTGTTTGTAGAGATCTTCCAGGTTAGCTGTTGAACAGAAGACAAATAAGGCATTTCTAGTCTACAGAATTGAATCCTGATTTTTGTCAACAGCGTTTCTTAACACCAGCACCTCCTTCCAGAAATACGCAAACAACTCAGTCGTTAAAGCTGCTAAATCTTTCAGTCATTCAGTTGCCTTTCTCAGCCCTTATCCTGCAGTTCATGTTCCCACTGACCTCTATGAAGCTGATCATTGAACAAACACTCCTTGCCATCAACAAGAGCATCAGAAGATGATTTTGTAGGAACACACAGAACTTGCAGACCAATTGGGATAGTGAAAGACTTTTAGACCTTCTGCCCAGACAGTGCTTACAAATAGACTGCAGCAGCTTCACTTTGTTTTTTGGCCTGGAAACATTTCTATTCCCCAGAAATCTCTCTACCTCAATAAATATAAGGGTGGTGGTTTTGGGCTGAACTTGTCCTCTGGCATCCAAGTAGTCCCAGTGGATCTGAACCAAAAGAAACTTCAATTAACTGCTCAACTAAAAGAACAAAAATAATTGCCCCCAAAGGAAGAACCTCTCCAGTGTTGTGGCTACACAACACAGTGATAAAACTGAGTAAAACTGGTCTCAGTCTCTGTTGACTCCTGAGACCTGGATGGATTTTGTTGCCATCACTTTGAACTGAAGGACACAAAAGACCTCATTTAGTCTTACTTCTTCGTTCCCTGCCATAAAAGCCAGGAAATGCAGTAATATGGCATTTCCAGTGCCATTTCACTCACTTTGTGCCTGAATTATTTTTATTTCCCAAGGCAAATGGGGAAGCGTGAGACAAGCGTCCGTCCTTAATTCCAAATTTCCTGCCATTGCCCAATTTAAACCATAGATTTAACGTTGTTAGGACAACATTTTCTTCTATATGTGTCTTACTATTGATGTTAACCACTCACTGTTTATTTCCTACAGCAGCTGGGAACATGGAAACAGGGACTGAGGGGACTGAGTCACCTCCCTGTTGTCTCATGCTAGCCTTGCACGGCTCAGCAAGGTCATGTTGGACTCCAAATTCAGGAGCCCCTCGTTGTGGCTGAACACAGACCTTCAAAGAGAAGCAACAAGTAGCAAGGAGCCCTGCCAAAACAGGGAAGGCCAAACAAACAGCGAGCAGGGACGGACAGCAGACCTCAAATCCCACTAAATGCAAAGCAAATAGCACTGAAGGAAAGGGATCTCCTGCTAACTCCGTGTGGTTGTCAGAACAGCCAGGATTTCCAGCTCTTGGTGGAGAGCAAGAGCTGGCAAGGATGGGGGAGAGCCCTTGTTTCCTCCTCAGTTTACACCACTGGCTGGAGGCGAGCCCCCAGCAGCAGCCCCTGGCACCAGCCTCAGGACCCCTCCATGGACTCAGCCTGGGTTAATGACATCCATCTTCCCTGGGAGCTGGGGATTTGTTGTGGAAACCCTGCCAAAAGAGCCTAACTTTGGCTTCTCTTCCCAAACATTTGTGGAAAGGCTGCAGAGCATCTGCTAGGGCCCGAAGCTGAAGATAAGCCAAAGGCAAGCAGGGATAGATGTCCCACTAGGATTTTAATTCCTTACAGAGATGTGGTGCAGCAGCAGACCCTGGGTGTCCTGGTAGGGGTGGGCAGAGGATCCTCTTCTTCCTTTCCTCCTTTTTTCCAAAATCTTCCTGCAGAGGGAAAAAAAAAAAGGAAAGGCTAAATCTAGGGGGCCCATAGGCACCAGGGGTGAGAGCCCAAGGGTTCCTTGCTGCCCACACCACTTTTGCACGTCTCCCCTGGCAAGGAGAGGTAAGCAAGGGTGCAAGGAAAACATAATTACCTTGCTATTTTTTTAGGGAAATAAAGGAAAACAAAGATGGAGGATATGAGACTGCCAGCAGGAAACCAGGTCTTGGCAAAGTGAGGTGTAATGAACAGAAAACACCAGTCCATAGGGCTCTCCACAGGGGACGGTCACAACTGTAATGGAGCCATCAAAAAATTATTGTTTTCCTTACAGTAACACCTCAAGCTCAATTTACAACAAAGAAGAGAGAGCTGTAAAAGAGTTGGAAGTCTCTTCATCCACTGCTGCTTCCCAGGGACTGCATGAGGCCAGTTCAATTTGCACCTTTTATCACCCCCGCCTGTGTTTCACTTGTTTGCAGGAACCCTCACCCCTAGGCAATAAAACCAAAATTACTGCAGAAAGCAGAGTGTAGAAACTGCTTGCTTGGAATCCAAAGGGGCTTTACTTAGGTGAGAGCTGCCAAAAAGCAGTGTTGGAACCCTCTGCCCCAATCCGCCCCCGCAGCCCTGATCCCACTAGCACCCTTCACACAACACTGGAGCAGTACAAGATGAGCTCTCCCCCATTTCCTCAAGTGCCTTCCCATCCATGCTTTTCAACCTCCACTTGAAAGCCCTAGCCTGACAGGAACCTGGAAGCTGAACCCTAACCCTAACAAAAAAATAAAAATAAAATTTTTCCCACGTCTCAGGGAGCCACAGCGCCCATTTTGGGTTGAGCCCAAAATACAGGAAGCTTACCAGCTCTACTTGGTTTTTCAGCTTGCAAGAAGCTTTTCCCCCACCTTGGCTGCTTGCTCTTGTCATGGAAGTATAGACCAGCCCTCCAAATTACAGCCTGTTTTAGGGCCCAGCTGCTAACCACGAGAGCAGCAAGCCCCTCTCAAGACTTCTTCCATCATTTGTCTTCCCCATTTCTGGGAATTAGGGTCCACAGGGCTCCCTGCCTCTCTCCCAGTGCAGCACTGCTGAGGATATGAATTGCCTCCAGGAGCTGGTGCAGTCATCAGCCAGGACACATAGCACCTGCATGGAATTCAGCAATAAAGCTTTTTGCCAGGGGGGTTGATCAGGGTGGATTTTTAGGAGCCTGACTGTGTTAATGATCCACAAGCAGCCAGAAGCAATCCCCAGCTTGCTTCAGGATGCCAAAGGCATTTTTGCCCATCATCTGCAAGGTTCTGTATAGGCAAGAAATTAGAAATACAGGCAGCCCTGCTTCTGTGGGCTGATAAACTGCAGCTCTTCAGGCTGCTGTGACCTGCCAAGCACCCCTTCCCTGACCCAGAACTCTTCTCCCACTCAGCTTTGCTTTCAGGAAAAATTAGGCTGTGTTTCAAGCAAACCTGGGCTGAGCTTCAAGTGAGCCTGAGCCAACTCCTAATTTATGCAGTCAGAGTATTGTTTGGGGTCAAAACCATGGGACACATGGAGGCTTTGCCTCATTTCTGCTCCAACCTGCAGGCACATCTGAGACATCCTGGCTGCAATTCCCAGCCAGCAGTGCTTGGGATCACAGCACAGGATTTAGCTGGGAGAAAAAGGCAGCAGGAATCAGAGGCCAGGCTGGAGCAAAGGGTTAATGCATGGGGGGCCAAGTCCAGCCCAGGCAGTTATTTCAGCATCATGCTCCAGAGTGATGAATTCTGAAAAAAAAAAAAAACCCAAATCTCACTGCAGGGAAAGATGCTGTTACTCTTAATTAGGCAGAGCTGCACCTTTACAAGTAACCCTCTGCCTGTCACCCCCTGTTAGCAGAGTGCAGGGCCAGGGCATGGAAGGTAAATATCTACTAGGAAAATGCTTTTCTATGTAAGGGAACTCCAGAGATTAGTTGCATTTTACAGACACTGGGGTATCATAGGGGTTATCATACGTGTCTGTTACACTGCAGGCATAAGGTGCTGATGATACCCAGCTTTGCCCCTTTTTCTCTCCTCCCAATCCTTTCTGATACATGAAAACTGACTTGCAGGGCTTCACAGAGGAGACTTGCACTGGAAACAAGGGCCAGGAAAGCCACTGACTCATTCCCACAGCAAGGGGAGGGATGCACATGCAGAGCCCCTCTGCTCCCCACAGGCTGACTCAGACTGCTTGCACCACATCACTGCTGCCAGAAAGGCACTTCCAAGTGCAGGAAAAGGTCTCTCACCTATAGCAGATCTGCCAGGTGAACTGAAGAGCAAAAAGTCAGCCTTTCTCCTTTTGAAACCTCTATTCCACTCTTATAAAATTCACAGAGAATGATTTGGCACCATAAAACCCCCAAACCACCTCAAATTAGCAAAAAGGAATGGTAAATTAAACCAGTATCGGGGCACTAAGGTAGGACACCCCCATCCTCATAAATTTTAGCAACAGCACAGCCAGAAAAATTGGTCAAGCACCACCAAGAACATCAGTTCATGCAAAAATTCCCATATATGTGTGGCACATTGGTGTGACATGCAAAGTACATTCAAGCCACCTCTTTGCAGCATCAGCACAGAAGGCAAACCATTGTCTGCAGTGTCAAACTAGGGATCTGTAACTGCTTTCACAGCAAACACTGGCCTGGAAGTGGCTACCAAGAAGAGGTTGCCATCTCAGTGGAGGAGGACAAGGGGGAACAGCTTTTCCCCTCTGAGAATTTTGCTCATTTCTATGAGAAAGTTTAGTCTTTCTGGGAGGTTGCATTTATATTGTGGCTGAAGGACTGCTCCAAACTGGAGACCAGTAAATTAAACAATCTCCCCAGCTTGTCTTTGTGCTGCAAATATGTTCCACAGCGCTTCAACAGTTTGGGCAACAGTGGGGCTGCGTGCCATGTATTATTTCTGTCCATCTGGAAGAAGCATTAACCACAAATAAGCAAATTTGCTTGTTCTTTACTGCAAAGAAGGAAGAGCCTTGCCAGAGCAATGCTCATTTCCACCGATGACAGATGTTTTGGGCATGCTGGGGTACCAATGGCTGCTTGCAAACCAAGAGTCACCCTCCTCCACCCTGAGGAACTGCCAAGTTTTATGGGCTGAGATTCTGAAAAACTAGTGAGAGAGGGAAAGGAAAAGATCTTTTTTAAAGCTGACCTTTTCATATGATTCAAGTTTCCTTTTTCCCCTGGGTTTCTGACCTGGTGTCCCTGTGGACTGAAGCTTACCCAGTGGGTCTCCACTCCTCCTCCCTTCCCTGCCAGTTTTTGCAACCTTGGGCAGCTTGCAGGCGAGGTAGAACAAGCTGGCCAGGATGCCTGCCTAGTTGAGGATGGAGGCACAGGCACAAAAGCAGGACCCCCCCACTGAGGACCATCTCCACTGGTGCTTTATAAAGAAAAAAAAAAAAAAAAAAAAAAATCTCAAAATCAGGGGATTGCAGACTTCAAGTGCCAGCTCCACATTCCCTGTATCCATTCATGCTTTCTCCCCCACCATACACATACAGGCCACTGCTCTCTCTCTTCCAACCTCCCACATGAGCCAGGGGGATGAAATGAAATCAATAAATAACCACTGTTAGCTCCTGCATTTTCAAAGTGGTGCTCAGGGATTTGAGGACATGCAACTTTCATTAACCTCATTTAGAGTCAAAAACATAACACCTTGGCCACTGCTCTGCAAACACTGAGACCTTGCTGCAAGCCACTGGTGCTGGCAAGCCCTTGCTGTTTCTTTGCCCAGACCAAGGCTGAGGTTTGGGGTTGGTTTTTTTTTTTTATTATTGTTTTGTTGGAGTTTTTTGGGGCTTTTTTTCAAAGAGGAACAGTTGGTGTCCTGAATTTCTCATTCTCCCATTATTGTTTTTGATTGCTGACGTTATTCAGAGGTGATCCAAGACCATCACATCCCCATATGTCAAAATTTCAGCAGCAGGCTGACAAAGTGCTCTGTGCTTTACTGCTAACTTACTTCTCCTTGGAAGGGATGCACAGTCTTGTTTCTTGTAGAAGATGCCCCAAAATTGTGGGCCAGGAGCTCCTGGATCAGTGCAGGAGAGGGTTTAGGTACAGACTCTGCTTCCTCTTCCAAGGCTTGCACATACAGAAAATAAAACTGACAGGAGGTTGAGGCTTCAGAGCCTCCAAGACACTGCACAGTCACCACTGCTCTCCCAGGAGCTGGGAACAGGTACAGACACATCAGCCTCACAGTGCAGCTTTTGGAGAGCAAATCCCTCTCCCATTCCACAAATCCAGAGGATTTCCACCAAGAGCACTGACAGCAAGCCCTGCCAGAGCAGAGGGCAGGGAGCTGTGTCCCACCCAGCTCTGGCCATGAGGAAAGCACTGCTGCATCCCAGCAGTACAGGCATTTGTCATTCCTTTTATCAACAACCCTTTCTTTACACCAGGTAAAAACCAAGGGCTCACTTGCTGCAGCCATTACTGAGAGCAGAGGATTTCTGATTCCTGTATTTTCCCAGCCTTGATAGGCAAGGTATGCAATCAGCAAATTAAAGCAATCACAGTGTTCCTTGTCTTTACTCTGAGTGGCACTGAGCAGCTCTCCAAACCACACCTCAGCAGCACATTCCTGTAAATTTACACCCTGATCAGCCCAGACCTTTGACTGTGTATTTTTAGAGAAGCTTTAGAAAATATGGCAATTGTCTTCCTTTTTGGAAGTCCCTTCTAAGAACACTAATTTCTAATCAGGTCTGGGTGCAGAAGAAAGGATCCTTCCACAGCAAAGAGCCTTCAAAAAGGCTTCCAAAAATGTTCAGCAGCAAGTTTTGGAGGCAGGTGAATTGTTCACAGAATCCTAGAATGGTTTGGGTTGGAAGGTACCTTAACCATCATTGTGTTCCAAACCCCTGCCACAGGCAGGGACACCTTCCACTGGACCACACTGCTCCACCTGGCCTTGAGCACTTCCAGGAATGTGGTATCCACAACTTCTCTCAGCAATCTGCAGAAGTTCCTCACAGTAAAGAGTTTTTTTCCAATATCTAACCTAAATCTACTTTCCTTCAGCTAAAAACCATTCCCCCTTGTCCAGGGAATTGCTGCAAGGTTTTCCTTTGTACTCACTTTCTCTTCTTATCTACTAGAAAGTAGGCAAGAAGAATAGAGAAAATGTGAATTTCCCTAAAATGTTAAAACCAAAAAAAAACTTTTGGTAAGAAAAATAGCAAAGAAAGAAACATGTACATGTAAATTCCACGTAACTGAAAACCCTGCTTCAGGTAAAGATACTTCCATAAACTCATTCCCATGGGAAAAAAAAAAAAAACCAAACATAAAACATTTGTAACACTTTTGTCAGAAGGTTTTTAAACAAATGCCTTTTGTTTAAAGAAATTCAGCTGCATCTCGAGCAGTTTAGCACATGTAAGGAAAGTGTGCAGGCTGTTGGCAAAGTTATTTCTCTGTCAGAGCAGTTGCAAGGATTTCTTATTAAGGAGAGCAGCTCTGGGCTCTTTTCCTCTCCCTCAGCATCACCAGTGTGGATGATGAATCCATGAGCTGGGTCAGTGGAAAAAACTGCATTATTCTATACATTAGCTTAAAAAAAAAAAATGTAAAGGCTGTTTTTGCTCAGTGGATGAGTTGTCTTTGGTTGCACTTAAGCAAAGCTTTCAGGTCGTGTCTGGAAAATGAGTGAACAAACCCCCAAAATCCGTATTTGTACACATGGATGCACTTCCATACACCTGGAGATAAAAGAACAAGGCCATCTACGCAGAGCAGAGCCACTGGCACAGGAAGATCCACGCTGGTGTACACAGCTGTGGAGCAGTGGAGTTTATGAAACCCCCTTTACTCCATCCTCAGACATCTGGCTTAGCCTCTCTGGTGCCTGATACAAGCTGTACTCACACAGTGTTCCCCTTCAGCACATGGAAAGATTGTGCTTTTTTTAACCTTTTTATAAGGTCACCCTATTTTTTTTTTTTTTCAAAGCCTAAGAGAAGTGAAAAGCCTTGGGGTTGTCTCCATCCCTGTCCTCAGCTCAGGCTGAAGCCAGCCAGCGGGGAAGACACATCAGGCTGTGCACAGAAGTGCTGCCATCGTAGCTGGCTTGATTTCTGCAATGAGCTGACCAAACCCATCACCAGGCAGAACTGTGTGCAAACACCGAGTGTCTGCTCAGTTCTGCACCACATCTGAATGCAGAGAGGTGTAAGAGAGAGTAGAAAGCACTACCTGGGGTGCAGGAGCACACACCTCTCACCATCAGCCTCCTCCTCGCACAGCACGGGATCTGCCAGCCTAAAAATAGGCAGCCTTTTGACAGCTGATCCCCGCACAAAGGGCTCTCCGTATCCCAGGAATTCCACAGGCTGACAGACAGGGGAGCAGCCCCGCTTTGTGCCCGAGTGCCGCTGGCAGCCTGTCTGTCCCTGCCGAGCCCCGCAGCATCCCCACAGCTGAGCTCGCTGCAAGCCCCAGCAGCCCCACGCCCCCGCAGATGCCTCTCCCCAGACAGCCAGCATGGATTTACACCAGCACGTAACAGCCTGGGCTTTTCTTATTCTCACAGGCTGATTTTCCATGGAAGAGGTCTTTCCTTCTTCAGCCTAAATCTGTTCTTTCCCCAAGTCATTGTAGTCTTTACAGCATCCATGCAAACTACTCAGGGCAGGACATGCTCATCATAGGAGCCAAAGCCTGCCAAGTCCAACAGCAAGCTAGGAGACAAACTCAGACCCCAAACAGCACAAAGACATCCAAGTGGTGCCGTGGGTAATGTTATGAAAAGTTATGGTAGTTTTGAAAATAGCCAGCAAGTTTGGAAAGGACTTGCTACCTAATGGTGCTGGCAAAACCTTGCAACACCTTACCAAAGCCATAGCATCATTAGGTCAGTGGTTTTGTTCCTACAAAATGGAAGTGGAGCATCTGGGGACAGCAGCACCTGAGGGAGCAGCACAGCCCAGTCAGAGAGGGAAAGAGGGGAGGAAAAGGTGAGGCTGCCCAGAATGACCAGTGGGCAGGAGAACAAGCCAGGACCCCACAAAGAGCCCAAGCACTCTGCAAGAGCAGTGGATAAGGCTGGATAAGCCTCGACCCGGGGCAGCACACGGCAGGTATCACCATAAATTACAAGGGATAGAGCTGAGGCAAGCAGGGCACCTTTTTAGGACAGCAGCAGCCTCGTGTAGGAGCTGTCTGGGCTGTCAAGGCAGGAGCCAGCAGCTCTGGGCTCCAGCTGGGGGGTCCATCCAAGTGCCACCTGCTATGGCCAGTCAGCAGGGCTGAGCGAGCCCACTGCAGGGGACAGAGCTCCATAAGAGGCTGATAAATGCCTTATCTTGTCATTACATTATCCATGTGCACTTCAACCCTGGAGCAGATTTCTCTGGCTCCCCAGCTGCATTTCCCCACTCGCGCCTGCCAGGCTGGGCAGCAGAAAGGTGCCAGAGCTGCTCTGACACCAAATCTCTTTGTTGTCTATTTATACCCTGCCCTCTGGAAGCAGCTCACTAGCGGCTGTCACTCGGTGTCTTATCTCCCCTGGCTTTGCAAACTGTCTCCTGGCAGCCCACAGCACCCCTGCCACTGCCTGGGAGGCTGCTCCCTTCCCTCTCACTGATTTCTTGCTAAAAAAAAAACAAAAATAAAGGAGACCATCACAAGGCTTTACTCTTCTTTGTCAAAGGCATAAGGATTTGCCAATGATCCCAAGATCCAAGCCTTTGCCTCCATCTCATTCTTGGCATGTAGGAGTTGATGCCTCCTGCTGCAAAGTGGGTACCTAAGGCAGGGCACTAAATAAAATTCATCACAATGAGCTCCAGCCATCCCTGCTTGCATAGCCTTAGATCTCAAAGTCCTTTTAAAAGAATTTCTGTATCGTTATTCTCATTTTGTAAAAGGCAAAACAGGGGCACAACGAAATCAAATGGCTGCACATATACACTCAAAAACCATGATCCCAAAGCCTTTGAGCTTGTAAAGCACCAAGAGCACCAGGTCAGCAGTGACCCATGGATTCACAGAGCACCCACCTCCCTTCATGTCCCTCACTGCCAGCATTTGAGCCTATTCTGTTCATATCTGCAGGGACTTCCAAAGAAGCCAAATCACGTTTACTAGCCACAACACAGGATTTGACTCAGCCCAGAGAAATTTCCCATTAAACCATCTCTCCAGCAGTGGCTCATGACACAATCTCCCTGACAGAGCAGGCCCACAGTGGCCTCAGAGCCCAGCACCACACAGGGATGTGTCCCAGGGAAGGACTGTGGTACACCCTGCTGGGAAACCAGCCCCCAAGCCCTCTGTTAATCCCCATTTTTCCCCAGTTCAGGCAGCAGACAGGCATCCAGGCACCAGGAGTGACAGACAGGGGGTTTTATGAGCAGCCCATGTCTCTGCACCCCAGGGAGCCTCCAGCTGTCTCTGGAGCTGCTTGTAAAGCCACAAGGCCAGAAAGTGTCAGCTGGGGCTGGGGGAGCCCTCCCTCCCTGGGTCTTGTTGCACAGTCAACTGGTGGGGACAGAGGAGGATGAGGAGGGCAGCCGTGAGAAGCAGCAGGGCTGTTGGTACCTGCTTGTCACAGAGGAGCAAAATAGCCAGAACAGGGAGTGAGTAGGAACAAAGCAAATTGGGTGCTGTGGCCCAGGTGAAACGAAGGCAGTGGAGTGCCAGAGATGAATGATCCCACCACAGCAGCAGGGACATGCACAGGAAGAGTGGCCATGCCCCAGGAACAGAGAACCATCACAGGATGGTCTGGGTTAGCAGGGATCTTAAATATCACCTGGTTCCACCTTCCACCAGACCAGCTCACAGCCCCATCCAGCCTGACCTTGAACACTTTCCAGGATGGGGCATTCCCAATTGTTCTGGGAACTGGGGCCAGTGCCTCACCACTCTCACAAGGAAGGATTTCTTTCTAGCATCTAACCTAAATCTCTCCTTTCTTGGTTTGAAAATGTTCCTCCTCATTCCACCACTATTTGCCTATGTAAAAAGTCACTCTCTCTTTTTTATGTGCCCTTTAAGTACAGAAAGGCAGCACTGAGCATCACTGGGGACAGGCTTTCCATCAAGCCAGGAGCCACAAGAGTCACTATTGCAGCTTCCTGAGCACCCTCTTCCTTTCACCCAGCCTGGTTTTCTCTCCTGACTATTCATTCATGCTGCCTGCCCTCAGAAAGAGGCTGGAAATGCAGCCCCAGCTCCGAAAAGCTGCTGCCATCTCCTGGAAAGAGGCTCCTTCCCTGGAGAGTGGCGGGAGCGCTCTGGGACCGCTGGGACACATGCCAGAGGGGACCTGCAGCTCCAGGGATGGCCTGATCCTCCCACTCCATGTCACACCTCTCACCACCCAGGGTGATGTCAGAAAACAGGATTACAGGCTCGTACCACAGGTGGGGACCAGCATAGCCTTCAGGAACAGGCTCCTTCCCAGTAACTTTTAACCAGCACAAACTAGGCTCAAGGCACAAGGGTTTCCTTCTCCCCCTCCTGAGTGAAAAATCAGAGCTTTTGAGGGAAGGAAACAGCACAAGATGATTCCTCCACACCAAAAAAGATCAGTGTGCTCCCTGGGTCTCCTTCCCTCCCCAACACCCCCATGGGCTATGCATAGCTACCCAAAATATAACCCACCACTTCCACAGCTCCACACAGAGATAACTGGCAGTCCCAGAAGCCTCTCTCTGGTACTGATATGCATTTTCATAAACACATCTGCTGTGCAAGCAGTGCTAGGATGGCCCTTTTTTTCCCCCCCTAAAAAGAAAAAATCTAAGTCATCTCTTCCTGATGCTGCCAGACTGAGGAGTTCAAATTGCCTTCCCTGAGGACTGGCGCCCGCCAAGGCACAGCTGATGGCCCCACACTGGGCTGCTTGTGCCCAGGAGCTCTGAGCTGGCCCAAGTCAACGTCACTGCAGTATTTATATCCTTTTATTATGCTTTAAACCACTGGGGAGAAACAGGTGCAGAGCTGTCTGTGAAAGAGTGGCCAGCAGCTATCCCCCTCCAAGCCCTGAGCTGTTATAAACACCAGCACAGAGGGAGGACAGAGCTGCACCTTTTAAATCCCTACTGAGTGCCAAAGTCATGGATGAAATCAGGAGGAGGACACACATCAACTCACAGTAAAGATCTGATGGGTAGATTAAACACAATGGATCTGACAAGGACACCCTGCTTCAGCCCTGGAGATACCCCCAAGTGCCTAAGGGAATCTTTTCTGCCTTCTTCAGTGAATAAATCACTGCTGCCCTTCCACTGCCACTCCAGCAGTGCAGTCTCAGGGGGATTTGCTGTCTCAAAGATGCCCAGAATAGGGTGGAAAGGCCATTTGACATCCTGGAAAAGCTACCCATCATCTTCCTTAGAAGGAAGATGGAAGGCACATTTCCTTGAGGAATCTCCAAGGAGATACCCTTTTAAAAACCAGAGTGGAGCCACAGCATCCTTCAGGGAGCCAGAACAGAAGCATGGCCCAGGGTGGGTAGGTTATTGCCCTCACCCCAGGCAGGGTGTCACCATCCCACCTGAAATAAACCTGACCCAGACCTTCCCAAGGCAAAATTAAGGGACAACTGGAAGCCACCAGGAGCTTTTTAGCCTGAAGTCAGCTGAAACAAAAGTCAAGATCTCTCACTGAGCAGATCAGCAGTGCCACAACTTGAGATGTATTTGGGGACACCTCCCAGATCTGTCCAGCCAAAAACACACTGAGGGAGAGCACCAGGGGATACCTTCAGGCTCACAGCTGGCTGGCCAACACCCACTTTTCCTTAACACAGATGAAGGGTGGTATTAGGATTAACAGTGTAATAGCCCAGTGCCTCGAGCCTGCCTGGCCTGGGGCAGCAGAATTCAGTGAAAGCACCTGGATTCAACTTGCCTGGTTTTCACAGGAAGGACACAGGAAGCCTTGGACTAATCTATCCAGCATTAATGCTTCACTGCTAGAAATCAAAGCTGAGTTTAGCTTTGAAAGCCAGCTTTTATGGGTAGAGACATTACCCAGTGCTGCACCATACTGAATTACTGCAGAGCAGGATAAATCCAGGTGCCACTGTGACAACTATACTGAAAATGAGCCCTTTTTCCTTCCCTTTCTTCCCAAGCAGGGGAGATCAATGTCAGAGTCCACCCCTACAGCCTGGGTTTGCAGATCTATGTAACATCTGGCTCAGCAAAGGGAGACCCTGGTCCTCTGTGTCACTGCCACGGGGAAAATGCTTCCTCTCCCTCCACACACCTCCCCTGGGAAACCAAAGGTCAGGGGAGCCAGAGGGAAAATTTATGGGCTTCCCCTCCTAAAAGACTTCTCCAGATGGGTCTCCAGTGGTGGATTTTTTTTCCAGGTGAAGGGAGAGAGGAGGAGGGAAGGAGAGGTGCAGAGATGGGTAAGGGCAAGACCACAGGTCACACTTTTCTTCTGACAGAAGCACATTGGGCAGAAGGACCAGCAAGCAGCCAGGCTGCTATTCCCTCTCAAGCTGTGATGGCAGCAGAAGATGTCAGGCTCACAAGTCCACACTCTTCACTCTCAGCTCATACCAGACCAACAGCAGAAATCCCCATCACAGCAGCTGCAGTCACCCCTGGAAAAGCTCCTTGTGCACACAGCAATGTTTTGGTGATTTTTAGCTTACACTGGGAGCCAGCAGTGCACTGTGCAACACCCTGCCTCTATTTCAGCCAGACCTGCAAGCACCAGCCTCTCCAAACCCATTTGGGCAGCAGGGCCAGGGGTGACATTATTTCAGTGCCCCTGCTCTTCATAGCCAGCACAGCAGCACCAAAAGCATCACCCAAGCCTCCCCGGATTGCCTGTCAGGAAGAGGAAATGCCACGCATTTTCCAGCTGCTTGTACCTGTGCCAAGTCTGAGTGCCACCCCTAAAAATACCCAGGGGAAGGAGAGATGTCACTGGCCACTCACCCTCTGCAGCCACACGGTTATTTTCAAATGGGGCAGCTGAGAGAGACCCAGCCCGGGCTTGTGCTCCTCCCCACACGGCTCAGACGGTGACAGCCCAGCCTCACCCACCACAAGGCAGCAGCAGAGCCACGGTAACACACTCATTGCAGGAGGCAGCAGCCCAGAGGCTGCTCTCAGCGTCCACAGGGATTCTGACCTCTGCTTCTGATGAAATTAAGCTCCTCTCTGACCAGTGGTCAGCCCTGCATTGCTTGAGCCCAAAAAATGTTGGTCCCTCTGGCAAAGGATGCCAGGCACATCGCTGGTTTCCCCAAAAGCCACAGCCTCCACCCCCCTGTAGAGATGGGGCAGTGGCACCCACACAGAGCAAAGCTGCTCTGTTTGCATCAACATCCAGCCACAAAGAGCATTCCTCAGCCCCAGACATGTGCACCCAGTAGAGCACAGCCTGGCTGGAGCAGCTCTCCTGGTTTTTATTCTTTTTTAACTGAATGGTGCCTTATTTCCAGTTCTGACTTATTCTGGATAAACCAGGATGAAACCATGCAAGTCACTACAAATTACCTTCTGGTTTTCAGCTGCTTTCCTGCCCCTAACAGGAAGAGATGGTTGGGACAATTCAGGGAGGCATTGGACACCCGGGCTGAGCTGGGTGTCACCTCCCTGCAGCCCGAGCCGTTCCTCTGGGAGATTTGCACCTCTCAAAACCTGGCACAGTCCAGGGCTATCACACTGCCAGCACTGAGCAGGCAGAGCTCAGCAGTGCCTCTTGCCTCCCCTCCAAAACAGATCCCTGCAGCTGGTGGTACCTACATAATTCTCCTGACATCACTCTGAAACAAGGGAGAGCTTTGCTGGTGTTGAAGCACACAGCAAGATGGACAAAACACCTTGGGAGTGTTCCCAGGGCCAAGAAAGGCAGCAGCTGCAGCTCAGCAGCCTCTTTGAGGGCATCATCTGCAAAGACAGCAGAGCCCACCTCTGCCTGCACCCAGGATATAGCACAGGCAAAACTTTGCTGCCCAATTAATACAGAGAATTTCAGAGTTTAAACTTCTAGAACTTAAATGCCAGGCCTGCTAAGCAGGACTCCACAGGGCTTCTTGAGAGCAAAATAAGGTACTTTTTCCTGTGTCATGCATTTCTGTCACCTCTTTGAAGCCACCTTAAGCCCTGCTTGAATATCTGAACTCTGCAAACCCACCTGATGCCTGTGAGCATCCCGGGACAAAAGGCTTCTGTGAGGATGAAGCGGGTGTCCAGGGCTGGGAGTGCAGAGGCCACCAGGGGCACATGTGCAGCTGCCCCAGATCCAAAGGGACGCACCAGCACCATGGGGAAAATTGATGATGATGAGGGAAGTCCATCAGGCTGCATGCTGGCCCTGCAGATTGATGGTCTCTGCTAGGAGCCCCACATAATGGCCAAGTTCAGGCTGCACTGGCCGGGAGCTGAAAGGCAGCAGCCATAAATAAACCAGGAAAAAGAGGGAAGACAGATAGCTGGCAGGCATAAATAAATACTCATGCTGCAGCAGGGCTGGGGGTAGGCACAGGAAGCAGAAGAATGGGATGGAGATGCTGCCACAGAAGGGGCTGTTTTGGGGTGAGGTCTCCCCATTCAACAACACTGAGTTGTTTCCTCCCCAAAACCACAGCCAGCTGCCAAGTGGGGGTGGAGTGTCACGTGTCCACCCCACAAAATGTGGTGAAGGGGGACAAAAGTAACCAAAGGGACTTGGGACAAGGGATTTTAGGGTTATAATCCCACTATTACCAAAGCTCCAACTCAGCCTGAGGCTTCCAAGACCTTGGCATCACAGCTTTGCTCATCACCTTCTTCAGCTGACAGTACCAACCTCAGACTGTTTCCCCTTTCAGATATGGCCCAACAATGAATAGAGGAGATGGGGGGGGAGCAGAGATGGAGTTTTCCCTCATTGTCCTCCATCTGCTTCATTCAGGACAGTTCCTCTCCTCTGGTGTAAATAAGCCCTTTGCATTTTGTTGTGGTCTTTTCTCTCTTTTGCTCGTCTCTGCTGTTTTGTCAGGAAAAACCTTGCCCAAAGAGCTGCTGTGATTTACTGCTGCCTTAACAAATGGCAGAGCTCAGGAGCCTTGTAGGAACTGCTGGCTGGCAGCCTGCCTGGACAAACATACTAAAAGTCAGCCCTGGCGTGGATACTTGAGGAATTAGTGTCCATACAAAGATGCATTAAATACGGGGAGAAAAACGGGGGATTTTTACAAGGGAGGTTTGAAAGCTTCCTCCAGGCTGTTTAACATATGGTGCTTCTTCCCTGCACCTGCCCCTCACCAGGGCAGCTCCTGATTCCTGTCCTTGTCACTGCACCCAAATGTCCCCAGTGGGTGCTGGCTGCCTGCAAAGGGGAGGTTTGCACATCCGTGTGTTAACAGGTCATTTTGCCCCAACCCTCTTCACCAGACAGGCTTTGCTGGTAGTGGACTTATAGAGCAACCTCTGCTTGCTACTAAAAATATATATATATATTTTTAATGCTATATGTAGAGAGAAAAATTTTTCAAAATCCATACATCACACATTTTGCTCATGAAATCCTTACATCCAGCCCAGCCATAGGGAAGCACAGGCCCAGGGTACCCAGGCAGGGAGAACTATCAGGCAAACAGAGACACAGTGGCAAAAATAATGTTTAAAAACTCTCATCATTTCCTCAGTGGCTGCCAGGAGCTCCTCAGCCCTGCCTGTGTTTGGCTGGACCCTTGCTGCCTTCAGCCCAGGCCAGCCATGCATCCCACACAGCCCCACCACTCTGTTATTGCCATTTTCTCAAATCCCAGGTGCTGCATTAGAGAGGAATACTTTGCATATGCATTGTCTGTATGTTTTAAAAGTTAATTCCTCCTCTACCACCTTCTGCTTAACAGATTTGTCCAGCATCACTGTAGAAAGCAGCCCTGTGCCAGGAGAGACACACTCAGCCTTGCAAAGCATGGCCAGGCAATGTTCCCTGGCTGATGCCAGATTTAAAAAAAAAAAAACAAAACCAAAAACAGAGTATAGAAAAATATCATGACCTAAAATTAAAAAATGAAGTAAAATAAATACCCCACGGGGCTCTCAATTGCACAAAACATTTTTCCCAAGCAAATCCATTCCCATATATGCTCTGTCTGGGGTGTGGCTGTGCATATATGGGAATGGCTTTGCTTGGGAAGCAGAGGTGGATGGGGAAGGCTCTGGAAAGACAGTTATAAGAACCAATGTGCTGTAAATCTCCTGCATTATGTGGGATGTCATAACCCTTGGTAATTTAGCAACTTAGGAATCATCACATTGACCCAGCTGACATGATGTTACCTTAGTTTACCTCTCCATTCTGCCTCCAAAGCAGAACTCCTCACCCATCAGGCAAGACCCACAGGAGCAGACTGGAAATGGAAGGAGAAGCTGGAAATCTCTCCTGGGTATTTATACAGATGGCAGGGAATGGATAAAAGAATCACTTTCCCCTCATCACACACTGCATCCCCCCAAGCCAGGCCAGCAGAGACAAAGCCATTCTCCTGCAAGCCTGGACCAAACCACAAAGGTTTCCCTGCACAAAAGCTGCATCCAGCCAAACCAGATCCAGTCCCACCATCATCCTCATGCAAGGCACAGCTCACCTTTCCCAAAAACACATTTGCTGGATGAAACCCTCTCCTTCCCCACACCATGATGAATTTTCCCCACCAAGCCTCTTCCTAGCAAAAAGCTGTTCCTCCATCAGGAGTGTTCCAACAGTTCAGGAAGGGGCATTAATCTCCAAAACAGCCAGGGTGTAGGAGGCAGACCTTCAGTGCAGCAGCTGGCCAACCTGCATGGAGCTGCTCCCCAAATCTGCACCCTCCTACACCACCTGGAGGAAAGGAGAGAGGAACAACCCCAGGCTGGGCTTAAATAGAGCCAGACCATGGTTTTAAGGAGGCTGCAGGTGAGGCTGCTCAGGGTCATTATTGCAAATTAATGGCTTGACACAACTAATAACTATTCCAGGGGTCCTGTCCTTGCTGGGGCTCATCCTTGGGGGCCTCACAGATCTGTCTGCCCCTAAGCTGTGCATACCCCTTGCACTGTTTCACCTGGTTAATCCTAGACCCAGCCCCTCTGGAACAGTTGGATCCAGTGCAGGATTAGCACTCACAGACTCTCTTTGCCCATCCCCAAAGAATAGTCCAAAGTCACCCTTGCTCTGCAGAGCCTTCACTGGCTGAGCCTGCTGTGGTCTATGGTAACAGTGGTAGTGTTTTGCACCACTTAATTAGTGGTTTGGCTCAGTCTCTCCTACCTTCACTCAGAGCCAGGGTTAAAAAATACATGAAGGAAATTTATTTTCTCATGTTCAGGCTTGGTTCTTCATTAAATCCTACCTAAAGTACTGAAAGTTCTAGCCACCTGCTACAAGTGAGTAAAATGAAGATCCAGCTGCTACAAGGTCTCTTAAAGCCAAACAGTCCAATAGAGAATTAACACCTATATTATTTATACTTTTGACCCAATAACTAAATTCCCATGGCCCTCAGTGTGGCACTGACTGACCAACCAGAAACTATTACCTGAAACCATGAAGAAGGAAGATGAGCACTGATAGAGACACCACCCAAAATCCTCCATCTTGTCCCATACCTATTACTGTACTGTAAAAACCTCAAATTTAAAACCCTTCACCATGTGAAATCACACACTTCTATTTAACTACACACTCATGATTTTAACTCCATCACTCAAATTTGGAAGCCTTCTCCAAGGCCTCAGGTCAAAAGCAATGTTCCCCAGGGGGTCAGTGCCAGACAGCACAGAGAGCTCAAAAACCCCAGGTTTCTAGCATCTAACAGTTTATAGGCAGAGCTTCAGGGCAAAAAACCTCTTTATTTGCCCTGCCAGGCCTATAAAGCTCAGCTTTGGCATGGGTCTAGTCCTGAAGCACAGGGAAAGCTCTGGCTGCACTTCCTGCCTCAGGAAGCCAGGCACCACCAGCTCAGGTGCCAGCTGGGTTTGGCACATGCCAGCATCACCAAAGCCACCTCTCCAGCCTGCCCAGGTTGTGGCACCTCTGTCTGACAAAGCCCAGGCTGTTCCTCACCTTCCCAGCTCGGATCACCCCTTGGTTTTTCCATGGGAGGAATGAATGGGTCCCTGTTCTGGGAGGTTACAGCCTCCACGGCACTTCAGGATTTTATGAGCCCCGCAGCCTCCCTGATTCTGGGAAGCTCTGAAAAGAGACTTTGATTTCCATGGTCTGTTTTTTTTTAATTTGGGAGTCAAGAATACCTTTCATCATCACGCACAGCAGAGCAGAGTTACAGAAAATGGGAGGGGAGAGAAATTAAAGTAATTGGGGGGAATTACTGGAATGTGCATCCCTGCCATGGGAAAGGAGCTTCAATCCCATCTCACTGTGGCAGGAAAAGCTCTGGCTGTCCAGTTAGCATTTCTCAGCCTTTTGGGGACATGGAGAAGCCCCTCTGCACAGACCCAAGGCAGAGATGAGGTCGGGAGCCCTTAGCAGGAGCACTGCCATTTAGTCCAGGTGAAAAAAGTTTTTCAGCTGAAGAGTAAGAAAAAAAAAATACTTAGGAGCACTGGCTGGAGTTAATAAAGTTGTGAAAGCCATATAAAGAGTAATAAGTGTTGAGAAAGGGCCCTTTAATTTCTATTTTGATACAGATATTAAACCAAAAGTACATTGCTGTGCAATAGTGGTTGGAGTACACCCACCATCAGGCTGTTCTGACAGAGGTCATGCAGTTTGGCTCCAGAGAGATGAGCCCCATGGCCAAGGCCTTTTTTTGAAACCAAATTCTTTAAAGATCTTGCCTGTATATATAGAGATATGAAAAGAACTGGGAAAACAATCTGGCCTCTAGGAATATGAAAATGCTGGGCCAGTCCATTTCTGGCTGATGCCCTTCCAAGGTGTCCTACAGGGCAGAGGTGTCTTGGAGGAGCAGAGAGTGAAAGCAGGGCTTTACTCCAAAATCCCCTATAGCAAAACCACAGCCCCCCAGCCCTGCCTCTCCCAAACTCTCCTTCCACTGGTGAGATTATCCTGGGAGGGGTCACACCAACAGTATTCAAGAAACCACAGGGATCCCCTCTCTGTATTTTACAGGGTTGACCTTGCTGGGGTGAAAAGTACAGGGGGAGCAGTGGGAAAGGCAGTGCAGCCCCTTCCCCTCCCAGCTGCTTGGATTTTTAATTTGCTTTCTGCAAATCCCAGCTTCTGCTGCAAAGCCAGGTCATCCCCACACCAAAGCCAGGGCTGGGGGAAGGAGAGGTGGCAAAACATTCTCAGGGCACAAACTCAGGAGGCCACAGGAGGCAAAACTGGCGAGTTCTATAAGAGATGCATATTTTCTCTCATCAGACACTTCCCTTAGGTTTCTCCACACACCATTAGCAGATTTTATTTCTGCCTGGGCCAGCCTGCTTGGGAATAGTGCAAATACAAAAACAGAGCAGTTTGATGGAATAACAAAAAACTGACAGATAAGTAGGTGAAGAAATACATGGGGAGCTGCAAACCATCTCGTTCAGCCACTCTGGTGACAAATCTGGACAGGACAGGCACAGCCATGCCATGGCACAGACCTTCAGGCCAGGAAATGGTCTAAATCAGGCTTTTTCCCTGCAGTGTCCTGGGCTGCTTCCTGAGACATTGTTGGGTTTTTTTTCACCCTCTTGATGTATTGTCCTGCAGCATATTCGGAGGCTCCCAGCATGTGCCAAGAAACCTCTGGCTGTGACGCACCAGCAGCTCCTTCCTGCAGGGCTCCCCTGGGTTCCCCCACCCTCTGCTCCAGGGAGCCTGAGGCACAGGAAAATTGACTGAAAATTGAGGGAAAGAGGGCTGTGAGCAGCATCTCTGTGACCCTGTGAACTGTCTGGAGCTGTCTGCAAAGCAGAGCCCGTTGTGCTGCTCCAAAGTGTAAGCCATCTCCTGGGTTTTCCTGGATTTGGTCAAATAAAGATAGGGAAGGGGGAAAAAAAAAATAAAAACAAGCCACACCTTTCCTCAGCCTGGTTCCCAGGCAATAAAAATATCTTGGAGCAGGAGCTCTGACCAGTGATGCAATTATGCTGTGAGCCAAGGCAGCAGGGATCTCACCTACATGGCTCGGCTTTGCTTGTCCACAGGG
Source organism: Cichladusa arquata (assembly GCA_026413545.1). Classification (NCBI taxonomy): domain Eukaryota; kingdom Metazoa; phylum Chordata; class Aves; order Passeriformes; family Muscicapidae; genus Cichladusa; species Cichladusa arquata. The sequence continues at coordinate 1,476,008 of JAOTQP010000304.1, read as the reverse complement.
TGGATTTTGAGGATCCCAGTTCCCAGGCAGCATTGGCAGAAGTCATTTGAGTAAGGAAATTAATAGTCTTCCCTTCCCAGTGCTCCCACAGACCCCTTGTCCTCCTCCCCGTCCATCACCTGCTCTGAGCACTGGTGAACCCCTGCAAAAATCCCAAATCTCTCTTGAGGACCATACACCCAGGGGTACATTTTTCCAAGTGTGTCTCCAAATATATATGTCAGCAGCCGAGAGGGGAGGAGAGCAAGAAAAAAAAAAAAAATATTTTGTGAGTATCTGTCTGTTTGCAGATCGTTAATTCTCCCTGGGGAGCCCCAGAGCTCCTTCATCTGCTTTTTGCTAAGTTTAGGTCACAGAGGTTTTCGGGTGCAAGTGCGGTTCAGGGAAAGGCAAGGGCGCTTTGGGCTTTAGCAGATCACTGAGGAGGAATTTGGGCAGGCAACAGGAAAGCTCTTTCCCCGGCTGGGAGGCATCCAGTCGGGACAGAAACAATCCTGGCTGCTGGAGGCTTTTATAAAAGTAAGAATAGATGTTTACTCGCAGGAAAGCGAGGAACGGAAAAAGTTGTCAACACCATTGTTTGCCACAAATAATTTCACCTTCTCTAGTCAGACGGTGCATTCAAAAAAAGCCCTGCTCTTTCTTATTTAACATCTCTTACCGGGGCATTTGTGTAGCCCTTAGGTACGCAATTAGGTGATTGTTCCCATCACCTCCCCATCGCTTTCCTGCTCCCCAGCCCCTGGTGGCCAAGACGCCCTGACCTGAGCTCGGGTTTTACAGAGCAGCTGCCCCTCTGCGGCTGCATTTGGGGGGCTGACAGCTCTGTAATTGCGGTTTATGAAACACCCTTCCACAACCCGGAGTGCGAGAGACTTGTCAGTGCTCGGCTCAGAAACCGTCCCTAACACATGCTGGCTGCAGCATCGTTTGCTTGGGGTCCCTTCCCCTGGCTGCAGTGGGGTTTGGGGGTTCGTGAGCCAGCTTAGGGTATAGAAAAATCCCCCAAACGCTGCTCTTCAGGCGGAAATTGGGGTCTGTCCTTCTCTGAGGCTTCCCCGGGTCGTTGCTCCAGGGTCCTTCCCTTCCTGAGCCACAGCTCCCTGCTTTTCCATCGGCACCTTGTGGAGGGCTCCTGGCCCTCCTGCCATGACCCAGCATCGCCTCCCCCGACCCCTCGCAGCCCCCGATGGCTCCCTGGAAAAGGCAGCGCGCCCAAATCCCGGCCAAGGCCAAGGGCGCAGGATCCCAGCACCACCTCCTGGTAAAGCACTGCCATGCACAAATCCCGCAGCGAGCCCGGGGACCACCTGGAGTGAGAACAGACCCCGATCCTTCCGTGTCCGGCCGAGCACGGGCATCTTCCCCTGTCCCTGGTGCCCACCCTCGCACCCCCCGGTGAGCGGCAGCTGCCTGCTGCGGGGTGAATAGCGGCGCGCCTCGCCCGAGAGGGGACCGAATTTAATTCGAGATGAATGGGCACCTCCCTGCAGCCCGTGACATTTTCATTGCGGGCTAACAAGGGGAGAAAAATCCAATTAGGTGACAAAGAGGGTCCCTAATCGGCCGTGCAGCCCGGCGTGGGGCAGCCGGGGCGGCGCAGCATCCCACAAGCCAGCAGGGACAGACCATGGGAAAAGGAGAAAACGCTGCGAAAGGCTCCTCTTGTGATGGTGCAGAGGCCGTACTGCGGGATGGCAAGTGCACTCAAAAAATGGATTTATAGCGTTGCTATTTGCACCCCCAGGGCAGGCTGATCTGTCAGTCTCCCAGGTCACTGAGATAAAGTGAGCTGGGCAAGGCAGGGACATCTCCCAGCTACAGATTCCAAGGGCAGGGGTAAGTAACCTGCAGCCAGGAGCACGCTGCTCCTCAAAGAAAATATTAATAAAATTTGCCAGACTCCTCCCATGGCACTCACCCACCACCAAATAAATGTTCAACAAAGCCAAGTTCCAGGAGCAGGCGAGAATGAACCACATCAGGGTTTATTAAGCAGCTTTTCAAACCACAGTCGGTTTTGGATAACCTGGGTTGCAGTTTTTTCCAGCAACAGGTGCCTTTCCAGGGTTTGAAAACATGCAGCCAGCAGCACCATTTATCTGCGAGCTCTGGTGCCTCAGGTGGGGAGGATTGATGGTGGGACCCCCACACATGCAAAAACACCCCCCCTGCCAAAATGTGGGGACACTGGGGCACCACGGGGTGCAGCGAGGGCATAGCAGAGCACTGGGAAAGGCGAGGGGGGCACGCACATCAATAACAGCTGGGGGTTGGAGGAAGGGTGATAAATGGCAACGCTGCGATCCCTCGGGAATTATTAACGCTGGGGGAGGCTGAAACCTTGGCTTTGCCCCAGGAGCAGGGCTGTGTGGAGAAAGCTGCTGGGTGGGAGCAGGGCAGGGGGGAACAGATGGCTGGGGGAGGCCCGGGGGTCCAGCCAGGAGCAGGCACAAGGAGCTGTGGTGAGCTCCAGCAGCTGCATCTGCCCCAGGACACAGCTGGGCTCTCTGGGGGGAGAGACCCCCCGTGCCCTTCTCTCCTCCCTGGAGCCCCTCAGGTGGCTCCAGCCACAGCTCCAGGTGGCCACCGCTGAGTATTGACCCAGTGCTATCTCAGCTCCCACCTTATCAGGGCAAGAGCCAGCTCTGGGCACCAGCACCTGCCCCATTAATCTTCCCCCTGTCCTGCAGGAGTGAGGTCTGGGTGCCTGAAACAACCTGCTTGTGCCTGGGCCCTGGTGCCTGGCACCTGGGGATGATGGATTGGTACCTGGGAGATGACAGGGAGAAGGTTTCTCTTTTCTCCTTCGGGAGAGGGGACCACCCTTTATACCAGGGCATATTGGTGGCACTGGAATTTGTGTGCTGCAGACTGAGGATGGGGTGCCTTGAGGAAGAGAGGAAATGAGCTCTGCTTGTGAATGCAGGGTGGGAAAGAGGGAGAGAGAATTTCCCTGCAGTTTCGAGCTGAAGTAACAGCTGAACCTGGGTGAGCAGCCCACATGTCATCCACAGCCTTTGGGCTGAAGGTGGAGGTGTGATTCCCCATGCCAGGCAGAGCTGCACAAAGTCCAGGCAAAATCACATCTGAGGCCCCAGGAAAATGAGGCAAAACCTCACAGCTCTAGCTGAAACGAAAACAAAAGGCAGCGATTCTTCATGGCTGCAGCTGCACAACCCCTGGCTTCAAGGGTTAAATGCAGTCAGAAATATCAGTGGGGACCATTAAGCACGAAATTTCTGCTTGTCCCTCACGCTGAAGGGAGAGAAGCTTTGACCAGGCAGAATCCCCGGCGGTGATGGGGTGGCTGAGGTGATTCCAAATGTCTCATCCCCAGCGTTCTGCTCCCGCCCAGCAAACACTGCTGTGGGGGTGAATGGAGCATAGAGGGGCAGAAAATTCCTAGTGAGAAAACTCCTGCTTGTCCCAACACAGGTTTTCGAGGGACATTCCAGGTAAGAGAATAACTAGGGAGGCAGAGTGACCCAAGCAAAGGCGACACTGAGCTTTTCCCAAAAAAAAAAAAAAAAATCAAACCCGCCAAAGGACACTGCGTGTCCAGGGATGGAGAAAGATGCTGGGGGTGTTATCACCCACCTCCTCCAAGGGGAAGGAACAGCATGACGAGATAGTCTGAGAAGAGTCCAGCTAGCCAGCCACGGACTGGGATTCACAAGCACACAGCACCTGCTCAGAGATAAGTTTGGTGCTTAAGCAAGGCTTAAGGTGCCTTAGGGGTGCTGGCACCCAGTACCACACCCCCTCCTGCGCTCCCCGTCTGTGCTGTGCAGACAGGATGGAGTCTCTCCCTTCCTTGCACAAACTTGGGATCTCCTTTCAGCCATTGCTCTTTTTTTTTTTTTTTTTTTTTTTTTTTGTTTTTTTTTTTTTTAAAAGGGGGCACTGCGGCTTTAAAGAGCTTCCCAGACTTGCCTTTGTGACCGGAGGAGAGGGTGGGGTGGTGGCGGAGGTGGGGACCCAGAAGAATGAAATAAAGAGGAGTACAACAAAAAGAAGTTAAAAGTGTGAGTGACAAGTTTTCGGCAACAGGCTTCAGCCCCTGTGGGGTCGTTTGGGCGAAGAATGGCTACAAATGAACAAATGAGCTGGATTTTCATGCTTGGTGGACGGTGAATGAATAAGCATCTTTTAAAACCCTATCAGGAACTCTTTGGATTGTCATTATAGCTGGGAGGAGGCGGGGGAAAGGCAGACTTTTGAAGGCTGATCATGTGAAAGAATCCCGATTCTTCGCCTTTTCTCTGCCGGCAGGCACGGCTACACCGAAACGTGCGGGCAGTGCAGCCGCAGCCGAGCATCCCGCCCCGGCCCGGCACAGGAGCGCTGCTGGGGGACCCTGCCCTGCCCCCGTGCACTTTGGAGGAGCTGAGAGGGTCTCTGCTCGTCTTCCAGGAGCCCCCGCTGGCTCCCAGTGCGCTGGAGGGGACAGGCAGCGGTTTGCAGCCTCCTCCTCCTCGGAACCTGACTGCAGTGTCAGAGGCAGACAATGTGAGAGGGCAGGAAGCAACTCACTTAAAGCCTTGTTTAGAGCGCGGAGTGGAGGCCTGAGGTCAAAGGAATTGCCCTGGGATTATGGGAATCACCTTCATTTTCTTGCCAGACTTCAGACACGAGGGAGCCGAGCAGGAGCGAGGAGGAGGGGGATGAGTCCGGGGCTGAGGAAAGGACCGGGGGGTTTCCCCTTCGCTGGCCCTGACAATGAGCCTGGCCTCTCTGAACCACACAAATAATTTACAGCTTCTATTTTCAGCTGTTTGTTATCCTCAATCCCCCATTTTAACCTTGACTAGAGCAGAGCATTGGTGGGACAGTTGTAGGAGACTCAGAGTTCAGCAGCCACAGGGGAGAGGGAAGACTCAGAGCGAGACAGGTAAAAAATCTCTTTATTTCTGTAATAAATGATAGTGTCACATCCTCAAAAAATCATAGAACTGTGGAACTGTAAACGTTGGAAAAGACCTTTAAAATCATCAAGTCCAACTGATGTTTAGACTGTCTTGTCTAAACAGAACGAGACATAAAATTGAACATTGAGGCCATGAAAACACCAAGTTGCAGTGATGCAAAAATAGTTCACCTGGGGTGGGATTTCACCACCCAAATGTGTCAGGGCCCGGGTTAAGTTGGTTTTCATCCTGTCACTTGCGGGTATGTGAGGGCACAAGCCCGTGCCTCCGAAACGGCCGCGGTCCCAGCAGCCACCTGTTTCTCCCACATCAAAAAGTCCGGAGGCCATTACAGCAGCCGTGCTCATAAAAGCCGGGCACTGGCGCTGGGGACAGCCCCGTCAAGAGAAATGAGACCATCATGCACTAAACATAGAGAAAAGATAAATGGAAAAGGACTCTTTCAGTCTTCATTATCAAGTTTCCATGGGTTTGCCAAAACCATAGCAACCGGTTCAAGCAATGATTAACCTAATAATGTGGAGGCAAAGAGAAAAAAAACGCATTCAAGCCCCTAAAGAAGTCACTAGTTCTCTAGAGGTAGTAAATCTGCGGCCCCCCCCGCCTTATCCACCCCCAAACTACAGCCCCACGGCTGGAAGACCAGAATCATCCTAAGTCTCCAGGGAAAAAAAAAAAAAATCTGCAATGTTGTAAAACCCGCTATGGTGACCCCTTTCTGAAAATACAGCAGCACAGACACCTTCGTGAACTTCTGTAATACCTGCACGTCACTTCACTGCCGTGCTCTTCTTGCTCCCTTTCTTGCCCCGTGCCCACCCTGAGCTCTCTTGTGCCGTTTTTTGCAAGAACGCTGCTTTTGGGGCTAAGTGAGTGTGTTGTGATCCTCCCCGGTCCCACGGTACATGCAGATGGCCCTGGCAATACGATACCTCCTGTAGAGAGATACCGGGCTGGAGCTGCACTAGCAAGGAAAACATTAAATGATTTTATCACCCAAATAATGACGGTGTTTCGCCTGTGGCCACACACAGAGGCCTTGGAGCACTTTGCAGACTGTTAGAGTAGGAAAACAATACACAATTCAGCCAGGAAGGGGGGGAAGGGGCAGGAATACTATTAGGTCTTTCATGCTGCCTATCTGATCTACGACACAGATAGATCACGTTCAGGACTATAAGAGTACACACAGAGATAGGCGCACACGGCCTTTTCCGAGTCCTCAGCCTTGCCCCATGGCCTTTGCTTCCCCAGAAATGCGGATGTTTCTTCTCAAAGCAGCGAATAGGCAGAGGAGGGGGGCTCTGCATAGATGGACAGGTGGCAGGAGACAGCAGAAAGTGCAGATCTCCAAAAAAGCTCAAGTAGAAAGCGAGATCTGCTCACCTTGCTTGTCAACACTGGCACCGTGTGCCCTCACTCCTTTTTCCAGGTGTGGGGGACACCTGCGGCTCCTCTCCGCGGGACTGTTTGTTGAGCGAGGGTGCATCAAGTGCACGAGTAAGAGCTCACTGCTTCTCCCAAATCCACCAAACCCCGTGCGTTCTCTGACCTGCAGAGTCAGCACCAGAGCCATGCCGGCCTCTCCCTCCGCCTGAATGGACAGCACCCCAACAACTCCGGGCAGAGACACATCGGGAGGGGCTCGGGCAGACCCGGGAGAAGCGCTCCGCGCCCCCGCCGGCCTTCAGCACCATGGCCAGAGCCCGCGGGATGGGGACGGGGATGCGGCTGCGGCCGAGCGCGCATCGCTCCCGCACCCACCGGCACCCAGCCCTGCCCAAACCACCGGGTCTGCCCCGCTCCAGCGCTCCTGGATGGCGCAGGGAGGGGTTCCCCATGGTCGCCTCCCCACGGAAGCGGCGAATCAAGCACCCCGTGTTGCCGTGCCCGCTCAGGCTCCGCTCTCGCCTCTTTCGCTGCGGTGCGGGAAGGGGAGGTTGTTGCGGGGAGGGCAGAGTTGTTTGTGCGTGCAGCTTTGTTTCCAGTAACCAAATTTCTTTTGTTCTACAAATTGCCTCAATAGCGTCTCTTTGCCGCGGGCAAACGGGCTCAGCTGAGAACAATTAGCATCACAATGGGCTTTTGGCCCCGCGGGCCGCTTTGTCTAGCGGCGGCCGCCCCGCCGGGGCAGCGCGGAGCGGGGAGGCGGCCTGGCTGTAAATCTACCAGCTACAAATTGAGTCCCGGCAGGAGAGCGCCGGGAATTCATGCGGGTTCTCTTCTCGCCGAGGTGGTGAGGTAGTGCCTTGCCCATCTCCTGCGCTTGTAGCTGGCCTGACGCTCCCCCCGTCCCCGCTCAGGGATTCGGGTTCTGGCTGCTGCTTCTGCCCCCGGCTAAACTCACCCCCGGGGAGGATGGGGTCGGCCTGGGGACGTCCTTAAAACAGCCCCGCAGCCGGGCACACCTCACCTGGAGACGGTGAAAAGGCACCTGCAGAGTTTTTAAATCGGTTTTAAATCCGAGCGCGGGCGTCGACGGGCGCACAAGGGACGGCGGGACCCCGCAAGGGAGCGACCCCGCACCTGGCACACCGCACACGGCACTGAGCCCCTCGGTGATAAAAACACGGCGTTGCACACTACGAGGTCTGGCCGCGACACGCTTTATTTTTTTTTTTCCTCTTCTTTTTTTCTTCAGAAAACCCAAAATATAGCTGGCGGCTACAGACAGCCGGAGCACCGCTGCTAAAAATACTCTTATATACAAAATACATATTTGTTACGAAATATAATCAATAAATACCGATAGCGACAAATTAATATAATTTACCGTCAACGAGTACAAAACCGTGATTTGTTTTTTCGGCT
>JAOTQP010000304.1:1452434-1467267 GCA_026413545.1 Cichladusa arquata | reverse complement strand
GGGGCGGGAGGGACCGGGGCTCCCGGCTCCTCGAAGGCCACAAGCGGGGGGACACTGGCGGGGCAGAGGGCTCAGAGGAAGGCGGGGAAGGCGGCGGGGCCGCGGCGCAGGGCGGAGGGCGGCGGGGCCGCGGGGCAGGGCGAGTCCCAGGGCCCGGGGGAGGCGGCGGCGGGGGGCGGCGGCGGCGCGGGGGGCTCGGGCAGGCTCTGCTCGGCCAGGCGGAGGCTCTGCGTCAGCGCCCAAATGTAGTTGTGGGCGAAGCGGAGCGTCTCGATCTTGGTGAGCTTGGCGTCGTCGGGGAAGGTGGGCAGGACGCTGCGGAGCGCGTCCAGGGCGGAGTTGAGGTGGTGCATGCGGTTTCTCTCCCGGTCGTTTGCCTTCATGCGCCGGCTCCTCTTCTGCTTGCTGAGCAAGCCCTCGTTCCGCGCCTTGCCGCGGCCCCTCCGCGCCTTCCCCTTCCTGCGGGCCGCCGTGTCCCGCGGGGCCAGCGCGGTGCGGGCCGGCGAGGCGCCCCGGCTGCCCGCGGAGCCCCCGCCGGCCCCCGAGGAGGGGTCCTCGGCGCCCCCGAAATACGGCTGCCCTTCGTCCGGCGAGCGGTCGCTCTGCGGGGCCATCCTGAGAAGACAACCCCGCGCCGGCCGGGGCTGTGTCTGCTGAACTCGGCCGAGGCTGCGGGGCACAAGAGCCGCTCTGGCTGCGCGCTCCGCGCCGCTCCCCGCTGTCCCTGGAGAAGAGGTTTGTGCCGCCGGCACACGACTGCAGTTAAACCCCTATATATAGGGCCGGCACACAATGGGGATTTCCCGGCCGGGCGGCGTGTGCGCCCCCCCGCCCGCACCCACCCCTTGGCACGCTTTTATCTTATCAGCCCGACGGGAGCGTGCCGGCCCCGGCACCGCCCGCTGCCCCGGCCCCGCCACGCCAGACCCCGCTGACTCCCACTCCGCGTCCCCCCGCCCCTGCCCGCCAGCCTTCCCCGGGACGGGACCCCCGGGCCGAGCCGCCGACCCCGCCGGGGGGCTGAGCCGCTCTCCGGGGTGCAGCGGGGGTCGGGGCGGGCTGCAGGGGCCCAGCGGAGACAGAGGGCTTCCCAGATCTCGGCTGAGTATCACGGGGAGCGCCGGGCCCCGGAGTGCCCTGGTCCGGCTGTGTCTCCTCCGGTGCCAGACGTGAGGGTCCAGCCGGCATCACTCCGGCTCCACTCCCCTAGGCACAGCCACAGCCACTTCCCGCTGCCCCTGCGCCGCGGGGCACTCCCGGCACATTCCCTCCGATCCCTTCTCCTCGCCCCTGCAGCGCCGGGAGCATCCCCGCGCCCCCCGCGCATGGACCGGCGGAGCCGTGGGCGCTGCGCCGCGCCAGCACCGGAGGGGACAGGACGCCGGTCTCCAGCCCCCACACGCGTAGTGATTTTGCCCCCACAAGGGAAACAGAGGCTGGATCCCGCGGGGGAAGGGCCCTCCCAAGGCCCGAAGCCACCCCCGCCCCGTCGGCCCGGCGCTGGGCTCAGGGGCAGCCGCGCTCCCACCGGAGCGCGGTGCGCAAAACTCGGTGCGGGGACTTTTGCGCACCGGCTTCGGCGGGCGGAGGGAGCGGCCCGAGCCCGGGGCTTCTTTCCCCGGCGGAGGGCGAGGGACCGGCAGTGGCGGGGCCGGGCTCCCCCTGCACGGCACGACGCCCCCGGGGGTGCGGGCAGGGCGCCGGGAGGGCGCAGCGCTGGCGGGGCCGGAGTCCCCCCTCTCCCTCACCAAAGCGGCGCGGCGGATCCCGGTCGGGGATCCCTGTGCCGGGAGCGGCCGGACCGGCCCCGCTGGGCAGTGGCGGGGCGTGGGGCAGCTCCCCCTGCCCGGCCCGGTTCTCGGCCCCCCGGGGTGGCCTTGGCCGGGGAGATGCGCGGCGGTGTGGGGCTGTGCGCGCTGCCTCTCCAGGAGCGCGGTGCGGCGGGCGGACAGCCCCGCCGGGAGGGCGGGGGAGGGTGCCGAGGGGGGCCGGCCACCGCGGCGGCTCGGGCGCCCCTTCTCGAGGGGCGGCTCGGAGGGCAGCGGAGGATGAATAGGAAGGGCCCGGCGGGGTTGGGGTTTTTTTTTTTTGTGCCTGTGCAATTGGATGACAAAAAAAATCTGGCGAGCGAGTTTCCAAGCCTCAGACTGCCCACTTCAAACGTCCTTCAAACAAAAGCTGAAGAGGAAAAGAAAGCCCCACCTGGTACCGCTGTTTGCTAAAATAATAATAAATAGATTTCGTTTAATAAATAATTACAAGAGATTGTAAAGTGGAGTACTTTGGGAAGCATTAATCATGGGGTTGGGGGCAGACATCACCTGCTGGCAAACAAGACAACTTTATTGTTAAATCACCTTCCCACTGCCACTTTCCGATAACTCCCTCCCGTCGCCACAAAGCCCGGCCGGGATGTTTACTCATAGTTAGCATAACAAGCACCATATTACCACGAACGTGATAAAAACCTGCGGGGGCACCGCTGCGGGCTCCCGCTCACACCTGGCCGGGCCGCCCGGTGCGGAGCTGGCACCCAACGGCCCTTCCAGGAGGGGCCCTGCTGCCGTTTACATTGGCCTGGTTTATGCTGCTTTATAACAGCTTTACTGCAATCCCTATCTCCCGGCCCTATTTGTCTTATTTTATTGAAAACATATGGTAACCAGAGCGGCCCCGGCGCATCCCTCGCCTGCCAGGCGTCGGGAACGTTTGGCGAGCCGGGGCACGGCCGCAGCCCGTCCGCCCGCCCGCCGGGGGCTGTTTGCTCGGCAGAGGGGAGGGCAGATAAGGCTGGACCCGCTCTCGGTCCTGGGGGTGACCCCAGGGTCCGGGGACCTCCGGCCGCTCCGCGCCCACCACCCACCCCGGGGCCGCCGGTGCGCTCCGGTGATGCGGCGGCAGCGGCGAGCGCACGGCGGAGGCACCTGCCGCGTCCTTCCCCCGCTCCCTGCTCAGGAAGGACCGTGATTTGCGCTGCCATATGTCGGGCGGGTCGGCGGAGCAGCTGCTGCCCCGGCCCTACCTACCCCGCTCATAATACCTGGGAGCCGCAGCCCCGCGTCCCCCCTTTGAGAGGGCAGCGCGGCGGGGCCGGGCCCGCGCCGCTGTTTTTGTGACTTTATTGTGGCGCCCAACAGATGCACGCCGGCCCCTCCTGCCCCTCGCCCCGGTGCGAGGGACACAAGGAGCACAGATGCCAGGCGCAAGGTGCACCAGATGCCCCCCTTTGTGAATTCAAACAATATTTCTCCCTTCCTCCCCTCCGTTCCCCCTTTTCCTACAGGAGTGGGAGAAGAAGGGGCGCAAAAAGAAATGCATATATATACATAAAACAAGCAAACTGGAGAGGAGAGGCAAGGCAGGAAGCGGCTGGAGCGCGTCCCCCGGAGCCGCCCGAAGGAGCGCACGGCGGGCGCAGCGGCGCGGCCCCGGAGAGGGAATCTGCCGCGGGCAGGGATCAGGAATGCCCCCGGGACGGAAGGAGCCGCCTCGGGAAGTCGCTCAGTATCTCCTGAGCGCTGACCTGGAAACAGCAGAGCGCGGTCTGTGCGTTCAGTGGGCAGCGGAGGGGTGGAAGCTCCAGAGTGAGCTGGTATGACCAGCCCTCATCACCTGTTACCACGCACCAGAATGTCCCTCGGGGCCGCGAAAATGCTCCAAGGGGAGGGAGAACATCTGCTATGAGACAACCTGAGAGAGCTGGGGATGTTCAGCCAGGAGAAGGGAAGGCTCCAGGGAGAGCTTAGAGCCCCTTCCAGGGCCTGGAGGGACCCCTAGAGAACCGGAGAAGGACTTGGGATGAGGGCATGGAGTGACAGGACACAGGGAATGGCTTCACATTGACAAAGGGCAGGGTTAGACGGGATGTTGGGAAGGAATTCTTCACCGTGAGGGAGGTGAGGACCTGGCACGGGGTGCCCAGAGAAGCTGGGGCTGCCCCATCCCTGGAAGTGTCCAAGTTGGACAGGGCTTGGAGCAACCTGGGGTAGTGGGTGGCATCCCTGCCCATAGCAGCAGGGAGTGGAGCTAGATGATCTTTAATATTCCTTCATCCAAAGCATTCTATAATTCTATGATTCTGTGCAAGGAGAAATAAGCCCTGGGATAAGGGATGCTGTCACTTCACCAGAAGAGGAGAAGCCCTGATAGAAAACCCAAGAATTTTCAATGTGCAATCCCACTCTACAACAAACTTCTCCCCATCATTTTGTGCCCTCAAAACAGGCAGACAGGAGATGTTTTCATAAGGCTACAAGAGCAGACAGCTGTTGTGAGACATTCTGAATCAGAATGCATCACAGAAAACACCTGGATTATCTCTGGATAGGAGAGAGGAAAGGAAAAGAAATACCATGGAGAGGAAAGGCAGGGAACAAATATAAGTCCACAGGGGTCAGTTGGGTACTGGTCTGTGATGCCTACAGGTGGGTCCCATGAAACATGTTACCTTAAAGTATTTATTCACCCATCCAAGCATTTTCCCAGGCAGAGGAGGATGGTCCTCACTTCTCTAGGAGCCACTATCCTTTGTCATTCCCAGCTCTGCCAGGCTTGCTCTCCTTCCTATTTGTGGTGAGTGGCTCCCTGCCCCAGCCTGTCTCACCTGCCAGAAAAAAAAGGGTTTTTCCTCCACCCTGTTGCCATCTCCCTCACTTATGTTTTCCAAGTTCTTTAAACTTCACAGCAAGTTTCTGGTGAGCTCTGGCAGAATCCAGGAGCAGCACTCAGGCTTCACCAGCTGGCAGTGGTCAATTTTCCAGCCACCAGACTTGGGGCTTCAGTATTCGTTTGCATCAACTCTCCTTTGGCCATCAGGGAATAATTACAGGCCATGGATGTGCTGAGCTCAGGCTGCCACCTTCCTGACCAGCTCTTCATTCCTACAGGGATAAAAACGTAACTTCTGGCCCTTTGATGCCTGATGGGGTTGGAAGAACAGCAATCTGGTCATATGGGCTCTCTCTGAAACTCCTCACTCCCCAGCCGCCCATCAAACAGACAGACGGTCCTTCCTGGCCTCCAAAAATAATAAAAGATGTGCTTTCCTCTCTTGATTTAGAAGTCAGACTTTGAACACATCAGAATCCACCAGAACTGGCTTTTGAGAAGCAAAAAAGTTGCTAAAAAACAGGAGTTTGGAAGGAAATACCCTGTCCCATCTGGAAAAAAGGGCAGAGGAGCCCTGGTAGACTCACACACCTCTCACTCCACTACAGAGCTTCATCAAAGCCCCCAACAAGAGACAGGATAAGATGGGGGTGGGCTTTAACCCCTTCTTTGCCCACTGAATTTGGTGCCAGGTCGCTGCCACCACAGAGAGATGTGCCCAGTGTGGTGCAGGGGTCACTGCTCAAACCAAACCCTGCTGCCAGGAGGGATGCTGGTGTTTGATGACTCAAACTTGTGGTGTGGATGTTTTCCCACTGACATTTCCCACTCACACACTTGCTGGTAACTGGTTCATGACCCTCCCATTGCTGTTTTCAGCTGAGCCATCCACATTTGTCATCTTACAGTGCTGTGATGACTGGCCCACAGGGTTTAATGCACTTGTGGCCCCCACACCAATCCCTGCAACACCCACACCCCCAGTGCATGACCCCATCTCTTCCCATCTTCTCCCTTCTTTCAGTCTCAGGGAGCATCATCCCTTCCTCTGCTCTAGTTCTGCCATTCCCTTGCTCCCTGCCCCACATCTTTACATCCCCCTTCTGGTCCATGCAGCACTGGTGTTCTTGTGGGGCAGGTGTGGTGCCCCATGCCTGCACCCCTCTCCCAACCCTTCATCCAGCACTGGGCTCCATCTGCCACTCTCCTAACCTTTGATTTGGAGCCTTCTCCTGCCCTGCACTACCACAGTGCAGGGTAGAACACGATTTTATATCCAGATGGGACCATCTGCTTCCCCAAGTCCAGGTGTATAATGAACCTGGGGTGCCACAAGCAGCACAGCCCCTCCTGCTAGCCCGTGCCAGGACCTCTGTAAAGCTGAGCACCAGCCTGACTCCTGTATCTCAATAAAAAAATCATGCATTTGCAACATTTTTAAAAAAATCAATGCATTTTCACACAAACCCAGCTGTAATCCAGCAGTTTGTCTGCAGCCCAGCCCTGCAAGACAAGTCACCACCAGCCTGGCTGTGTGATTTTGGCGAGCCACGATTTAAACTCGTGCCAGCAGGTTGCAGTGGGAGAGAGGCAATGATCTCAGGGCAGGTAACAGCAGGGAAACCTCGAGGCACTCGCCACCTGCGTGCAGCCAGAGCACTGTCACCATCTGCCCCAGCTGCAGGGAGGGGAGCAGGACCAGCCCTGCTGGCCCGGAGCACGGCCTGGGGGGATGCTCCAGCCCATGTCCTGAAGGGTCCCTGCAGCTTCCTGGGTTTTAGCAGCACCCTCCTCATTTTGGCTGCCAGCGTTTTTTGGGGTCTCTGGCTCCAGCAAAGCCCCCGTGCTCAGGGATGCATTATCTGACATCCTCTCATCATCTGACACCCCCTCAGTCCGGGGGCTACGCCTCCCTCCCCCAGCTCTTCACCGTAATCCCCACCATTTTCCACCATCATTTAAGTTCCTGAAGTAATTTCTTTTTTTTCTTTTTTTTTGTCCCTTTTTTTTTTTTTAAAAAAAAAAAGCAAACCATCTACCATATGTTCTCCCCTGAAAGGGGCAATTGTTAACAGATCATTAAAACACCGTGGCGAGTGCTCTGAGATTCCTTCCCTCAGTCTTACGCATTATCCCGTCTCTGTCACCCTTTCAATGCGGCTTTGAGGGCTCTGCTTTTCTAACTTCCTTCTCCGGGGGGAGGAAAAAAAAAAAAAAAAAAAAAAAAGAAGAAGAAGAAGAGAGAAAGAGCCACTGAAATGACCCTCTTCACAGCTCTCCTCCTTGCTTTTCAATGTCCTTTGCGACACCCAGCAATAATTGGGGCGGGGGGCTGGCGTGCCCAGTGGGCTGGGCTAAGGCAGAGAGAGCATTCCTTAGAGACCCCGTTCCCTCAGGTGCTTTCAGCAGCACAAATGCATTTTATATAATGCTATAATATAAATAAGCTAACAGCCGGCTGGGAAGTGAGCTAAGCCCAGAGATGGAGCTCTTTGGGGGGGCTTGGATGTTTCACGTCCCTTTCCTGTAGAATTAACAATATTTTAGGAAATACCAAATGATGGGAAGATGGAGATATCAGAGGATGGATCACTTGTGCCTGATCAATGTCCTTGTGTTGAGGGACACTTCCTGCAGGTTCTGCTGTGATCAGGAAGGACAAGACTTTTGGAACTCACACACAAATTCCTTACCTGCATCTTCTCCCCTTCCACCACGGATTTGGCCAATTTTCCAGAGGCTCCTGTTCCCTGACGCATCCAGCCACGCTCCAGGCATGGTTTGCACCTCTGCTCCACCTCTCCCAGCACCCAGCACGAGGTGAATTGGCACTGGAGTGTGCTGCATGGGACCAGAGAGAGCACAACTCAAAGAGGAGGAGCTGTCCCACTCAACAAAACCCAGTTATGCTTGAAAAAAAACCACAGAAACTTCAAAGCCCTGTGCACAGGCTTCTCCAAGAACCAATACCAGGACCTGCAGGCATCTCCAGGGATCTCAGAGGGCTCCATTCCCCCTGGCTCTTGCCCTTCAGCCAGCAGGTTTTCCTCCAAACCCCTCAGGGTTTATTTAAGTTGGAGGAAGCTGGAGGGGATGATGATGCTTTGCTTTGCCACTGCAGAATCCCTGAGCATCCTGAGAGCACAGCAATGCTCACCTGGTGCCAGGAGTTCCCTGTGCTTGCCCCATCCCAGAACCCCTGGTGCTGACCCACAAGGGGTCTCCAAGCAGGGCTGAGATCAGAAAACCAATGCTCAGGAGGATGAGGTGGCTTTGTTCTGTTCAGCTCCTCTCTTCTCCTTTCCAGGACGGCAGCTTTCAATTCTTCATCAAGGACAAAACTTTCCACAGGAAAAAAAAGTACCTCCTTCAAAGGAGCACGATGGAAACCCCACTTTGCTGAGGGCATTTAGCAGCTGCCTTTGCAGAGGGCTCTGAATGCTGCTGGGGGGCAAAACTTTATCCCTTGGGCAGAGAGAAACTTCAGGCCAGGAGCTGAATCCAAGCCCAGCAGAACTTTTATCTCAAGTGCACAAACATGGAGAGCTGTGTCACTTTTCAGCAGCACCATGCACCGAATGTGATTTTGACAAGACAAACAGCAGCAAGATGAAGATGCTGCCCTCTCCCCCTCCCTCCCCCAGAAGGCACAGACATGAAGTGAGGATGCAAAACAAACCCAAAGCAGTTTCTGTGCCGCTGGTGTTCCTGTGGTTGAGGTGATCTCCCTGGCCCAGCACAGCCCACAGGATCCCAGCAAGTGGGAGCACCTGCCCTCTGCAGCCCAACACATTATTCCTTTCCAAAAATCAATTAGTGAACCCACTCGAGATCTTTTGAATAATCAGCTGGTGCAGAACAGTCACGAACGCTGGGAAGTCCTAGTGAAGAAGCTTTAGAAAATCTACAAAACAACTTTTAGCTAAATAGCTTTTACATCTCAAACACTGATATTTTTTCCCCATCGGGGGAAATTAGCTCATCCCACCTCCGAGGAACGAAGGTGAAGCTGTAACTGTATCCCGATTATCCTCACGATAATCCCTGAAGAGGTTTGGCACCTCTTTGGCACCTTATCAAAGGATTTCCTTGGAAGCTGTGCCCGCACAAAGGAGCGGACCAGAGAAAAGAAGAAACCCTGGTGCCGTATGGGCACAGAGCTTGAATTCCCAGCGAGCAGAGATTTAATTAGTGCCCTGAGGGATCCATACCACTAGAGGGAGACCGGCCCGGCTTTTCTCCTCCGGATCTGCGCTAATTAAAGGTTTTTCCCGAGCGGCAGCAGCAGCACATACAGCAGAAACCGTGTACGATGCTCCAGCCAGGCACCCCGCTCACCAAGTGCATCCGTGGCACCAGGAAATAGAGAGGTAAATCTCTTTTTCTGAATGGTGATGGAAAGCAGGAACCACTGGCAGCTCACAGTTAAAATTACACACACAGAATAATCCATAGTTCTGGGAATTTGTGGTGCTGTCTCAGTCTTTTAAGGAGCAGCCAAGGAGCATTTTCTTAAATCAGGTTAAGGATGCATCTGTGAGCAGCAGGCCACAGCTGTGGCTGCTGCTGCCAGGAGGACAGGGACTAAATTAGATCAGCATTCTTCACCCATCTGAAGACAATTTTCTCATCAGCTCTCTGGAGAAAGCAGCTGAGCAGAGAATTGCTGCATCCCTCTCCTCCAGCCACCTCCCAACATGCATCATCCCTTCCTCCAGTCACCATGGCCTGGTTTTTGCAAAACCAAAAGTTCATTTCCCCAGATCCTAGGGAATGGGAAGGGTCAATAGTTTTGGAATCCATCACTTACTAAACAAAATCACACAGGGTTTACTTTGTGATTGTCAGGTTGACACCACTCCCACCCAAACACCAGGGTGAATGACACCAGGGATGGCTGAAAATTCAGTACAGCCCACAAATTTTCTTCTGAAGGGATAACTGCTCTCTTGTATCCCAAAATACTCTCTCCATTTCATTTCAACCACCTTAATTTAACCACAGTGGCTTCTGCCACCTCCTGGTTTCTGGGCTTTATAAAACACTATTAGGAAAAAAAAAATTACTTTTGTCATCAAAGGACAACCACCTTTGTCATTCCCTCTTCCCCAGCCCAGTCTTTGCTACAAACCAACTTCAGCCTCAATTTTCCCACCCTTCCCCAGCAGTCAGCTCCATCCTGCCAAGCTGCCCCTCCTTCCTCTCTTTCTATACAAAAAATCCACCCTTAAAACACACCTTGCTTCTCAGCTTACCAGAACACATTATTCAAGGCAGAGACCAGGAAAATTTGGGTAAAATTAAATAACTAGTAGGCATGAGCAGGGCCCAACACTAGAGTGTGCTGTGCTGCCCGTGCTGGACTGGGATTTCTTCCTAGAAATCATTAGGAACACTGAAGAACTGGGTGAGTCCCTTTCTGGCTCCTGGTAACGCACGAAGTTTGCTCAGAAATTCTTGGTGGAGACAGAGAGTTAAGCAGCAATTGATGAGTTTTGAAGAAAGCAGAAAAAATGTCCTGGACAAGAAATCTTAAAAAAAAAAAAAAAAACAAAAACAAAAAACAAAACAAACACAAAAAGCAGCAAGGAAAGAATGAAATCAGATGTTGCCCCGTTTTTCTTAGTGGAGTGCTCAGAAAATCAGAGATTTACATCCAGGATATAAACCTGCTTTATTGTCATCCTGACTTTGGTTTAATTGAAATATTATGATAATTAAGTTTTGCATTTTGCCTGCAGGCCTGGCTGGGGCTGGAGAGACTGCAGAGAAATGCTCAGGACAAAGGAACAGCAACAAAAACCCCAGAGCTCCTGGTGGACTAAGAGAAGCAAGGGAGGCACAGATGTTCAGATTCTGGCACCCAAGCCAGAATCACAGCTCCTACTACTTCTGCCTTTTGATTCAGTATTTGAGGTACAGGCTTAGCCTACATAAGAAAATAAAAATAATTTCAAGCAAAACCCATGTGCTTTTTTTAAGAAAAACGACTCATTGTTTTTATTTCGACAATAAATTTTAGAAACATCTCGACATACAGAACTCCAAAAAAATATAAAGTCATCAATCACCTAGTTAATTTACTAAAGGGGGAAAATACAGTACATCCAAGACTCAAAACATCCTGTACAAAAAGCCAGACAGTAATAAACCGCATTAAAAAAAATCGATCAAGCATTACCTGACTGATTTGACATTGGCATTTGCCCCATTATTAAAAGGCACAGAAGACTGAGCAATGAAAGCGATCAGCATCACATCCATTATTGTCAGTAAATTCATCATGATTAGCACAAAACCCCATGATCAAACCAATATTAAAGATGTTTAATATTAATATGTTTAATATCCACCACGTCGATCCGTAAGAAATGTCTCCGGAAGGAGGGAGAAAATAAAGCTGGAAAAGGACAAACGTAGACATGAGACCCCAAGATGCAAAGAAATCCTAGAAATCGACGTCCAAATCTTCTCCAGTTTTGGTTTTTTTTTTTTTTTGCTGGCTGTGCCATGGCTCAGCAATCACTCTGAAGGAGATGCAGTGATCCACAGGCCCCCCTGGGCAGCCCCTCCGCCGTGCCCTGGGTTTCACCCACCAGACCCCACAGTCTGGAGCAGCCAGCAGGGACCAAAAGCTGCTGCTTTTCCTGGTTCCAGCTGCACTTTGGGCCCCCCAAGTCACCCAGGGTAGCACATGCAGCAGTCAGCCCTGGGGCGCTCGGGGGCGGCTCTGGGGCGCACGTCTTCCCACAGGCTCTCGCTCAGCTTGTGCTCCGTGATGATGTCCTCCACCCTGGTGATGTACAGCAAGGACAGCAGCACTCCCAGGAACTGCCAAGGGAAAGGAGCCCCACTCAACAACTCAAAAAAAAACAAAAAAACCCCAAGCAAAAGCAGATTGCCTCACCAAACCCCGCTACCAAATCAGCAGAATGCCACCCCAGCTTACCAGTTATGCTAAATCCCAAAATTACAGCCAAATGAGATTTCACACACCCACAGATCAGGGGTTCCCTCTCACATTAACTCTCTTACCTGGGGCAGCAGGATGCCCAGCAGCACGCCAGCCATGATGGTGTAGTTGTCCAAAAACCAAATGAGCACGGCGTTGGTGCAGCCCCGCACGTAGATAACGTGCTGAACACTCAGGCGCTGCAAAACATCCCAGGGAGGGGTCAACAGGCGTGGGACACCCCTGGCAACTCAGGGAGCCACTTCTGCCTTGTCTTTAAACCCACTGAGCTGAACAAAGACCTCATCAGTAACTCTGTTGTAAAGCTACGCCTCAACAAATCACTCTGCTTTTTAAAAGTTATTCTACACCCGAGTAACTTATTTCACTGTCTTAAATCTGTTTGCTGCAGCTATTTTTCAGCAAGAAACACACCCAATTCTCACTTAAGACCACTTGGAAAGCAGAGAAGTCTCTCTTTAGCTTTCATCTCTGCTTCCAAGTTGAAAACGCGGCAGAGGGAAAATACAAATTGTGGACCAAGTGCTCTGCAAAAAGACCCTAAAAAAGGAGAGGAACAAGAGGATTTCGGATTCAGTCCTGCAAGCTGTGCTGCTCCGTGACCCCAGCCCATAATATGGAAAGCACTTGAGGCTGCAGAGGGTCCTAAGCAGATGAATGGGGCAAAGTTAAGCATAGGCTGAAGTGCTCCCTGTCAGAGCCCGGCTGGAGCGTTCCGGTGATTAAGCCACAAATCAATGAACCTAAATGAAGGCAAGTCGTATTTAAAGATAACCAGTAATCCCAAAAACCAACAACCGAGGCTGGCATTGTGCTCCAAGTGCCTCAAATGAGCTGGGGAGAGGAGCTGCCCCCGCCCTGCCTCATCCCAGCACTCCAAAGCCAGGAGTGGGGAACTCAGGGCAGATCCAATTACTGATTTTCCTCCTTAATCACTCTGCCATCACTGCCTCGAGCTGGCAGTGTCTCCTCTGGGCTGGTCCCAGTGACTGGGGAAGGATGAAGGAGGAGGCTCCATCCCGCTCCTGGCAGGAGGAGAAGGCATCCAACACAACCAGGGAAGTCCCACTGCTCTTCCAGGAATACCTATTTTAGGCTTTAAAATAAAACACCCACTCCTGGGATATAAAAACAGCTAAGTTGGTTTTATCAAGGCAAATTTTACTCAGTGAGAAACTGTGGCTTTTAAGTACTACTACTGCAATTAGCTCAGGGAAGTTGTCAACAAACGAGGAATCGTGGAAAATACAAAGAAGGGAAGAAACACTAATCAAACAAGGTTAATTTTTTCCTCATATATGGAAATTATTCCAGGAAAAAAAAGAACCATTTTAATTGCTGATTTTACTGCCTGGCAGATCAAAGCACACAGAAAACACTTTTATAACAGACCAAAAAAAGAGCAGAGAAGCAGCACCCTCTGCCATGACAGGGTGGGCACTGGCTATGTTACCTCTTGGTCAATGGTTTTGTATCCACACATGGTGTTGATAATGTCTGTCTGAAAAGAAAACAACAAATATGAACTGCAGCAGGAAACCAAAATCACAAAACTATTATTTTTACTCTGTGTTCACCCAGCTCGTACAAAAGCCATGGCAGGGTAATTCCCCAGTCCAACACCAGCTCATCCCAGCAGCCCCAGGGACAGATTTAGTTAGGGCTCTACATGATTTTAGAGGAATGAGTCCTGTCAGTGTGTCACAGGACATCTGAACCATTTCTATCCAACAACACCAACGTGAGCTGTGACAGAGCTGTGTGGCACAGCTGTTTCCACAGAATGAACAGCTGGATTTCCTTTCAAAGCCTTAATAACTTAACACACCTTATTACTAAAAGCAGGGGTTAACACAGCCTTCGTGCCAAGACAAACACAAGCTCAGAAATATCTTCAGTTTCAAATAACTTCCAATACTATAAATGCTTTCTACAAGGCTAAATTAATTACAATATTCATGCAATACCATTATAGACATGAATATAAACCCCATATATTTAAAAGAGAATGAGTGCTTGCATTCAGCACTGATTACTGGCTCATTTTCTGTAATGCCTTCTGTGGGTTCCAAGGTTCTACCCCTGAAAGCTTGGAAAAGCCAACCTGAAAATAACACTCAAAAATCATCCAGTGTAAAAACCCACTGGCATCAAAGGAAGCACTGAACAAAGCCAAAGACATGGAGGAAAATGAGAAGTTGTTAAGCCCCCAAAGAGCTGGGCTCTCAGCTTTAACACACAACAAGGTTTTGCACATTCCTAGAAGAAAAAGCTTGGACTATTCCACAGGGCTGTTGGGAAATGGTGTGGGGTGCCCGTGTGCCAACCACAGGTAATAAATACACTTGGAAATCAGTATCAATATCAGGCACCAGCATGTTGTGCTGGCTGAGAGTGATTCCATGTTCCCAAAGCTGCTGAAGAGTGACACGTGGTCACTCCCAAAATATGTGACCACAAGGAATGCAGTCCCATCTCTTAACTTTAAACACAGAATTTGCCAACAGGATGTCGTGGAATAAGCAAACGCACACATGAGATAAACCCATTGGAAACAGAGGATTATAAGGCACTTGGGACTAATTTCTATCTGCTGCACTTTAATAAATAATTTGACTTAAACATGGCTCCTTTGGAGCCCCCCCAGTAGGAGCTGGCTCGTGTTAGCAGGAGGCTTTCACAGAGGATCAGAATCCAGGCACTGACATTAGCAGGAGTTTTCCATGACTACAAAGCCCATGAGTAATCACAAACCATATCTGTAGCTCTCCAGGACAGAAACCAGCCTGTATTTGGAAGGATTTGTCAAACACACAAGATTGATGCATCTCCTGGCTGTTTTTTCCCCCAGGCAGCATCTCCCTGCTGCACAGCCCTCACCTCCTGCAGCACCTGGGTGAGACACACTCCAGTTCAGGGCTTCTCCCTGCCTTTCAACTCACTTCCCTGAGCTTAACACTTCGTGGGCTGCAGGCAGCCTAATCTCCCCCCTCCCCAGCTGTCAGTGAATACACCTCCCGTTTTTCCCCAGAGAAGTTTTTTTTCCCTTTCCTGAAGGCAAAATCCTGAGTTGCTCTGCTCCATCCAGCTGCAGATTCTTTCCCTCAAACACCTAAGACTCAAATTGCCCAGCTTTGGCTTCTGAGAGTAAATCAAAGCCCATCACAGATTTAAACAGACCCATTCCACTCACCAAAAAACATAATAAACATCTTCCTAAGATACACATTTCTCAGCAACACCTAGCAGGAT